>LR738710.1:717544544-717584757 GCA_902687465.1 Secale cereale | reverse complement strand
CCCCCCCCCCCCCTCCTCATAGAAACCTTTGGAGAGGAGGCAGTAACAAAGTTGGCCGTAAGAGCTAGTATCCCGTTAGAAATCTGGGCCGCATCTGATTCGTCCCCATGTGCATCAAATTTTGTATTTTCCTCCACAAGTACCAGGCTGAGGTAGCAATCTTTTCATGCACATTCTGATGACCCATAATATACATTTCTTGTTCCGTCATAAGAAGTAAATACTCCAGCACCATCTCACCAACATGATCAACTTCTCATACTTTTTCAATAATGATAGAGACAACGGTGTCTCGTCTTTTGATGAGATGGTGGCTACCATTTTTTGGGGAGTAGACTTTGACAATCTGACTACGAACGTGTGAGGATGTCGCGCCTTTGCAATCACTAAACGAACTCCGAGAGGTTATTGACCACGCGGGAGCACGATCAACCTGTCCAGGAGGGTCTATTTCCTGTAGGCAAACAAAGAACAAGCAAGAAACTGAGATTGCAATCTGGATATGCAAATTTAAGAGGAAAGCTTTATTGATCAAAGTGGGATTCTGTGACGTCTTTGTCTGGACGTTGAACACAAACGAAGTACGCTAAGTTGCAGCTTTTGCGAACTTTAATTTAAACAAAACCCCAAAGTCTAAATGATGCCCTAAGGGCTGTATATATGGAGGAATAGCGGGCAATTTCGTAACCCCTTGGAGGAGGGGTCTGAAACCAACCCTAACTATGTTTCCCCACACATACAGACTCTAAAAACAACTTGTACTGGATTATTTCGAAATTACATGGGCCTGGCCCAATAATAAGGTGATGCAACATCTATAATAGCCTCTTTACGAAGTAGCATCTTGTATATTTTATCCAAGCTTTCATGCACTCATTATGGTAGCTTCAAAGCCCTGAAATCATCACTTGAAACTCTGTTCTTATTCCCCTTGCGCATGCCATCATCTTCATGATTGATCTTGCTCCAATGTTTATCCTTCTTGTCCAAGCTAGGCCCTTCATTTATAAACAAAACAAATGTATCCAATTTAGGCAACATCATTTCTCATGAGCATTAGAATCGTTGCCAAGAAATGAAAGCACCTAATAATTTAATTGGCGTGTGCGAGTTCTAGTAATTGGTCCAGTATATGTAGCTGCAGAGATCGTGGGTGTAACTGTAGTATTGATGTCCTCATCAAATAATATCATACATCCTCAACCTTTTCCAAACCTCCCTTGCCCTATTCAGAGAAAGAACAGGTGCTTCATATCTTCTGGGCTAGCCAAGTAAGTAGGATATATGATTATGTCTTGGTGCTTCAATTCTTACCATTCATGTGAGCATCATCGAATCTCAAGTCTATCTCAATGGCTATAAAGAAGGAGTTTGTTGGAAGACAACCCAATAGTTTATATTTTGTGTGTCAACATGATTTTTTTACTGTAATGATCATTCTTGTATCCTTTCTTTTGAGTTTGTGCCAAGTAAAGCCCTTGGGATGATTTGATGATAGTTGAATTGAATCTGTGCAAAAACAGAAAGTTTTACGACCAATATTTGAATTTACATTTACCGGAACATGATAATTGTCTTCTTTTTTGCAACGTATTGGGATACAAATTGTCTGCATGGTCCTAATTTCTCGGAATTGCAGAGTTAGAAAAGTATGGTTCTAGTTTAAATCATTACATACTATTTTTTAGACAGATTATGTCTTTATTTCATATGTGTTTGTTTTTTTATGAATCTATGGATTGTATCGGTGGGTATAAGCCATGGAGATGAGAGAATATAGTAGGTATTATGAAAGAACAATTATGAATCAATTTATGACAATACCTAAGTTAATGATTTATCTATCATACTATTGGAGGTTTTGTTGAGTACTCTATGATTGAAGTTTTCAAGTTTTGGCTGAGATGACGACGGATGAAAGAATAAGGAGCTGCAAGATGTAAGCTTGGGGATGCCCAAGGGACCTATGACGCCCTGAATTAATTATGCACTAATCATACACACAAATGTGCACGATCAGGATGAGAGACTCACGAGAAGCTATCACAACACAACTCTAGACACAAATTAAAGTCATACAAGCTTTATATTACAAGCTAGGGGCCTCGAGGGCTCGAATACATAAGCTCGAATACAAACAAGTCAAAAAGCAACAATATCTGAGTACAAACATAAGTAAACAAGTATGCCTTAAGAAGGCTAGCACAATAAACACAACAATAAAAAACGCAAGGCCTCCTGCCTGGGAGCCTCCTAACTACTCCTGGTCGTCGGCGGTCTCCACGTAGTGGTAGGCACCGTCGGGGTACTAGTAGTCGTCGATAGTTGCATCTGGCTCCTGGGATCCTAAAGGAAATATGCCTTAGAGGCAATAATAAAGTTGTTATTTATATTTCCTTGTATATCATGATAAATGTCTTTTATTCATGCTAGAATTGTATTAACCGGAAACTTGATACATGTGTGAATACATAGACAAAACAGAGTGTCCCTAGTATGCCTCTACTAGACTAGATCGTTAATCACAGATGGTTATGTTTCCTGACCATAGACATGTGTTGTCATTTGATCAACATGATCACATCATTATGAGAATGATGTGATGAACAAGACCCATCCATTAGCTTAGCACTAAGATCATTTAGTTTTACTGCTATTGCTTTCTTCATGACTTATACATGTTCCTCTGACTATGAGATTAGGCAACTCCCGAATACCGGAGGAACACCTTGTGTGCTATCAAACGTCACAACGTAACTGAGTGATTATAAAGATGCTCTACAGATGTTTCCGAAAGTGTTTGTGGTGTTGGCATAGATCGAGAATAGGATTTGTCGCTCCGAGTGTCAGAGAGGTATCTCTAGGCCCTCTCAGTAATACACATCATAATAAGCCTTGCAAGCAAACGACTAATGAGTTAGTAACGAGATGATGTATTACGGAACGAGTAAAGCGACTTGCCGATAACGACATTGAACTAGGTATGATGATGCCGGCGATCGAACTTCGGGCAAGTAACATACTGATGACAAAGGGAACAATGTATGTTGTTGTGCGGTTTGACCGATAAAGATCTTCGTAGAATATGTAGGAACCAGTATGAGCACCCAGGTTCCGCTATTGGTTATTGACCGGAGATGAGTCTCGGTAAGGTCTACATAGTTCTCGAACCCGTAGGGTCCGTACGCTTAACGTTCGATGATGATCAGTATTATGAGTTTATGTGTTTTGATGTACCGAAGGTTGTTCGAAGTCCCGGATGAGATCACGGACATGACGAGTAGTCTCGAAATGGTCGATTCATAAATATTGATATATAGGACGACTATATCCGAACACCAGAAGTGTTCCGGAGAAGTTTCAGATAAAACCGGAGTGCTGGAGGGTTACTGGAACCCCTCGGGGGAACCACATGGGCCTTAGTGGAAGGTCTAAGGAAGCTGGTCAGGTAGGTGGCCTCATACCTCATCTAGTAGATGGAGGTGTGTCTATCCTACAGTACGCCCATGATACTCTTATCTTCATGGAGCATGACTTGGCAAAAGCGAGAAACATGAAGTTGGTGTTATGCTTATTCGAACAATTGTCTGGGCTTAAGATCAATTTCCACAAAAGCGAATTGTTTTGCTTCGAAAGAGCTAATGAGGAACAAGAGGCTTACAAACAATTGTTCAGGTGTGAGTTGGGGGCTTTACCTTCACGTATTTCGGTATACCAATTCACCATCGTAAGCTAACAAACAGAGAATGGAAGTGTATTGAGGATCGATTTGAAAAGAAACTGAGCTGCTGGAAGGGCAAGCTGATGTCATACGGGGCCGATTAATTCTTATTAATTCGGTACTCACGAGTATGCCTATGTTTCTCCTGTCCTTTTTTGAGGTACCTGTTGGAGTTCAGAAAAGATTGGACTTCTATCGATCTCGATTCTTTTGGCAGAGTGATGAACTGAAGAGAAAGTACAGACTCGCTAAATGGGATATTATTTGTCGACCGAAAGACCAAGGGGGTCTAGGTATTGAAAATCTCGAGGTGAAGATCAGATGTCTTCTCAGCAAGTGGTTGTATAAGCTGTCTGTTCAGACGGAGGCCAGATGGGCACAGATTCCGCGTAATAAGTACCTTCATTCCAAAACTTTGTCCCATGTGACTGTGAGGTCGATGGACTCGCCTTTCTGGAAGGACTGATGAGAGTTAAATCAGGCTTTTTCAACAGGACAAAGTTTATAATTACTATGATGTTCAACAAATTGAAGAATTTGTTGCTTTTAAGGGTGCTTATGAAATTGCTTCTTTGATTGAAGAGTATGATGCTACTATCTACAAATCTGAAAATTTTGTCATACTTAAATATTGCTATTATATTTATGCTTCAAATGCTTATATTAAACTATATATTGATGACTTCTTCGTTGTCCAAGAAGAGACTAATATTTTGCAGGAGTCTATGGAAGAAGAAATTAATGACATTGTGAGCTCATTGGATGAAAAAGATGAGGAGGAGAGCGAAGAACAAAAAGATGAAGAACGGATTAGCTACCCGTGCCCACCTTTTGATGAGAGTAACCCCTCAACTCGTACATTGTTTAATTTCCCTTCATGCTTACCGAAGGATGAATGCTATGACCCCGTTGAGTCATTTGAAATATCCCTTTTTGATGATGCTTGCTATGCTTGTGGCCAAGATGCCAATATGAATTATGCTTATGGAGATGAACTTGCTATAGTTCCTTATGTTAAGACTGAAGTTGTCGCTATTGCACCCACACATGATAGTCCAACTATATCGGAGAAGTTTGCACTTATTAAGTATTACATTGCTGGGTTGCGTTTTACCATTGCACATGATTGTTTTGATGAATATAGTATGCATGTGCTTGCTGCTCCTACTTGCAATTATTATGAGAGAGGAACTACATCTCCGCTTCTCTATGTTTCCAACATGATAGAATTGCAAGAAACTGCTTATACTATGCATTGGTCTTTACTTGACGTGCATGAATTGTTCTAGTATGACATGCCGATGCATAGGAAGAGAGTTAGACTTCGTCGTTGCATGACACATATCACTTTGTGCTCACTACTAAATGCCAAATCATTGCTAGTTAAAATTGGCTTTGATATACCGTGGGATCCGGGTGGATTCATTACTTGAGCACTTTATGCCTAGCTTAATGGCTTTAAAGAAAGCGCTGCCAGGGAGACAACCCGGAAGTTTTAAAAAAAAGAGTCATTTATTTCTGTTGAGTGCTTTTATATAGTTTAAAAACGAAAAAAAGGAACCTAAAACTTTTCAAAAAGAAAAGTGAAAGTAAGAAGGACAAGCACCGTTGAAATGGGGGAGCTCCTTGAACTTTGTTCATGCCCATGGAAACTTTTCCTATGCGCATAACATCAAAGAACATGCTAAGGGAGATGGATCACAGACCGTTACCACTAGACACGCGGTGCCGTGCATCGGATGTAGAGTTGGGGCAGCGCGTCTCCGGAGTCGTCTCCTCCTCGTCGATCTCCCACGTAGCCGATTGGATCCCGCGAACAGGTTCGTCGGAGCGGCGCAAGTGCACCGCCTCTCTAATGGTATCCGCGTGTGTCGTGGTTTTGTCACGGCAGATGTCCTAGCAAAAGGACTTAGTTGTGAGGCCATCGCTACGGGTTAGCTTAAAGGGGTTAAAGCGTACAAGGACACAAGAGTTTATACTAGTTCAGCCCCTTCAATGAAGTTAAAGGCCTGCGTCTAGTTTGGTGTAGTATTGCTAGGGTTTCGATGACCAAGGAGCGAATCCGCTTTGCCTGTGTCTCGAGTTGTTGTTCTCTCCCCTGAACCGTCGCCCGGTCGTCCCTTCATATACACGAGGTGACGCCCGGTCCGGTTTACAGAGTCCCGAGGCCGGCTCATAAACGTGTCCGGCTCGGTCTATATCCTTTCTTCCTTACATCACAAGTTACATGCCGTATGACGGTTTACAAATCATGGGCCCTAACACCTCTTGGGCTCTAAACCTTTCTGGTACAAAGCGTCACGCTCCATGCTCCGTTGGGCTTCAGTAGAAATAATCTTAACAGGCATAAACCGGACCCACCTGGGCGGTTTATACCCAATAGTAATATCCCTGACATTAGGCCCCAGATTGATTTGAACCTGCTCATGTCAATCTCCCATGTCTTGTAAAGATCTTCACCTTTCACAGCTTCAAGTGCTTCATAAACCGCCGTGATGTCATCTTCCCGGATCGTATTAAACCGTCGTGACGTCATCTGCCCACTTAATACTTGTACCTGTTTTTTAATCTTTTATTCATTAAAGGCTCCTAAGATCAAGGCAACAGTATCTTGCCATATCTACTTTTCTGGCTCCTTGATTCCCGCGCCTGCTGTTTCATTTTGCAGCTTATAAATAGGGCAGAGGGGTATCTCCTTTTCCCTCCTTGCTCCCTTGCCTCTTCTTCTTCCTCGCGCCCGTTCGTGCTCAAGCTCCGCCGCCGCCGTCGACCCTTGGTTCTTCGTCAAGCTTGGCCGCTGCATCAACCTGGTCGGACCAGAAAAACGTCAGAGCGCCTCCGCACTCTTTGGCTCCGGTAAGTCCCTTTTTGTCCTGTTATACAGATCCCGTTAGGGTTTTCTCCTGAAAGTTCATAGATAGGACGCTGTTCCTCGTCGTTCTCCGCCATGGTCCGATAGTTAGTGTAGATCCGATCTTCCTATTTTATAGCTGTCCGAGTATCTCCGCTTCCTCGCTGCGCCTTTATCTTTCTCAATAGTACTAGTTTAGATTGCATCTACTAGAACCTTTGTCGCGTCTGTTAAATATAAACTGAATATTTCGGAATTTCCAACATGCTGTAGATCCATATTTTCATCACTATCTGTACGAAAATTGTTTCTTCATAACTTCGTATCTGCATCTTGTATACTCTTATTGGCGGTTTAGCTGTCTCATAAACTATAAACCGGTAGATACCATTAGGCCCCTGCCTAAACCGCCGTTAGACAAGTACCTTTGAAAATACTGCCGGTTTAAGATTGCTTAGATCATGAACCGGCTCTTCATTATATTTTCAGCCTTTCCCTTCCAAAATGGCAACTCAAGCCAAATAGTTCACTTCTTGCAATTGGGTCCAGTCCCGGGTTACTGAGGAAGATTTGCAGAAACTGGCTGAAATTGGCGCTTTAGGTCCCAAAAATGTCCTTCACTGGAGGGCCCCTGGATCAGAGTATCCTCCAGAGCCCAAGGAGGGAGAAGTTATCGTCTTTCTTGATCATTTAGCCTGGAGATTCAGTCCTCCCGGGTCGAAGTTCTTCGGTGATGTGCTAGCCAATTTTCAACTTCATCCACAAGATATTGGCCCCAACTCTGTGTCAAACATTTGCAATTTCCAAGTCTTCCGCGAAGCTTATCTGCAAGAGGAGTCGTCGGTTGATTTGTTCCGGGATTTCTTCCATCTAAACCGTCGGACGGAATTCTCTGATGGTCCAAACACTGAACTTGGCGGGATGTCCATTCAGAAGAGAAAGGACGTTAGTTTTCCTCATGCCAGTCACCACAGTTCCCCAAAGACTGGAATCAAACTTGGTTTTACTGCTTAGATACTTCTCGAGAAGATGAAAATCCTCTACCGGGTTATCGCTCCCACCGTCTCTCCGAGAACCATCCCTTTACACAACGGCTAAGTGCCCAGGAACGGGCTAGATATGCTCCTCAACTTTCGAAGCTCAGGGCCTTCACTGCCAATGGCTTGACAGGGGTTGATTTTATTCGTTGCTGGATTTCTTGGAGTATTCTCCTGCTAAGCCGGCGCCCCGGTTTAATGTGCGAATATACTGGAGACCCAAAAGATCCTTTGCGCCATACTGAAGCTGTGTTAGCAGAAAATGAGGTCAACAAAGTTGTTAAGAAACTGCTGAATGAGCCAGTAGAGGCTTGCAGCCAAACCGGATTGGCTCCCTTCTCTGAGCTCAACAAACCACCATCGGTAAATATTTCTTTCATATTGCTTTGCTCTGTCTCAATCCATCTTTAGTACTCGTCTTGGATGTCTTCATAATCTTTAACAGGGCAATGACCCATTCTGGAAGAGGAAGGTTCAAGATAAACCGGCGAAGGTGCCTCGCCAAAAGACCAAAACTGTTAAGAAGGCCACCAAGAAGAAAACCATTGATGTGTCTGAATCCAACCCGGAGGATGATGATCCGGCCTCCGAGGTACTACTTGACTCTCTTGATTCCTTTGACTGTCTTTACTTGTAATTTATTAACAATGGTTGTACCCAGGGACATGCTGAAGGCAATAAAGCGAATGATGTTGAGGTAATTACTCTTTCTTCCGGTTCAGAACCTCTGCCAACACCAAAAATTCGTCGAGCAAGCCAGAAAGTACAGTTTTCTCACCCTTTAGCTTACTTGGACCCAAACTTTCTTTTGAAGAAACAGCAACACGAAGCTCGCCGCACCACGCACCATAGTGGCTATGCCATTGAGTCCACCGGTTTAATGCACACACCAGTCCGGAGGCGTCACTCAGAGGTTTCATACGCTCCAGATACTCTTTATCCCAAAGCAGGTCATATTCGACAACCTCTTAATCCGTCCGACTCGAATTATCAGGAAACTCCTCATTCATCTTCTGGCGAATCAACAGCCACACAGATTCCTCCCCTCAAGAATGTTCCTGGGTAAGTTTTTTCACTTGGCCAGTTTAACTTCTGTCTTGACTCTTCTGATTTTCACCATCTTTAACTTTCGCAGTAAACCCAGGCCTAGCAAAAATGCTAAGCTAAATAAGCTGGCAGGTGATAACACAATTCCTGAACCGGCCAAAGACCCTGAAGTTGTTGAACCTGCTGAAGACAATGCTGATATTCTGCATGACGATCCTCCTCTCATGGATCACGAAGTCTTTGTTGATCAAGGGAGTGATCCAATCGATCATGACCTTGAACCGACCAATCTTGTCCAAGACAGTACTGCTCCTGCTAGTCCGGCTAAACACACGGCCGCTTCAACTGAAGATGTTGAAATCACTGGGATCGGCTACACTACTCCTAGTGAACCTGTCGCTTTGTCCAAGCACACTGCAAAGGGTGAAATTCCTAGCAAGGACAAAGGAAAAATGGAATACTGACTTGTCCAATTATGCTCAGCTCAGTGCCCAATTATACTCAGCCATGATCATGAGGCCGGTTTGGTAAATATGATGAAGGAGCGTTATGAGGTAAATTTTCTGCTTTGAACTTGTACTGTATTCTTGCTTTAAGTCTTGTAGCTTGCCTTTACTCCATCGTAGCCCCCAAGGGCCGGTTTTGTCCTTTAGGATGAACCGGGACTTTAGATTATCCAGTAGATAGTTTGTTTTCCGCATGTGTAGTCCCCAAGGGCCGGTTCACTCCTTGAGGATGAACCGGGACTTCAGTTTGCCTTCTGGTCTGAACAATGTCACATTAGCCTCCAAGTGCCAAGCGTATAACTTTGTTATGTTCTTGGGACTTGAAAAATGTCTGTTTAACTGCAAATACACATTAGCCCCCAAGTGCCAAGTGTATAACTTGTTATGTGCTTGGGACTTTGAAAAAATGTCTCATGAATATATAATGTGCTCTCCTCTTGGCATACTGACTTAAACCGGAAATATTCTAAAGTGACGAGCTTCGGGATACCCTGAAGTTTCAAGAATCTGCCGCTTCCAAAGTCAAAGATGAGTTGACACTTGCTTTAGCGAATATAGAAAAGCTAAAGAAGGACTTTGAAAAGGAACGGTCGGATTGGGATGCTGAAAAAGCTATCTTGGAGAAAAGAGCAATTGATGCATAGGCAACTCTTAATCCGGTGACAGAGGAGTTGTCCGGTTTAAAGCAGTAGATAAACGCCATGACAACTGCTATCTTTGGTAAGTGTTGTTGACATAATCCTGAATATGGTAGTCCTGTACCTTCCGGTTTAACTCATACTCTTTGATGCAGGAAAACGTATTGGTCATCTCGGCAATGATATGCGGAAAAAGTTGAAGGCTGCATACACTCTGGTAGAGCAGCTGTATTCCGGTGCCCAGAGAATTGTTTGCACAGCTTCTCATAATAAAACGGCTCCCACGACGATCAAGGGCACTTTAGAAAAGTTATCCATTCTACCTGCCCGCCTTATAGAGCTGAAGAAATCTTCTGCAAGGGCGGGTGCTCTGATTTCTTTAACTCGAGTGAAAGCTTGGGTGCCTGACTTTGATCCGGTGGAAGAAATGAATGGCTATCCCAGCATGAAAGATGACGGATCGGCATTCGCAGACAGTGATTTGTGCGCTCTGACTAAGGAAATGCGGCCTCTGGCCAGCAAGCTGTCTCATGAGGCTGATCTATCTCGTTATCATCCGGGTTACAATGCTGAGAACGTGCGGGTCGACCCTTTGGCTTACGAGATTGAAAATATCATCCCGCCCGTCCGTAAGCACACTTACGCTCCTGATATTGATCCGTCTGAACTCATGAACGATGAAGTTGTTTTTAGAGCGCTAACCAAGATCGATTGGGCAACCACTGACTTCCAGCAGCTAGAAGAGAACGACGGGGAGTCGGAGCAGGACGATTCACAAACTTCAAGCCGAGCTGATGCAGAATCCTAATCCGGTGCCGGTCTAAATTTTATGTCCCAGCACTTTAGGAAAAAACTGATATTCTTTTGGGCTATCCAGCGCCTTGTAACAGGGTAGCTGAAATACTTTATGTTGTCATGCATACTGTCTTTTGTACGAGATTGCTTCAGCTGGCAACTTCATAATTATTTCTTGCTTATAATGCCTTTGACGGTTTACTCCACCTGTTTCTGCATAAGACAATGTTTAAAGTGTCCTGGCGGTTTATCGCCGGACGGGTCATGATGCCCAAACACATGGTCTAGGTTTATAACCTGAACTGTGTATAAAATATAAAACATATATCATACCTATGATTAAGTTTTTCATGAGTAGCCTTAATCAATAATCGATAGTAAAGACAATGATTCAAGTTGCAAGTGTTGATGACTCCCTTGATCATTTGCCGGTTCATGATAGAACCGTACCGGGTTATGATAAACTCAGGTTTAACTGTAGACATCACTGGCGATTTATAATCAAACCAGACCAGGTTCTGTAAACGCTGGCGTATCATAGTGGCAACTTATAGTCATCCACTCCCCGAATTAATGGAGTTGGATAAACACCAATGACCTTGAAGATAAACACTTTAGCAAAATCAAAAAGAGACGTTGTCAAATAAAATTGTGTAGTCGAGGCTTTTTACGAGCTGCCAGGCTCCAAATTCGAGGCTTTTTATGAGCTGCCAGGCTACTGAATTAACCATTTCACAAAGCCTGTTAAGATGGTCCTCAATCCTTAACCAGTCGTCAATTTAACGTTACCAAGTTCAGGGTCTGTAAAATATTGACTTGTGTATACGTTCGACGGGTCATACCAGGTTTACCTTGGCGGAGTGACTTACTTAATGCAGGCAGGCTAATCCGGGGTTTTAGGAGTATACACCAGGCTTCCAAGCCATGGCTTGATAGCCTACTACAAGGGTTGTCAACTCGTTGATGCTATGCATCAGGAGCTCCCAGGTAGCATTTGACCTATGCTCGTCGGGGCCTATGTTTGAGTTGTGCTATGCATCAAACTCTCTTTTGCCCCTCATCATCATGTGGGCTTTAATAGCCGGATTATCGAAGCAACCAGAGCTATGCTCTTATGATGGTCTTGGTGTAGCCGCCGGTTTAAGAGGCCATAGGAACTCCTTTGCACACAGAAGCCCCCATGTGACAAACTCTTAGGAAAAAAGCGGCAGATACCCCGCTTTATCGGGGACGCCGGTTTATTATATTGATCATAATATATACATTGCAAATTTATGTACATAAAGTGGAGCCTATAGCTCAGGTGTAGTAAGGTCGAAGAAGAGCGATGTTCCACGGCCGTCGGGTCTCCTCCTCCGCAGTACGTGAGTCCTTATGCTCTCGAACGTCGACCAGGTAGTATGATCCGTTATGTAGATTTTTGTTGACCACAAAGGAACCCTCCCAAGGCGGGGATGCTTGTGCATATCCGTCTGGTCTTGGATGAGCCGGAGCACTAGATCTCCTTCTTGAAATATTCTGGTCTTAACCCGGCGACTGTGGTACCGGCGCAGATCTTGCTGATAAATCGCCGATCGAGCTGCTGTCGTGTCACGTTCCTCATCCAATCGGTCCAACGCGTCTTGACGTGCCTTCTCGTTATCAGTTTCGACGTAAGCCGCCACCCGCGGCGAGTCATGACAGATATCACTAGGGAGGACCGCCTCAGCTCCATATACCATGAAGAAAGGCGTGTACCCTGTAGATCTGTTAGGTGTTGTGTTGATGCTCCATAACACAGAGGGTAATTCCTCCACACAATAACCCGGCGTCCTCTGCAAAGGGACCATAAGCCGGGGTTTGATGCCTCTCAAGATCTCTTGATTGGCTCTCCCAGCTTGACCATTGGATTGAGGGTGAGCTACTGATGATACATCAAGGCGAATGTGTTCTCGTTGACAGAATTCCTCCATAGCCCCCTTGGATAGATTGGTACCATTATCAGTTATAATGCTGTGTGGAAAGCCAAACCGAAAAATCACCTTCTTGATGAACTGAACCGCCGTTGCTGCATCACACTTACTGACTGGTTCCGCCTCAACCCATTTGGTAAACTTATCCACTGCCACCAAAAGGTGGGTCTTCTTATCTGGGGATCTCTTGAAGGGTCCGACCATGTCAAGCCCCCAAGTTGCAAATGGCCAAGTAATTGGAATCATCCTTAATTCTTGAGCCGGTATATGAGCACGCCGTGAGAATTTCTGGCAAGCATCACATTTTCTGACCAAGTCCTCTGCATCGGCATGAGCCGTCAACCAGTAGAACCCATGAAGAAAAGCTTTAGCCACCAAGGATTTTGAACCGGCATGATGACCACAATCTCCTTCGTGGATCTCCCTGAGAATATCACGGCCTTCATCTGGCGATACACACCATTGAAACGCCCCAAAAACGCTGCAATGATGTAGTTCTCCATTGACAATAGTCATTGATTTGGATCGCCGGACTATCTGTCTGGCCAAGACTTCGTCCTCTGGTAACTCACCTCGGTTCATGTACGCCAGGTAAGGGAGCGTCCAATCCGGAATAACATGAAGCGTCGCCACCAGTTGAGCCGCCAGATCAGGAACAGCCAAGTCCTCTTCTGAAGGTAATTTCACCGAAGGGTTATGCAATACGTCCAGAAAAATATTTGGTGGAACCGGTTTACGCTGAGAGCCGAGCCGGCTTAACGCGTCAGCCACTTCATTCTTTCGCCGGTCTATATGGTCCACTTGATAAACCTTGAAGTGTCTAGCAACAGCGTCCACCTCTCGTCGATATGCTGCCATAAGTGGATCTTTGGAATCCCACTTACCCGACACATGTTGAGCCACTAGGTCTGAATCGCCGAAACATTTAACCCGGCTTAAATTCATCTCCTTAGCCATTCGCAGACCATGGAGGAGAGCTTCATACTCAGCTGCATTGTTAGTACAAGGGAACATTAAACGGAGGACATAACAAAACTTATCACCTCGTGGGGAAGTTAATATGACTCCACCCCCCGAGCCCTCCAATTGCCTGGATCCATCAAAGTGAATAGTCCAATACATGTGATCCGGCTTTTCCTCTGATGCTTGCAACTCTGTCCAATCGTTGATGAAGTCCACCAGTGCTTGGGATTTGATTGTCGTACGGGGCACATACTTCAATCCGTGGGGGCTAAGCTCAATGGCCCACTTTGCAACCCGACCAGTTGCCTCTCTGTTCTGGATTATGTCTCCTAGAGGAGCTAAACGGACTACGGTGATTGGATGGCCCTGAAAATACTGCTTCAGTTTCCGGTTTGCCATGAAGACCCCGTACACCAATTTCTGCCAATGCGGGTATCTCTGTTTTGATTCAATGAGCACTTCGCTGATGTAGTAAACCGGCCGTTGAACCGGATATTCTTTTCCTGCCTCCTTGCGCTCTATCACAATGGCAACGCTTACTGCTCGGGCATTAGCAGCCACGTATAACAACAGCAGCTCATTATCAACCGGCGCGGCAAGGACCAGCGATTCTGCCAATTGCTTCTTCAAATCCTCGAACGCAGCATCAACAGCATCACTCCACACAAAACGATCTGTCTTTTTCATCATCTGATAAAGCGGGATGGCCTTCTCCCCCAAACGGCTGATAAACCGGCTGAGCGCCGCAATGCGGCCCACCAAGCGTTGGACATCATTGATGCACGCCGGTTTAGCCAAGGATGTAATCGCCTTGATCTTCTCCGGATTAGCTTCAATTCCTCTGTCGGATACCAGGAATCCCAGGAGTTTGCCTGCCGGAACACCAAAGACACACTTGTCCGGATTGAGCATCATTTTGTAAATCCGTAGATTATCAAAGGTTTCTTTCAAGTCTGTTATTAATGTCTCCTCCTTCCTGGATTTCACCACAATGTCATCCACGTATGCATGAACATTCCGCCCAATCTGCCATGAAGACAGTTCTGCACACAACGCCGATAGGTCGCCTGGGCACTCTTAAGTCCAAATGGCATAGATACATAGCAGAAGGCTCCAAAGGGAGTGATGAAGGTCGTCTTCTCCTGGTCCTTAACTACAATTTTAATCTGATGATAACCTGAATATGCGTCCAAAAAACATAAGCACTCACAACCCACCGTAGCATCAATGATTTGATCAATACGGGGGAGGGCAAAGGGATCAGCCGGGCAAGCCTTGTTCATGTCTGTGTAATCCACACACATTCGCCAAGTGCCGTTCTTTTTAAGTACCAACACCGGATTGGCTAACCACTCCGGATAAAACCTGCCGCCAAGAGCCTAGCCACTTCTTCACCGATAGCCTTACGCCTTTCTTCATTGAAGCGGCGGAGAAATTGTTTAACCGGTTTAAACTTGGGATCAATATTAAGAGTGTGCTCAGCGAGTTCCCTCGGTACACCTGACATGTCAGAAGGTTTTCATGCGAAGATGTCCCGATTCTCATAGATGAACTCGATGAGCGCGCTTTCCTATTTCGGATCCAGGTTAGCACTGATAGTGAACTGTTTGGACGAATCACCAGGAACAAAGTCAACCTGCTTGGTCTCTTCAGCCGATTTAAACTTCAAGGCTGGATCATGCTCCGTGGTTGGCTTCTTCAACGGAGACATGTCTGCGGGATCAACATTATCTTTATAAAATTTTAGTTCCTCGGTTGCACAAACCGCCTCTGCATAAGCTGCATCACCTTCCTCACACTCCAAAGCAATCTTGTGGCTCCCATGGACCGTAATGGTTCCCTTGTGACCCGGCATTTTAAGCTGCAGATAAATGTAACAAGGCCTTGCCATGAACTTAGCGTAAACCAGCCGCCCGAACAGGGCGTGATATGGGCTCTTGATCTTTACCACTTCAAAGGTCAAAGTCTCAGACCTAGAATCATGCTCATCTCCGAAGATGACCTCCAAGTCTATCTTACCGACTAGATATGCCGATTTACCAGGCGCCACGCCGTGAAAAACTGTGTTGGACTGCCGAAGCTTTTTATCTGTCAGCCCCATGCACCGAAAAGTCTCGTAATATAGAATGTTGATGCTGCTACCTCCGTCCATAAGCACCTTGGTAAACTTATAGCCCCCCACCTGAGGTGCCACAACTAGAGCCAGCTGACCCGGATTATCAACTCGGGGCGTATGATCCTCTCGACTCCACACAATGGGTTGTTCTGACCAACGCAGGTAACGTGGCACCGCCTGTTCAACGGAATGTACTGCCTTTTGTAAACCTTCTGATCATGTTTACATAGGCTTGTGGTGAAGACGTGATACTGCCCACTACTCAACTGCTTCGGGTTACTCTCATACCCTGATTGCTGCTGCTGATTATGCTGATTGTTATAACCACCCTGGTCGTGCTGCTGGTTATGTTGATTGTGCCCATTTTGGTTGCTGTAATTATTCTGGTTACCTTGGAACCCTGAACCGGATCCACCGCCTTGATAACCCGGCCCGTGAGAACCAGGGCCTGAACCGCAGGACGGTCCATGGTCATACTGGGATCGGTTCATGATTTCCTTCAGAATAAAACAGTCCTTCCAAAGGTGCGTAGCTGGCTTTTCCTGCGTACCGTGCCTCGGGCAAGGTATGTTCATCTGTCGTTCCAGATTGATAGGCGGTCTCCCATTTCGCGAGGGAGGTCTACCCTTGCGGCGCTGGCCGTTCTCCCGAGCATTGGTGTTGGCCACAAAATCTGAATTGTTATCCGCTTTACGCTTACCATTATATCCTTGATTCATCGGGCCAGGTTGCGGCGCTTTACCGCTCTTCTTTGCCTTCCCTGACTTCTCATCATCATAATCTAGATATTTGGCACTATCTGAATCCGCATACTTCACCAAAGCGCCCATGAGCGTCCCCATATCATCACAACTACGTTTGAGTCGTCCCGACTTCACTTTCAGAGGCTCAAACCGGCAATTGCATTCCAAGGTTATAACTGATGTGTCTGGGTTGATACGGTTGGAAGAATGTAGGATCTCCGACACTCGACGTACCCAATGGCTCGTTGACTCGTGCTCTCCCTGAACACAGGCAGCTAAATCGACGATAGACATTGGCTGCTTGCACGTCTTTGAAGTTATTAATAAACCGGCGGCGCAATTCGGCCCATGATCCGATGGAGTTGGGTGGTAAACTCTTCAGCCAAGTGCGAGTTGTACCCTCCAACATCATGGTTAAATACTTGGCACACGCCGCGTCATCCACATCAAGCATCTCCATCGCCATCTCATAGCTTTCAACCCAGGCTTCAGGAGATAGGTCCGCAGTATAGTTGGGCACCTTGCGCGGTCCTTTGAAATCCTTGGGCAATTTTACGTTGCGTAAGGCGGGAGTGAGGCCGGTACTCCCAAAGAGCTGGACATGACTCCCGATTCAATCGTGATAGATGGACGAACCGACGTTGGCTGACGGTTTTCATACTGTGCTGCTAACTCGGCCTCCCGGCGCTGCCTGCCCTGATCCACCAAGTCTTGAGCGTTCACGTCTCCCCCTGCCGGATTATCCCTCCGTGGCGGGATACGTCTTCGTGCGCTGCTTGACACAGCTGGTTCCTCCAGGTGCCTACTATAACTCCGGCTTGGGCAAGGGGTGGAGTGAATCCTCTCACGGCTGTGAGAATAAGCTTGCTGTTGGGTTAGAGCCGTCTCCAAAAACTCCCTGGCCCGCCGCGCCTCCACCGCTATGAGGGATGCTCCTTCGATGGGAAGAGTGGCCAGTCGTGAAGCGGCGGCAACTATGTTATCTAAGGGGTTGGAGTAATGACCGGGAGGGGTAGGTACACGCTGTGACGGAACGACCTGGCGGGTTGGCTCTGCGGCCTGTGGCTGGACTGATACTCCTGTGCCAGGCACTCCTCCTCGGTTTACCTCCGGTTGATTACTGGTTCCTGCTCCTGGTGTGTTGAAAAGGTTCCTCGCCTCATAAACCGGCGGCAGGCAGGATTGTTGCCTTCTCCTTATTACATCACGCGACGCCGTTTGATCCAACATGAGCCGGTAAGCCTGAGCATCTAGCTTGACCTGTCTTGCAACCATCCTGGTATCCTCGGCAGCTAAGTCCAGCTTCGCCTGATCTATCTGGCCCTTCACCTGAGCAACTTCCGCATCGTGTTGTTCCTTATCGGACTGGGCCACCTCTGCAGTTAACAGCGCCGTCAACTTGTCAACTAAGGCGGTTAATACCTGAACCAGTGACTGAACCGGGCCACCGGCCCTAGCCGGCGCTGCCGCCAGATACGATGTTAGCGCCGCCGCAGTTGAAGACTATTGCACAGGTTGCGATCCGGCCATGAACACTGCGACCCGGTTTGGCGGATCTAAGGGATCCGAAATACTGTCACCGTCAGAACCACCCCCAGACCGGCCATCCTGTAGCAAGTATAAAGATTTTGTTTCTCCAGAGGACGACTCATCGCCGGAATAGACAACGGTCTCACCGCCAGAGTCCGATCCATCTTCAGCTTGCACTCCATGAACCGCTCCGATGAAGACGTGCTTCACGGTGGTCCGAATCCGGGCAGATCTCGCACGCTGAGCCGGCTCGACGATGTTGGGGAAGGTGTCCGGCTCAGGGCCCGGTTCGCCGATCTTGCCTATGAAGACGTGGATTCCACCAAAGGGGACCCGGTACCCGTATTCGATTGAATCGGCCTCGGGGCCCCAGCCTGCATCGTCGATGTAGATCTTGCCGCGATGACTCTTAGTCATCCGGCCCACTGCGTAGCCCTTGAGTCCTTCAAAGCTGCCCTTCAAGAACTCGAAACTATCGTGCGATAGCCCCACGGTGGGCGCCAACTGTCGTGGTTTTGTCACGGCAGATGTCCTAGCAAAAGGACTTAGTCGTGAGGCCATCACTACGGGTTAGCTTAAAGGGGTTAAAGCGGACAAGGACACAAGAGTTTATACTAGTTCGGCCCCTTCGATGAAGGTAAAGGCCTACGTCTAGTTTGGTGTAGTATTGCTAGGGTTTCGATGACCAGGGAGCGAATTCGCTTTGCCTGTGTCTCGAGTTGTTGTTCTCTCCCCTGAACCGTCGCCGGGTCGTCCCTTTATATACATGAGGTGACGCCCGGTCCGGTTTACAGAGTCCCGAGGCCGGCTCATAAACGTGTCCGGCTCGGTCTCTATCCTTTCTTCCTTACATCACAAGTTACACGCCGTATGGCGGTTTACAAATCATGGGCGCTAACACCTCTTGGGATCTAAACCTTTCTGGTACAAAGCGTCACGCTTCATGCTCCGCTGGGCTTCAGTAGAAATAATATTAACAGGCATAAACCGGCCCCACCTGGGCGGTTTATACCCAATAGTAATATCCCTGACAGCGTGTGTAGGAGGAACGTCGTGCCGCAGATTGCTAGGTCCGATCACGCAACCGGCGGTGAGTGGAGGTGGCTAGTTGCAACACATGCAAAGCCCTAATGACGGCGTTGAAGTGATCAACTGAATAAGTGTGTCGCACCTCAACTATATATAGGCATCCATCGCATGCTCAACACTTGGGCCTCGCACAGTTCCTAAAGCCCAATGTCTACTCGGTCGCGTTCCAAGTACAACTCGGATCACAACCGACCAGTGTCCTCGGACCCGACCTCGTAGGTTCCTTCCCTTAAGCGCGCGACCCCTTAGGTTCAAGTCGGCTTGGTCACAGTTCGGATAACTTCCAACCAGCACGGTTGGTAGCGGCCTCTAACAAGGCGTGCCGACCACCAAGTAGACTATGAAGCTGGTTAGGCAAACATGTACAACATGTCATATTTCCATGCCCTTTGCCACACGATATATGTTGCCGGGCTCAAGGCGAGACTGTCATCCTTGTGCTCACCTGACCTCTTTCTCGTTCTAGTGATGCCGACCACAAACCGGATTATCTCATAATCCTTGTCGCATGGCCATGCTTAACCCAGTCAGATCACACGAGGGCCCCAGAGTATATCTCTCTTGATCTGAGGGGCAAATCGCATCTTGCTCAACCATGTCTCGCAGCATGGGTCTGGACAAGCCCGAAACCTATCTTTATAACTACCAAGTTACCGAGTAGCGTTTGGTCGGCGCAAAGCAAGTTTGTCACCACCCCGAGTACATGCGTCAGCTCAGGTCTTATGACATAGAACATATGTTGCACTAGAGACTCACATATGACATATCGATGCGTCTCATAGTTGGGCCTGTCCAATACGATATCCATCCGAGCTTGGATCCAATCTTCTCGGATCCAATCAGATCCATGCAGTTCGGCAACATCACATGCTTCATGGCTAGTGAGGCAAAGCCATCCACTATATTGCATACTAGTCTAGTCTGATGTGTGCCCACGCATCACCTACGACTAGGGACCATTTAGGATGTATCATACAACACAAGATCTCACAAACAAGTCACATACTTGCCAACAAGTATCGTTGATTGCATCCAAGGACTATCTTTATTCATAAAAACGTAGGAAATATCATCATACATGATTGGCTCTAGGGCATATCTCCAACATTTTCTTCACTGGGGACCATGCCTGGAGTTAGTACCAATGAATCTGGCAAATACCTCATCATTCTGGGTTTTGAATAACTGATAGTTGGAGTATGAAGTGTCACAGTTCTAACCAGGTAAACTAGATGGATCTATTGGAGGTCCTTTTGCAACAATCCATGTGGTTTTGGGATACTGCTCAGGTTTCCAATAAGATCCATCAGCATTGATCTTTCTTTCAAAAGCAGTATCCTCTTTCCTAGGGTTCCTGTTCAGAATGTGCTTCTTGAGCACATCATAGAGAGATTGGTGCCCTTTGAGGCTTTTGTACATGCATGTGACATACAATTCCTTGAACCCTGCATTTTCGTCAATAACAGTGGTGGTCTCCTCAGATGAGGGAATTGAAATCATAGAGATAATTGAAGATATTGCGGTAACTCAAGCATTTTAACATTCAGCTAAAGAATTTGCCTTTTCACATTCTAGACATTTTAAGCATGGTGGAACAAATTCTTCCTAAGTGATACTGATCTGTTGAGCGAGTAACGAATCGTTCTCTTTCTGAAGATCATCATGAGATGCTCTCAACTTCTCGAGATCTTGCTTCCTTTGAAGAAATTCATAGGACAACTTCATCATGCGTTGACATAAGACATGTGAGTCCTTCAGACAAAACTTGACTATGATCCATTTTCTCATCTAACAAATCATCGCTTTTGTCTATTAGTTTTTGCATCTTTTCCTTAGCATTTTTGTTGTTCAGTTGCAATTTTAGCAAGTTTCTTATATCCAGGTTTTGCTTCACACTCGCAGTCGTCATCACTGGAAGTATTAAAATAAGCTTCTCGTGGGTTACCTTCCCACCTCTTGCCATGAAGCAATATGTGGGAGTGTAGTCATCAGCAGAGTCCTCAGTGTTGGTGGAGCTACCATTTTCTTCAGGGTTGAAATGGACTTGCTGATGAACTCAGTAGCGAGGGCTAGGCTCGCCACACGAAAGTCTAATTCCTTCACAAATTCCTCAGTTTCCTCTTGATCAAATTCTTCCTCAGAATCCATTTCCTTCCCAATGAAAGCACGAGCAATGTATACAAGCGTGAGTTAGTATACTTTTCAGATGTTCCTTGTAGGTAACACATCTCATGTTTGGGGAAAATGTGAACACAAGTTGCTCTTCATCATCACAGCACAGTTTCAACCGCAATGTACCAGTATTACATTATGACCCAGCCGAGTCTCAAAGCATGGTTTAGTTAGTTCCCTGTCATGATGTCTCAATTTCCTTTGGGAGAAAGTAACAGCCGTACTTTAGATAACGAGCCGTCCACGTCGCCCCCGCAAAAGGTGGAAGCACTGTGCGATGGTAACTTGTCCCTAACATCAGAGGGACATTTCGCTTCTTCTGCGTTTTGTGCTGTCCTGTACTGTACTGTACTGTGCCGTAGAATCGGTATAATAATTAACCACCGAGGCAGCAGATTTGGAGTGATCGGTGGACAAGGTTCAATCTTTCAACCCAGGAGAGAGGGAGAATGCGTCGTGTGTCAGCCAGCATGCGCGCAGGAGCATCAATCTTTGCGTTGCGAAACTTTGACAACATGCCGACATGGAGGAGTACTTAAATTTCCTTCCGAACACGGGCACGTTGAAGGCGATGGGTGACCTGTTTTATTGATCTGGATCGGCCGCCTTTCTTCTATCCCAGCAAGCATCTTGACTTGCTGATAGACTAATGGATCCGGCCATGTTAGCTAGATGTTGATAATTTTGTTCGCATCGGCACTTGAGCGGCGAATGAAAAGTATCTCTTTCAGTTCTACTCCGTATCTTATATTGTTCTATCTAAGAATATCTATTTACACCTTTTTTTACATTAAAAATATAGAGGCTTGAATGAATGAATAACAGAAAACAGGCATGCTTAAGGCTGGTCACAATGGGCAGGAACATAAGATAGTAACATACACACTTATCTAGACTATGTTACTACCTCCACAGTGGGTAGGAACATGTAGGTAGTGTCATGCAACAATGTATTTATTAACTTATAGACTCATTGTTTCTTGAAGTGTGTGATGTTCCGGTAACTTAGCTAGTTACCACAAGCACCTCACTCTTCATTAAATATGTGCCACATAAGCAACGTTGTATTAAAATATGTGATGTTACTCCTAAGTTCCACCCCATTGGGACCAGCCTAAGACTGGTGTTGTAGATAGCTTCGTCCGCGTGTGGTCGTTGGCCGGCAAAAAGTACTTGAAAGGTCGGAATTAAATCTCATCAAGCTTTAGAATCCTGTTGATTGAGGGGTTTACTTTGCTTTCAAACGGAGACATGTGTGGTGTGGTGTGATGTGATGTGAGGCACTCCATTACCCCACAATCCAACTCAAGGCCCGATTAGGCACGCAATGTGACCTAAGTACACCCTAATTAATTGCCACTCGAGCTAAATCATTTACAAGTTTTTGAGCAGTTGGCATATGGACGTCCCGTGCCCCATCTCCGTCAGAGCCTGTATATAAGCTCCAATATGGCCCCCGCCATATAAGATACTAGGCCATATAAGATATGATGACAGGAAATGAAAACGGGCACAAGAGTGAACAGTGCATGAATTGTCCGGACTATGCATGCATGCACAGCACAGGCCACACTGGCACCCGCTAATGTGCTCCGGATCTGTTTTCTTTCCGCGGGCTTTGTTGCTTTTCCCGGCGACACGCCGGGCCGCGTCCACAGTTCCATTATGTCCCCAACACTAGGGATAGGCTTGTCCCCACGATGCAATTTGGCACCTACAGACGTACTACAGTACTAAGTGGCCCTTTCTCCAGCTAGCTAGGGCTGCTCCTACGTAGGAGTACGTGGATGGATCCTCTAGCTTCTTTGATTGCATGCAGACGCAACTCTCCATTGGAGAAACCGGATCGTTGAACAAGAACCGTGCGTTTTAAAAGGTTCTGGCACCATGAACTGTTCTACCGGTAGTAGATACCAACGGCCTCGCCTCCGGATCATAGGATCAGATGCAACGGAAGCAACGGAGGCCATGCATGCTGGTTGATTGATTCTAGTAAGACATACTCTGGTTGGTTGATTGATTCTAGTAAGCAACGGAGTACTGTAGGAGCTATATATGCATGGTTTGAACGGGCCGTGTTGATCGTTGAACGCATGGCCGGAACAACGGTGCCCGTTTGGTTTGAACGGTCAGAGTGAACATTAGTCAACTGTTCTGGAGCGGCGAGGCCGATCCAGATAGAAAAAAGGCAGGCGTGGTCACCGCTGCGCGCACAAAACCACGGGGATCCGGCCATCCACGTCTCGGGATCACACACACACGCACGTAGAAAAAACAACACAATTAAAGGCCCATTGACTTGCTCATGTTCGCTGCTACTAGGAGCAGTGCTCGATCCGGACACCGGCCGGGTTTGACTTGCGGGCATCGAGGGATCGATCGATCGGGCGCAGAGAGACAGGGTGATCCAAGGGGAAAAGGATAAGAAAACTCGCCGAACCATCCATGGAGCCCATTTTTAATCTTTATTACCAGTACTTACTTACAGGGAGTATACAGAAGCGCGTGTGCTGATCGGAGGTCAGAGGGGATTAATCGGGCTCGCGCGATCGGCGGCGAGCGAGCACACATTCCGGGGGCGGGGGGGACATGTAGAGCGACATTGTATTGTATGTGGCCACGTGACCGGCACGCCGCGCCACGAGGAGGAGGAGGAGGAGCCTCCGGCGCCGGCTCGCCGGGCGCGCCCACATGCGGCCGTGCCGCGCGCGCGCGTTAGGCGGCCCGATCGATCGATCGATCGATCTCGTCGTCGGCGCAACGCCGCATGCATATGCATGGAACGCACTGTCGATTTGTTAATTGGAGTTCGTTAGGACGGACGGGCTGTGATCGCGTGCACGCCTGCGCATGTCGATGTCTGCGTGTTCGTGTTGTGTTGGCACGGGTCAATGCTCCCTCCCCACGTTAAGCAAGCAAGCGAGGCCATGACGAAGCGCGGTGCATTTGGGCGGTGTCGGTGTGGCCGCGCGCGGACCTTGCGCTGGCGTCGCCTGAGACTTTGGTGCGGCGTGAGACAGGCACCGGCCGGTCGTGCAGCAAGCATCCCTCGGGTCAATTACATGCTACTGTGCTGACTGCTGATCAACACACTCCGTTCACACGATCTTACTGCTGGAGCACATTTCGGCAGGCAGCTACAAGCCTACAACAGTTTTTTTAGATGCCTACAACAGTTTTTGGTGTCTTCAGAAAGAGAGAGAGAAAAACGATTCTTTTTTTGGAAAAAAAAAGCCCTGGATTCCATGGTCGGGACTGTATTAGTTGCATTTTGTTTTTTCACGGTAATACGTGTCTTATTCATATTATAAAGATCAAAGTACTGTCACGTAAGGACCGACACGACAAAAATAAAAAGATAATAGAATATCTCCGAGCTTAACACCAACGCCCGTCATCTGCCTCCGGCACCACCATAGCAGCCACTGAAGAAAAGTATGACGGGTCACCTCCACACCCGAGCTCGACGCGTCTCCACCACTGATATGCAGCTTTGCGGACCTCTAAGGTGGCTCATCAAAGGTGAAGGCATTGCCGTTGAACGAATCAGACCGGGGCAACACCTCGGACACGCCATCGAACTCCAGATCTGGCACCCCATCACGACAAAGACGTCGAAGGAGGAAACCATACCTGCCATCCACGAACCACAAACCCAACACATGTTCCGTCTTCCAGATGTTGTCGATGCAGACCACAATCTGCATCCGCTCCTGGACTACCTCCCAAGCTCCGCGCCGGCGCTGGAGTAAACGTCGTCTGAACGGCGGTGCCCGAGGATGCCGTCGCCGCCGCGCCATCCTTACTTGAACAGACTGATTTCCTAATCTTTATTCAGCGTCGTCATCATCGTCGTCGAAGTCAAGATGATGAACAACCTAAAAACATAAACCGCGAGAAGTAAAACGGTGCGACCCCCCTCACCACCCACGACCGAGGTCGCTGGCGGAGGAGAGCCACCGGAGGACGGCGTTAGAAGATTGGCCTCCTGGCGGCGGCTAGGGTTCCAGCCGCCAGGACCAGAGGAAAACGATTTGCGCCAATTCTGTATTCGTTGCATTTGATGGGCTGACGGAATATGGTTGCAACCGTAAGCATATACGACTTCTCCTGTTTCAGGCAAGTTAGGCCCCCTTGCCTGAAGCGCCTCGCAACTAGGGATGTAAGCGGGCATCCCGCATAGTCGTGCATAAATAGAGGATTAATACAAATTGAACTAAATTTGAGAAGGATCATTATAACTAACTTCAATCTACTTTGCCTAGGAAGCGGAGCGGATCAGGCGCCGCTCTGCACCCCTACTCGCAACGCACACGCGTATGGCCCGGCCTAGTAGCCTATTTCCTGCTAAGTCATTTGTTCGGTCCGGTCGCTGATATGTTCGTTCTGTTATTTTTTTCCCTTTTTGTCGTTTTCTTTAGTTTTACCTTTGGTTTTCTTATTTCTTCATCGGTTTTTTGGGATATCTTTTTTCTTCACATTATTTTCGTTTTTTTGGTTTCTCTTTCGTTTTCTTTTGTTTTTACTGGGATTTGATCGGCCTTTACTTTTCCTTTTCCTTCTTTTTTTATTTGGTTTTATTTGTTTTTCCTGGTTTTCAACGGTTTCCTTTTGTTTCTTTTCTCAGTTTTCACAGTTTTTAATTCTTTTGCATTGGCTTATTTAATATATATATATATTGTCTTTGGTTCCATTTTTCCCTTAGTTCTCAATGGTTTCCTTTGTTTTTTTATACATCAGGAACGTATTTTGTTCACATGGTTAAAAAAAATCAGAAACATGATTAATATTTTTTATGTCTACTTTTTTCATACTTTTTGAATACATCAGGTATATTTTGTGCATAAATGATTAAAAAAATTAAATACATGTTAAACATTTTTCATATATTTGTTTGGATGGCTACTTTTCCAGTTGTATTTGTACATTTTTGTATGCGTCAGGAACATTTTTTATACATGTTTAACATTTGATAAATACATGGTTACTTTTTCCCATATATATGTTTCAATATCTACTATTTTTGTATACAGATATTTCATTTTTCTTGTATGCATCAGGAACGGTTTGATATACTACATGGTTTTTAACATAATTTTCTACTCTTTCTTTACGTTTACGTTTTTTTTCTTTTTCTTTTTTCAATGTCGAAATTTAATTAGATCAGTATTTCTTGGGATTAATTATTATACTTGGAAAATGTAAACAATTTTTAAAACTGTGAATAATTGATATATATAATTTTATTTTATTTTAGAACTTGATTTTTTTAAATGTGAATATTTTTTATTCAAAGTTTTAAGTTGGAAATCATTTTTTGAAATTGATGAACAATTTTTGAATTCCTGAACATTGTTTTGAAATTCTAAACACTTTGAGAAATAACCAAATATTTTTAAAATTAACGAATGTTACTTTATTTTTTCCAAAAAATGAAAGTCGTGACGGTCATTTTTAAAACTTGAGGGCAGTTTTTGGACTAAATGGACATTTTGTTTAATTTGTGAACCTTTTCAAAAATCTATGAACATTTTCTGGATCGACAGTTGTTTTTGACTTGATGAACATTTTCAAAGTCCCAAACAAGTTTTTCAAGTTCATGAACTTTTTTGGTAATCGCGGACATTGTTTAAATTTATGTAATTTTTATTAAAAAGAGAAAAAACACAGTTTGGGAACATTCAACTTCGGGAACATTTTGAAAAATCCAAAGTTTTTTGTAAACCCCAACATTATAAACCAAAAAAAGGACGCCCCGCACGCACTTGGGGCGCCCCAAAGTGTGCGTACGGAAAAGTGGGGGTGCACGACTCCTTGTGGTCCACCGCACAACGTGTTGAATAGAAGGTCCCCTCCGATACGCCATGCATTGCCACAGATTTGCGGGTGTTGCATAGGGACCCCCCCTCCCCCCCGACTTGGCCAGGCCATTCTCGCGTAGAAACAATCAAAACTCCCTGAATAAAGAATGCTTGCGGGTTTGAAAACCCAAAATTCAAAATTATTTTTAAAATCCGAACATTTTTCTAAAAGCGAATGTAAGAAGGCCGGCCCAAAGCACGCGCACGAGAAGGTGGGCCTGCGCGATTCCTCACCTTCCACATTGCACCGCGGGGAATAGAAGGTCCCCTCCTCTATGGTAATCCCTATTTGACGCTCGTGAGCGTCCAGGGGCTGCGCTTCCGCTGAAGCCGCTCGAGCGAGTAGCCCTAAACGGGCCAGCCCATTGGAGCGTTAGAGTAGTGCCAGGCAAGCCGGTTTTGGGAACCTTTTAGAAGGCTCCCTCAACCGGTTTTTCTTTTCTGGTTGTCTTTCTTTTACCGGTTTTCTGGTTTTACCTCTTTTCCTTTTTTCTTTTCTGTTTCTGTTTTCTTATTTTTTTTCTGTTTCTGTTTCTTTTATATTTTTCCCCTTTTATTTACACTTTTTCGTTTTTACTTTTATATTTTGTTTTCACTTTTTAAAATTCCAACTTTTTTTCATGATTTTGAAATTTGATCACAGTTTTCAAATTTGATTCACCTTTTAAAAATTTGTTCACGATTCAAAAATTTGTTCATCGATATCACGAAAATGTTCAATGCGTATTTAATTTTGTTTTCGTGTATATCACAAAAACAATCAGTGTGTAGTTAAAAATTGTTCATCGTATATTACTCAAAATGTTCAATGTATATTTAAAATTTGTTCATCGTATATCACAGAAATGTTTAGTGTGTTTGAAATATTGTTCAGTGAATATCACAAAAAAATTAAATGTGTAGTTACAAATTGTTCAACGTATATTACAAAATGTTCATGATGTATTCAAATTTTGTTCATTGTATACTAAGATATTGTTCTACGTATACTATAAAATGTTCATTTTGAATAATTTTTTTGTTCAGTATATTTTGCAAAAATTTAACTGTATTTTAAATTTTGTTCAACGTGTATCATAAAAATGTTGAATGCTATTTTTAAGGGTTTGGTTCTGTACATTGTACTTTAAGATTTCCGTTGCGTTTATATTGTCCAGCTTCGCTAGCTGTTCTGGCAAGCCTCGCTAGAATCCAGCGTGAGCTCGCAGGTTCGATCCCACGTGTTCGCTTGTTTTTGTTTCGAATTTTTGCCTACTGCGTCATAATTGGGCCGGCCCGTGTGCGCGTCGCTTCGGCGAAGGTGCGACGATCGAACGCACGCGGGCAGCATATAGGAGCTCTCCTCCTCTATGCCGTGTGTTGCTTCGGATTTTTGTTCACTGCATAGGGTCAGCACCCCGACTTGATCGGCCCTTTCTCACGTGGAAACAATGAAAAAATCACCCCAAAAAATGCTCGTGAGTTTGCAAAGTGAAACTTCAAACTCCTGGACATTAAAAAAATTCAAAACTTATGTAAAAAACAAATGTTTTTAATAGAAAATGAAAGTAAAAAGAAAAAAGAAAAAGGCAACGAAAAAACAGGGAGCCCCGTCCGCTTTTTAACGGGTTTTTTCTTGTTTTTTTATGTTTTGGTTTTTCACCGGTCTTCCTTAGTTTTTCGATTAAAAAATATTGCGTGAAAAAAATGCGTTTTGTTTCGCGAGAGTCATGGCCGTGCCTCTCGCAAACATGAAAAACATGTTTTCTATTTTTTTTTCTTTGGCGAGAGTCACGGTTTTGCTTCTGCGAGAGGATGGTTGTGCTTTCGCGAGAGTCACGGCCGTGCCTATCGGAAATGAAGAAAAAATGCATTTTTTTTCGCGAGAGTCACGGGTTTGCTTTCACGAGAGGCACAATTGTGCTTTCGCGAGAGTCACGGTTTTGCTTCTGCGAGAGGTACGGTTGTGCTTTCGCGAGAGTCACGGCCGTGCATCCACGAAATCGAAAAAAATGTGTTTTCTGTTTCTTTTTTTTCTTCTGCGATAGTCACGGTTTTGCTTCTGCTAAAGGCACGGTTGTGATTTCACGAGATGCACGGGCGTGCCTCTTTCGGAAAGGAAAAAAACTAGTGCTCCCGGTTTGATTTTTTTGTCCGGTGTTTTTCGTGAAAAAAAGTTCGTCAAAACATATCAACATGGGATCTAGTTTTGAAGATCTCGACGCGAGGAATCCAACGATGAAAGCGGTTCCAAATTTGAATGCACAGTTTAAGAGATAAAACGTTTTGAATAAACGGATTTACGAAAAAAAAGGAAAACATCAATGTTGCGACAAGTGACGCACATGCAGCGCATCACTTGCCACAACCTGAGAGTTTGAGGTAATCTTTGCAATAGTACTCTCAGGTTGCAAAATGTTATAGTATTTGAACCCTGAGAGTTTGAGGTTGTGGCAAGTGATACGCGTGTATATAAGTGCTTGCGTCTGTACTGATTTAAAATAAAATACCTATGCGAAGGATCGAAACCATACACCTCCCGCTAGTAGGCGTTCGTTGCTAACCACACAGGTTTTTCTTTTTTGAGGACTACAGTAAACTGGCTTTACTCCAGTGGGGGTTACATTTAGAGCGCATCAAGCTTCGTAACCCAGTGGGAACATTTGCGATCGAAATAAAATCCCGTGTTCTCCTGGTTTCTGCTGCAATCTCATGTGCAAGGAAGTTCCGCTCTCGTTCGATGTGGACCACCTGCTGGCTCTCAAAACCATCTAGCAGCGATCGAATATCCATTATCAGGCCATAATTAGCTGACCTGTTTCGGCCATCCTCTTTGAGATCATCAGCAAGAGACTTGCAGTCTGTCTCCACCAGCCGCTTAAACTTCTCATCGATCCTCTCAAGCCCCAGATCCGGATTCCCTCGACAGTCACCCTTCTGATTTTCCAGTCTCACAGTCCTTTTCAACGCGCATGCACGTACCAACTCCCGGACTTTGATCCATGAATCTCTCAGCCCCAAAAGATCATCTCTTCCACAAGGAGCACAATCGTATCGGGAGATCTTCCCCTCGCCCTCAGTATCGAGATCATACACTACGGGATCGGCCCGATCCCGCTTCATCGGCGATCGCCTTTCTGTCGCCCCGACAGGTCGCCCGCTAACCACACGAGTTGATGAGCTTCATTGTCTATTTAGGAAATATGGTAATGTAAGAACTATAAACAGCAACATAACTAGACATTAATTTTCAAATGCATTTTAAAAAACGAATATATTTTCATCAAACAGGAACATTTAGAAAAAAGGGATATTTCTAAAATATATGGACATTATTTAAAAAATAAAACAGAACATTCTACGAAATTCTCAAACATTTCCTCGGAAGTTCTTTTTATTACAATAGTTTATAAGGGGGATGAAAAGTGTGTGCATTTTTTGACGAGTCGCAGACATTTTTGGGTTAAACAAACATTGTTTTAGCTTGTGAACAAGTTTAAAATGATAACATTTCTTTACATTCTGAACATTTTGGAAAAACACCAACTATTTAGAAAAAACCAAAAATATTCTAGAAAATGTATACATTTTCTGAATTTATGATCATTTTTTAAAAAAAATCGAAATTTAGTATTTTTTTTAAAAGTGTGAACATGCTGGTTTGAAAATATGATCATTTTTTCAAAAGAGAAATAAATATGAAAAAGGAAAGGCGAAAATGAAATAAAGAAAAAGAAACAAAAAGAAAATGAAAAAGAAAAGAAAAAAGAAAAAATATATGAAAAAAGGACTAAAAAGAATAATAAACAAAAGCTTGTAAAAAGAAAAATGCTAATTGAAACTAAAACCATCTAGAAGATTCCAAAACTGGATAGGGTGGTACTTACGCTATCTACAAAAATGGGCCGGCCCATCCCTTTGCTCGTGATGTGCACGAATATCCCAAACATGTTTTTTCCTTTTTTTTTCTTTTCTATAAGACGTTATTACATCCAATATGTGTATACTGGATGTAATAACCAAAAATGCATAGGAGCACTGAGGTGCCATGCCGCCCTATATTTAAAAAAAAATAGTAATTAAAAAAAACAATCCTAAAGCTTTTGATGGAATCAAAACATGATCAAGTATTGCACTCGTATAAAAGATTAAACAGGGAATGACTTTCATTGTATCCGGGTCAAAGATTTACCTAAAAAGGCCATATAGAAGTAATATTCATGCTATATTGTCGTCGTAAATTTGTTTTTTCCTGAAGTCAACGAGAATCATTCCTCGGCCTAACTTTTATATGAGTCCAATACCTGGTCACATTTGATTCCAAAAAAATCTGGATTTTGACCTTTTTTGAATTAATTAATTAATTTTTAATATAGGGGGTGGAGCACCCAAGTGCTCCTAATTCATTTCCATGTAATAACATCTTATACTATGGGATTGAGGAACTATTACTTAAATTTGAATATCTTTTAAAAAAGTAGACATTTTTTATTGAGTACAATTTTGAAATCCCAATCATTTTTTTAAAACATGAGCAAATTATAAAGTCTTGAACACTATTCAAAAAAGTTGATCATTTATGAGTGTTTTCAATAGTGTAGCAAAATTGAATTTAAAAACAAAAGGAGAAGAATAAAAAGGAAAAAACAAAATAAAAAAATTGTAAAAAAAACATGTTTTAAGAACCTTCCCAGAACTAGAAGGAAACTTCAAGAAGTTGCTCAAAACTGTCTCGGATACTCCTGCTAATGGGCTGGACCGATCGACAGAACATGTAGGTGATCACTAGTGTATTGCTCACAGAGAGCGACATAACAATCGTGGCAGATACTGTGTTTGACCTGTATTTGAGCCATTTGCATTATTTCTTATCGTCATGTGGGGCTCCTTTTCATTTTCTGTGTTTTTGGAGGAAATTACACATCCACTCAAAGCTCATTTTACGCGTAGGAACAAGGCGAGTCAATTTCTTAGGATGGCAAATGTCATCCTATAAAATTCCTATACTAGTACTAATTCCTACGTTATGAAATCCTCCAAACCGAATGAGCCCCTAGTGCTTAAATTCCATGCAAAGTTTCCTTTGAAATAGACGTGGGAAAGTTCCATAGGATTGATTCCTAAGGAGTACACAACTACAAATCAAACAACGCCCACAAGAAAAAAAGTCATAGGATCACAACCCGATAAGAATCCTGTAGAAATCAAATGAATCAAGGAAGCCATAATCAATCACGAGCTCCTCCTACCGCTCTAAGCGTGCAATAGGAGCGATTCCTATATCCCGCATACCACTGTGGGTAGCGACCTAATACACACCTCCAATTCCCTTGCATGGGTTGGCCCATTTGCGGTTGCTCCCATTGGTTTACGATTTTTTTTTCTTTGCTTCCTTTTTAACTTTTTTGTTTCCTTTTTGTTTTTATTGAAATTTTACAATGATTCAAAATTCATAATATTCTTAAATATGTGACCATTTTTTATTTTATGAACATTTTTTCAGATTTGAGATTTTCTTTGAATTCGTTTTTCTAATAATGCACATTTCATGAATTCACGAGCATTTTTTGAATTCACAAATGTTAATCGAATTCATGGAAAAAATTCAAATTTTGAAAAAAATTGAAACTCAGAGTTTTTTTAATATACGGGGATTATTTTTGAGTTCATCAACATTTTTAAAAATTAAGGGACATTTTTCAAATTAGATAGCGTTTTTGGAAATTCCAAATACTTTTTTCAAATCTGGGAACATTTTCTAGATCCATGAACAGTTTATGAAATACTGTAACATTTTGTGATATTTGAGCACAGTACTGAAACTTGGAACTGTTATTTTAAATCTGGGAAAACTTTTTCAAATTTATGAGCATTGTATAATTTCCTGAGCATTTTTTTAAATTAGCGTTTTTATTGGGAACATTTTTACAGCTTCTTGACATTGTTCTTATTTTTTTAAAAAAAATTTAAAAGTGGTAAAAAGGGAAAAGAATAAAAAATTGTAAGAAAAAGGAATTAAAATAATAGATGACCCTCACTTTTGCTTTTGGCCCGTCCAAACCACGCACCTATATGTGCTACCACTTGTGGCCCATTAAACATGTGGCCTTTTTATTTATACGTGTAAGGTGCACGTGCATCGCATGCTTGAGATTTGGTAATCAAATTATGAATAAATACCACATTATAAAATGTAAACATATAAGTTTGGGGTCATATACGCATGATGTAGATGTTGATTTAATTCTCATAGTTCAGATCAAATTAATGCTACAAAATATCAAAGACTACATGGTAATAACACTACACGAAACTCATGTGAATATATCTAGGACATTTGTCCTTACGTATCTTGTATTCAGTTCTGAGTACCTAGTATTGCATCTTCAAAGACAAATATATATTTATGAACATGATGTCATAACATTGAACAAAAAGTTATTATAAGGTGTGGATTGTAACTCTTTTAGAAGAAAAATTAGGGGGAAACAAGTATGGAAGAGTCTAGAACAAATGAGAAGTGTATGTGATGTGAGGTTTGTGTATATTGTTTATTGTAAATCGTAAAGTAAAAAAGGAATTGTCATTCATGTAGAAGAAAAGAGTTTAGATAATTAAAGTATAGAAGATTCTAACACAAAGTAGAGGTGTTTGTGTTTTAAGGTGCATATTGTGAAGTGTAAATCATAAAGTAAAAAAGAATGATAAATCATTTAGGAGTAAAATAATTGGATAACTCAAGTATAGAAGATACTAGAAAAAGTTAATGTATTTTAAGGTTCATGCATATTGTGCATTGTGAAGCATAAATTGCAAAACGAAGAATAGAAATTTTAGAAGAAAATGTTTGGATAATTAAAATATGGAAGATTTATAGAACTAAGGAGAATTACTTATGTTGTTAGGTTTGTGTAGTATGCTTAAGAACAACCATGGAGTGTTCTAGATTGTACATGTGGCAGAATCCGATGGAGTGAAGATGTATCCAACGGCCAATACTGCTCAGATTTGCCAGCTCTGTACTGTCGATGGCTTCATCCAATGACCAACATTCAAAGTTTTTCGTGCACTATATAGGGTATAGATTGTACTTAGCAAGAAAATGCTTCACCTCACAAAGATGGACTCAAAGGGATCTCACTAAAAGATATAAAAGTGTCCTTAATCTTGCAAAACTTGTTCCTTGGAAATTGAGGCGGGTCAATAACCATCTTTCAAATAGAGCACATTTTGGGACATAAAATTGATTATCACTCCGAAGAAAAACTAGTCCCTTAAATCCACATCTCATGGATAATAAAACCCCATGATGGAGGATGTACTTACATGCGTCAGTGATACGTCTCCAACGTATCTATAATTTTTGACTGCTTCATGCTATTATATTATAAACTTTGGATGTTTTATATGCATTAATATGCCCTTTTATATTATTTTTATGACTAACTTATTAACCTAGTGCCTAATGTCATTTTCTGTTTTTTTCTTCTTCTTGTTTTTGGCTTTTACAGAAAAGGAATATTAAACAGAGTCCAAACGGAATAAAACTTTACGATGATTTTTCTTGAACCAGAAGACACCCGCGAGACTTGGAGAGGGGGCCAGAAGACCCACGAGGAGATGACAAGCCGTAGGGGCGTGCCCCTGGGCTTGTGGGCCCCTCGGGAGTCCCCTGCACGGTCCCTGAGCTCTATAAATACTCAAATATTCCAGAAACCCTAGAGGAGTCGCCAAAAATACTTTTCCACCACCGCAAGTTTCTATTCTGGTGAGATCCCATCTTGGGGCCTTTTCCGGTACTCCGCCGGAGGGGGATTCGATCACGGAGAGCTTCTACATCAACCTTGCCTCCCTTCCGATGATGCGTGAGTAGTTTACCACAGACATACGGCTCCATAGCTAGTAGCTAGATGGCTTATTCTCTCTCTTTGATCTTCAATACAATGTTCTTCTCGATGTTCTTGGAGATCTATTCAAATGTAATCTTCTTTTGCGATGTGTTTTTTGAGATTCGATGAATTGTGGATTTATGATCAGATCATATGTGAATATTATTTGAGTCTTCTCTGAACTCTTTTATGCGTGATTAAGATAGCTTTGTATTTCTCTATGATCTATTGATTTGGTTTGGCCAACTAGATTGGTTTTTCATGCAATGGGAGAGGTGCTTTGTGATGGGTTCAATCGTGCGGTGCCCTCACCCAGTGAGAGAAGGGGTAGCGAGGCATGTATTGTGTTGTTGCCATTAAGGATAAAATGATGGGGTTTATATCATATTGCTTGAGTTTATCCCTCTACATCATGTTATCTTGCTTAAGACGTTACTCTGTTTTTATGAACTTAATACTCTAGATGCATGCTGGATAACGGTCGATGAGTGGAGTAATAGTAGTAGATGCAGGCAGGAGTGGGTCTACTTGTCACGGACATGATGCCTATATTCATGATCATTGCCTTAGATGTCGTCATAACTTTGCACTTTTCTATCATTGCTCAACAATAATTTGTTTACCCACCATATGCTTTCTTCGAGAGAGAAGCCTCTAGTGAAACCTATGGCCCCGAGGTCTATTTCCCATCATATATTTTCAGATCTATAAAGCCAAAACCCCAAAAATACTTTGCTGCAATTATTTTGTGTTTACCTTATTTTGCCTTTTACTTTTATTTTAAATCTATCTCTATTAGATCTCACTCTTGCTAGTGACCATGAAGGAATTGACAACCCCTTTTCACGTTGTGTGCAAGTATTTGTTAGTTTGTGCAGGTGCATATATTTGGGACTTGCTTGTGCCTCCTATTGGATTGATACATTGGTTCTTAACAAGGAAATACTTATCTCTACTTTGTTGCATCACCCTTTCCTCTTCAAGGGAAAAATCAACGCAATCTCAAGAAGTAGCAGGAAAAATTTCTGGCACCGTTGCCGGGGAGGTTCTACATCAAGCCTACCAATTACTTGTCATAAAATCTCATCTTTTGCACTTACATTATTTTCCATTTGCCTCTCGTTTTCATCTCCCCCACTTCTAAAACATTTTCATAAAAACACAAAAATATTTGTGTTTTTATTCACCATTTTTACGTTCGTCTTTTTGTTTGCTTGTGTGCTAGATTGCTTTCTTGCCGTCATGTCTCAACCTAGAGATCTTGATCTTTACTTTAGGAAGTTGGAAGAAATTGAAAGCAATATGAAAAGTTTTATGTCTTTACAATTTGAGCATAATAGTTTCTTTAGGAACGAGCTTAAAGAACAGAAAGCTATGATGGAACATATCAATAAAGATCTTGATGATGTTACTAAAGAAATCTCTAGTCTTAAATCTCAACTTGATCATATTGAAATGTTAGTAGGCCAAATCTCTTATAAGCAAACCACGTTAGTAAATAATGTGGCTGCTAAACCTGAAGTTGATAATTACGATGAAGATATTAAGATGCTTGGCTTGACTCCTATTGAATCTTTGTTTGCTAATATAAATCTTGGAAAAGAAGGGACTCGAGATTAGTCAACTTTAGCTAAAGGATGTCCCGATTATTTGGAGAATAAAGATCTTAATGAAAAAATAGATAAAAGTGGGACTAGAGAGGTCAAAACTTTATCTAGCGATGAACCCATTATTTTGGATTTAAAGGATTTTAATTATGATAGTTTTGATAGATTGTATTTCCTTGTTGCAATCCATGCTTAATTCTCCTCATGCTTATAATCAAAATAAAGCTTTTACTAAATATATTGTTAATGCTATGATGAAATCTTTTGAAGAAAAACTTGAGTTGGAAGTTTCAATCCCTAGAAAGCTTTATGATGAATGGGAACCTACTATCAAAATCAAGATTAAAGACGATGAGTGCAATGCTTTGTGTGATTTGGGTGCTAGCGTTTCAATAATTCCAAAAACTCTATGTGATGTGCTAGGTTTCCATAAACTTGATGATTGTTCTTTTAAATTTGCATCTAACGGATTCCACTATTAAAAAACCTATGAGAAGGATTAATGATGTTCTTATTGTTGCAAATAGGAATTATGTGCCCGTGGATTTTATTGTGCTTGATAAAGATTGCAATCCAACATGCCCTATTATTTTTGGTAGACCTTTCCTTAGAATGATTGGTGCAATTATCGATATGAAAGAAGGAAACATTAGATTTCAATTTCCATTAAGGAAGGGCATGAAACACTTTCCAAGAAAGAAAATTAAGTTACCATATGAATCTATTATGAGGGCTACTTATGGATTGAATGTCAAAGATGACAATACCTAGATCGTTGCATTATGCCTAGCTAGGGGGCGTTAAACAATAACGCTTGTTGGGAGGCAACCTAATTTTATTTTCGTTTTCATCTTTTTGGTTCTGTTTTTCAATAAATATACCTTCTAGCCTCTGGTTATCTGTGTTTTCATGTTTTAATTTAGTGTTTGTGCCAAGTAAGACCTTTGGGATGGTTTGTAAGATTGTCGATTTGATTTTGCTGAAAAACAGAAACTTTTGCGTCCAGTACAGAAAATTCTATAATTCATTGGAGCGCGATCAGTTTCTGAAAATTTTACACAAGATTTATATACAAATTTCCCACGTTGTCCTAATTTTTCAGAATTTTTAGAGTTGCAGAAGTATACGAAGTTTTCAGATTGCTACAGACTGTTCGGTTTTTGACAGATTCTGTTTTCATTGTTTTGTTTGCTTATTTTGATGAATCTATGGGTAGTAGGGTTGCTTGATACGTCTCCAGTGTATCTATAATTTTTTATTGTTCCATATTATTATATTATCAACTTTGGATGTTTTATATGCATTAATATGCTATTTTATATTATTTTTGGACTAACTTATTAACCTAATGCCTAGTGCGAGTTTCTGTTTTTTTCCTTGTTTTTGTCTTTTACATAAAAGGAATATCAATTAGAATAAAACTTTATGATAATTTTTCTTGGACCATAAGACACCTACGAGACTTGGAGAGGGGGCTAGAAGACCCACGAAGAGATGACAAGCCATATGGACGCTCCCTAGGGGGGGCGACCCCTCGGCTTGTGGGCCCCTCGGGAGTCCCCTGCAGCGCCTCTGAGCTCTACAAATACCCAAATATTCCAGAACCCCTAGAGGAGTCGCCAAAAATACTTTTCCACCGCCGCAAGTTTCTGTTCCCGTGAGATCCCATCTTGGAGCCTTTTCCGGTCTCCGCCGGAGGGGGATTTGATCACGGAGGGCTTCTACATCAACCATGTTGCCCTTCCGATGATGCGTGAGTAGTTTACCACAAACCTACGGGTCCATAGCTAGTAGCTAGATGGCTTCTTCTCTCTCTCTTTGATCTTCAATACAATGTTCTCCTCGATGTTTTTGGAGATCTATTCGATGTAATCTTCTTTTGCGGTGTGTTTGTTGAGATCCAATGAATTGTGGATTTATGATCAGATCATCTATGAATATTATTTGAGTCTTGTCTGAACTCTTTTATGCATGATTAAGATAGCTTTGTATTTCTCTCCGACCTATATCGATTTGGTTTTTCATGCAATGGGAGAAGTGCTTTGTGATGCCCCCGATTTGACCGCACACTAATCATGCACGCAAACATGTACGACCAAGATCAGGGACTCACTGGAAGATATCACAACACAACTCTAGACACAAATAAAATAATACAAGCTTTATATTACAAGCCAGGGGCCTCGAGGGCTCGAGTACATAAGCTCGAATACACAAGAGTTAGCAGAAGCAACAATATCTGAGTACAGATATAAGTTAAACAAGTTTGCCTTAAGAAGGCTAGCACAAAGGCAGCATGATCGAAAAGGCAAGGCCTCCTTCCTGGGAGCCTCCTAACAACTCATGGTCGTCGGCGGCCGTCACATAGTAGTAGGAACCCTCGGGGTAGTAGTAGTCGTCAAAGGTGGCACCTATCTCCTGGACTTCGCCATCTGGTTTGAAAGAAAGCAAAATGGGGAAAGAAGGACCAAAGCAACCGTGAGTAATCATCCAAAGTACTTGCAAGCAAGAATCTACACTACTTATGCATCGCTATCAATGAAAAGGGTAGTATTTGTGGACTAAACTACATAATGCTAGAATAAGAGGGGGATAAGCTAGTCCTATCAAAGACTAGCATCTTCCGGAAACCACCGTCTTGCAGCAAGAGGAGGGAGTAGAGTAGTATAACATAAGTCATATTTATGTTGTTGTCAACGCCCTGGGATCCTTTCTCGCCTCCCGGGGCCACATATCCATTTCATGCCTTAGCATCCAGTTCTAGTTGTATAGACCGGGATACAACTCCGCGCGTCCGTAACCATTGGACATGCTATAGATATATGTTTTCTTCCCTGCAGGGTTGCAGCAACTTACCCACCACGCTCTCTTAACTCCGACTGGACACACTTTACTAGGTCATACCTGGCCCCGGCCCAACGATACGTCGCAACCCGACCTAGGCTTAATAGAGAGGTCAGCACGCCGGACTAAACCTATGCCCCCAGGGGTCTTGGGTCATCGCCCCGTGAACTCATGCACATTGCGTGGGCGGCCGGTGAGAAGACCTACCTACCTCCTTAAAAAGGCAGGTGCTTACGCAGTCCAACCTGGCGCGCACCACTCAGTCGCATGACGTCCATTAAGCTTCGGCTGATGCATACGACGCAGAACGCCCATACTATGCCCACGTGATGGTTAGTGCTATCAGGCTAGAGGCCCCTCGGATCAAATATCCAAATCGTAGTGGATTAAGAGCGCGCGTTAACGAGAAGAGACTCATGATCATGTGACCCCAGCGCCCCATCTCGTGGACTTACGGCAAGGGCTAGGAATGCCCGACCGTGCCACATAATTATCTCGCGGGTACCCTCCTGGTCAACCTGACTACACATCAACTCGCGGGTATGTCTCAGGGCCGACCTGACTTCATCATGGTTTTGGGGTAAAGTCAAAGTGTTTGTGTGTCCAAAACAGCAAGGGGGAAAGCTCGGTGAATCACCCTCGATAAATTCCCACTCGATGTAACCGTCAAGGTGGACTTGGAGGAATCACCCTCGATGGTCCACACTTGAGGGATTGCATGATAGAGTCGTTATCGGGAGTGGCGAAGGAGGAATCACCCTCGACGACCAGGACCGACTAGCTACACTACAGGTTTAACATCAGAAGTGCTGACGAGGTATCACCCTCGGCATTCAATAGTAACTCTGCAGAGTCGTACAACTAAGGGGGGGG
>LR738710.1:717514984-717543391 GCA_902687465.1 Secale cereale | reverse complement strand
TGTGGGTAGATTATTTGGGTTCCTCTTACATGTAGAAACATTTTCATCTGAGCTACGGTCTATTTTCTATGATTTTCCAAAGTTTAACGCATTTTCTGAATTTATTAACAAATCAAAAATAATAGCAAAATGTTAGATGCACCCTTTGGGTACATAGCCAAAGAGGCTGACTGGTGGGCCTGGTCAACTGTCAACAACGCAGGGTGGGTCCCACATGTCATACTCTTAGTCTTTAGTTAGAGTTAAATTAAACATTTTAATTTAATTACAGATTAGGTGGGGGCCACATGTCATTGTCACATATTTTAAAGGGGTGTTTAAGTTAAACTAACTAGGGGTGGGGGGCCACTGTCATGTAGATTATTAGCTAATTAACAGATTAAGTTTATGTTAATCACGCGTTTAACTAAGCGCATGGGGGCCACATGTTTGCGACCAAGAGGAGCCCAGTCAGTAGGGTTCACTAGGTCAACCCATTCAACGGACCCACCGAGCCCACTGGTCGGTGGCCCAGAGCATGCCACGTGGGTGACACGCCAACGCCGGCTGCCGGAGTTGTTCCGGCGAGCCCGAACGCGGCGACGCTCGTCGGGAGGCGGTCGGAAAATGCCTACGGGGCGCAAAATTGGTCGCAGCTGGTCGCGTTCGAACGCGGCCATCAAGCCGCGTCGAGCGGTGGCACTGGCTCGAGCCGAGCTGGCCGGAGGCGGCCGCTGCGATGATGGCAGGCCGCGGCGGAGCTCGAGCCTCGACGGGGACGACACTAGGGGGTACGGCCGTGCACGTACCGGACACGAGCATGGATAACGGTGGCTGTGGTGGCGACACGAATGACGGCAGTAAGCTCGCGGGCGCATCGGCGGGGCTAGCCACGACAGCAAAACAAAGGGAGGAGCAGAGGGGAGCGTGCGCTGGTGCTCACAACGTTGACGAGAAGGCCCGAGGACGCCGGAGGAGTTCGAGGTGGCGCGGATTGACGCGCTGGCCGCCGGATCCCGAGGTTGGGGGCGACGTCACGAGGCCGTCCGGCGCTTGTGGCTCTACGGGGAGGGGTAGACGACGGAGGCGAAGCAGGCGAACAACTTGGCATGGCCGGAAGGGCTCGGTGGCTGCGCTGACTATGGCGGGCGACGACGGAGGCGCTCGTCCGTTGTGGATCTGGAGAAGGGAGTGGGCAAGCGCGTGGGCTAGAAAGAGAGGGCGAGGGGGGAAGTGGAGAGGGGGAGAGGGAACCGAGGCACCGGGGCGTCCTTATCCCCCTCCGAGGGGTCGCCGACGAGGTGGTCGGGCGGGTTCATGCACGCGCTCGGTCGGCTTCCCCTGTAGCGAGGTGGAAGGCGACCGAGGGGGAGCTGGGCCGGGCCGGCAGAGCGGGCCAGCTAAGTCGCCTGAAGCCAAGGCCCGTAGGGGGGTGCAGGGGCTTTTCCAAAAAAATTGTTTGTTCCTGTTTCATTTTTAATTACACATCTACTTTAGTTTTTTAATGTAAAACTTGCACCAAAAATAGAGTTGAAAATCAACCCACTGCCACAATTTAGTTTGAGGTTAAATAAAATAGTTTAGCATTTTGATAAAACAAAAATGCATTTATTTAAATGATTTAGCCACAGTTTTAAATAGTTTGGGGGCATTAAAACATTTTACAAAAAGGTTCGTTCACCACCAAAATTAACAAGTGAATATTTGCCATATGATGAACATTTTATTTTTCACGCTTGAGAAACTCTGAACTTCACTTAACATTTGAGTTTGAATTTGATTGGAATTTGAAATGAGATATTGATCAAAGTGATTGAGCACTGTTTTAACAAAATGATTAACTTAACCCCAAGGGTTACTGTAGCATGACACTGGGGGTGTTACAATTCTCCTCCACTACAAGAAATCTCGTCCCGAGATTTAAGAGGTGGAGTAAGGGGAAAGGAATTGTTATGAAATTCTAACGAATCTTCTTGTTCTTGGATGCTCTTATCGTAGAGGTCGATCCATTACTTTGATGTCTTCATTACGACGCTGCCATCCTTTCTTCGGTGTCTTCATCGTACTTGCGAAAGGTCAAGGGGTAACTTCGAAAGAACGGACCTCAATAAGGGTGCTTATCTGGGAGATAACTCAGGGGAGGTGGCGGAAGGTAACTCTCGGATTGAACTTAAGAAAAACATCAAGATCAAAATACGAAGACACAATAATAAGTATCAAGCAGATAGACAATCGTTCGATGCGTGAAACAGAGCGTGAAAGGGTTTCAGAGCAATGGGAACAAGTATTGTGCCTGATACCAGAATTGATGATCTCTCGAAAGGTGGCTCGTGAATTACCTACGAAGCCATGCGTGAGGAATAACTTTGGCAACAAGGATGTACAGGAGAGTCAGGTTTTGATCCTGTGGAACTGTGGGTTATGGGCCCACCATGTGGGTTAAAAGTAGAAGGAGCACTGACATTTTTCACGTTCATGATAGCAAGTCAGGTCAGAGGATGGCCTGTGAGTTATGTCGGCAATAACGTTGGTACCAAGGGCGAGGGAAGAAGAGAACCATTTTCCTGCTCGTTGAAACGAGGCGGACCAATAGGCACCGTTCTCATCCACCGACGGTTATCGAAATGTCATCAACAATATTAACAAGGTTATACTTGACAGGGTTGTACACCGAGGTGTTGACCTAAGCAGGGAATTACCTCTGCTCAGATAAGTTAGATCACGAGAAAGGTTAAACAAAACAATGAAAAGGAAAAAATTGTGATTATTAATTTAATCATAACAATGGAAAGAAAATGTGTTTAAACACAAATATCAAGAGTATATCCTTCCCAAGGACAAGTAGAGGATGGTATCCATGACAGGATAGTAGGTAGATTACCATTTACGTAAAGGGGGAGGAAATTCATGATGTTACCCATACAACAGTGTTTGGATAAATCATCAAGAAACATTTAGCATTGCGCCTCCAATGTTCTTAATGATGTTCGGAGTAACACACTCATGCTTTTGGATAGCATTGACATGGTCATCAGGGAAAGGTCGGACCTTGGGAACACAAAGGATCCATTGGGAATTTTTAAAACATCTCATGCAATTTTATCAGGGAAAAGATGAGGAGGTGGCCGATGGGTTCAGCAGCAATCCATCAACATGACAAAAATGATGTATTTCCAAAATTTATATGAACAAGTTTTGTGTTGGGGGAGGGGAGACAAGAATGTTGTCGATGATAACATAAATCATCAAGGGGCAAGGATGGTATTTCTCATCATGAATTCGATTGATATCCTAGAACAACTCAGAATGTTGATGATGACCACGAAACATTTGTCGAGATATTTCATGAAGATGTAATTGATCAGTGATGACATCAAGTCAAAGGAATGATGAAGCGAGTTATTGGATCCACGGGTACAACACAAACTCGAAATCAAGCTTGTTGTTCAATGCCAAAAATGATAAGACGAGGAAGATCGACGTACGCTCAACTCAGCGTTGAAAATTATGCTCCGGGAGGAAGTGATATGTCTCCTACGTATCTACTTTTCCAAACACTTTTGCCCTTGTTTTGGACTCTAACTTGCATGATTTGAATGGAACTAACCCAGACTTACGCTGTTTTCAGCACAATTGCCATGGTGTTGTTTTTGTGCAGAAATAAAAAGTTCTCGGAATGACCTCAAAATTCACGGAGAATTATTTTGGAATATATAAAAAATATCTGCGGAAAGAACCACATCAGGGGGGCCACACCCTGTCCACGAGGGCGGGGGCGCGCCCAGGGGCCCCCCTGCCTCGTGGCCCCCCTGATGCTCCACCGACGTACCCCTGGACTCCATATATTCACTTTCGGGGAGAAAAAAATCAAGGAGAAAGAATTATCACATTTTACGATACGAAGCCGCCGCCAAGCCCTAATATCTCTCGGGAGGGCTGATCCGGAGTCCGTTCGGGGCTCCAGAGAGTGGAGATCGTTGCCATCGTCATCATCAACCTTCCTCCAGCACCAATTTGATGATGCTCACCGCCGTGTGTGAGTAATTCCACCGTAGGCTTGCTGGACGGTGATGGGTTGGATGAGATTTACCATGTAATCGAGTTAGTTTTGTTAGGGTTTTGATCCCTAGTATCCACTATGTTCTGAGGTTGATGTTGCTATGACTTTGCTATGCTTAATGCTTGTCACTAGGGCCCGAGTGCCATGATTTCAGATCTGAACCTATTATGTTTTCATGAATATATGTGTGTTCTTGATCCTATCTTGCAAGTCTATAGTCACCTACTATGTGTTATGATCTGGCAACCCCGAAGTGACAATAATCGGGACCACTCCCGGTGATGACCGTAGTTTGAGGAGTTCATGTATTCACTATGTGTTAATGCTTTGGTCCGGTACTCTATTAAAAGGAGGCCTTAATATCCCTTAGTTTCCACTAGGACCCCGCTGCCACGGGAGGGTAGGACAAAAGATGTCATGCAAGTTCGTTTCCATAAGCACGTATGACTATATTCGGAATACATGCCTACATTACATTGATGAACCAGAGCTAGTTCTGTGTCACCCTAGGTTATAACTTTTACATGATGAATTGCATCCGACATAATTCCCCATCACCGATCCAATGCCTACGAGCTTTTCACATATTTCTTGTTGCTCATTTACTTTTCCGCTGCTATTGTTACAAAAAGTACAAAAACACTACCGTTACTTTTATTGCTGTTACCACTATTACCCTATTACTTTGCTACTAAACTACCTTGCTGCAGATACTAAGTTTCCACGTGTGGTTGAATTGACAACTCAGCTGCTAATACTTAAGAGTATTCTTTGGCTCCCATTGTGTCGAATCAATAAATTTGGGTTGAATACTTTACCCTCGAAAACTGTTGCGATCCCCTACACTTGTGGGTTATCAGGAAGGACCAGGTAGCATAGTTAAAATTTAGCACGATACTGATATAGTCGATCAGGCTAGGAATGGCTTGAAGGATTATTAAACTCGTAAGAAACGAAAATTACTTATAGTTGTAGAATCAAAGTGTAGAATTGATTCACTTATCGGCGTTCTCGAGTGACTATTAACTCGGAACCGGGGGAAACCTGAAATGGGTGAGAAGCAATACCAAATGAAGACTCATAGGAAGCAACACAGTTCTTTGATATTCTTGAGATACCTGAGGGTAATACTCGAAGGAAGATCAAAATAGAGTCTGAGGAGATGTATTGATCTACAGAAGAGAAGTGCTTTAACTTGTCTGAGAAATGGAATCAAGGATAAAATATAGTCGGAACCACGATTGCAAAGGATCAATTCACTGATACCAGATGATACCGTATCAAGGGAATAGTTATTATTACAAGAAGCTTCCATGATAGGATCTACATCATGTCCATGGGCATGAACACAAAGTTCAAGGTCGACTCCTACTTCTTCAATGCATAACCTTTCATTCACTTTTTCCTTTCGATGAAGTTGTAGTGTTGAAACTTTATCTGGCATTACACCAGTAGAATATAAATCGTACAAGTTTTCAGGTTGACACAGATTAGAAAAGACATAGGTTCAGCCCATCGGGGCATCTTAGGAACATATACCACAATCTTCAGAAGTAATTAGCACAAGCTTGAAAGCATAGTATGGTTGACAAAAGCAGAGGATACAATTTACCAAAGGCATTATGTATCCGAGGAAAGGACCAGAAGGTTATTGAATACGAAGGACGCTGTCGGATAAAATCCAACAAAGGATCTGGTGGTCCACAAGGGATCTGATGTGAGCATCGGTACTCAACCAGAAGAAGAAAGAAGGCAAGGAGATCATATTACAGAAACAACTGACTAATTCAAAGCTCAAATGCAAAGGAATTGTGATTTCCAAATCGAGGGATCGGAAGCATAGGCTCTGATCAAAGACAAGTAAGTTGAATAGACATAGATCGACAATCAATCAAGGTTTGATTTGCCAAACACCAGCTCATGTACGGGATGCCGTCTGAGCCGAAGGGAAGAATTCTAATTGTGACTGATGATTGCACGCATCCGCAATATATTGAATCAACGGACACAAAATGATAGTGACAAGCGATGCCAATATTATTACTAGACTTATGGGTTTAACCATAATGCAAGCAAGCAAGAATTTCAAGAGCCATAGGTTGTAGAGGATTTTTGGAAGATCGAATAGTATTTCAGGGTATCTTGTAATAACAAGAGCAACTAGGGATGAAGGTATGAACGAGAAATGTAGGATGTTACCCACAAGGATTTATCGGTGGTAGAGAGCGCCGTCAAAGGGCACAAGGGTCTCGAAAAAAACATTGGAGAGTATCTTCAGAGTCTTCTGGTGCACCAAGCAATCATCTAGACTGAAGGGGCTCTCTGGGAGAAAGTATTTACGAGAACCTAGAGTTAGAGTTAGAAAAACCATTTAACACAAATAGAAGAGAGATCAGAATCCTAGAGTATAGACGTGGAGTAAAAGATCCTAATACCACCCAATGGTGACGTGGGACCGTAAGCCGCACAACCAAGTTAGTAAGTCAGTTTTTCAAAGACTAGACTCAACTTCTGCCAAGGAGTTGGAAAGGGGGTTCCTACAAGTAGTCGACTTTGATACCAACTTGTGATGCCCCCGATTTGACCGTACACTAATCATGCACGCAAACATGTACGACCAAGATCAGGGACTTACTGGAAGATATCACAACACAACTCTAGACACAAATAAAATAATACAAGCTTTATATTATAAGCCAGGGGCCTCAAGGGCTCGAATACACAAGATTCAGCGAAAGCAACAATATCTGAGTACAGACATAAGTTAAACAAGTTTGCCTTAAGAAGGCTAGCACAAAGGCAACATGATCGAAAAGGCAAGGCCTCCTACCTGGGAGCCTCCTAGCTACTCCTGGTCGTCGGCAGCCGTCACATAGTAGTAGGCACCATCGGGGTAGTAGCAGTCATCAAAGGTGGCATTTGGCTCCTAGACTTCGCCATCTGGTTGCATTGATGTATACTACGCAACCTTCTTCTTGTAGACGTTATTGGGCCTCCAAGTGTAGAGGTTTGTAGGACAGTAGAAAATTTCCCTCAAGTGGATGACCTAAGGTTTATCAATCCGTGGGAGGCGTAGGATGAAGATGGTCTCTCTCAAACAACCCTGCAACCAAATAACAAAGAGTCTCTTGTGTCCCCAACACACCCAATACAATGGTAAATTGTATAGGTGCACTAGTTCGGCGAAGAGATGGTGATACAAGTGCAATGTGGATGGTAGATATAGGTTTTTGTAATATGAAAATATCAAAACAGCAAGGTAACTAATGATAAAAGTGAGCACAAACGGTATTACAATGCATTGAAACAAGGCCTAGGGTTCATACTTTCACTAGTGCAAGTTCTCTCAACAAGGATAACATAACTGGATCATATAACTATCCCTCAACATGCAACAAAGAGTCACTCCAAAGTCACTAATAGCGCAGAACAAACGAAGAGATTATTGTAGGGTACGAAACCACCTCAAAGTTATTCTTTCTGATTGATCTATTCAAGAGCCCGTAGTAAAATAACACGAAGCTATTCTTTCTATTCGATCTATCCTAGAGTTCGTACTAGAATAACACCTTAATACACACATCAACCAAAACGCTAATGTCACCTAGATACTCCATTGTCACCTCAAGTATCTGTGGGCATGATTATACGATATGCATCACACAATCTCAGATTCATCTATTCAACCAACACAAAGAACTTCAAAGAGTGCCCCAAAGTTTCTACTGGAGAGTCAAGACGAAAACGTGTGCCAACCCCTATGCATAGATTCCCAAGGTCACGGAACCCGCAAGTTGATCACCGAAACATACATCAAGTGAATCAATAGAATACCCCATTATCACCATGGGTATCCCACGCAAGACATACATCAAGTGTTCTCAAATCCTTAAAGACTCAATCCGATGAGATAACTTCAAAGGGAAAACTCAATCCATTACAAGAAAGTAGAGGGGGAGAAACATCATAAGATCCAACTATAGTAACAAAGCTCGTGATACATCAGGATCGTGCCATCTCAAGAACACGAGAGAGAGAGAGAGAGAGAGAGAGAGAGAGAGAGAGAGAGAGAGAGAGAGAGAGAGATCAAACACATAGCTACTGGTACATACCCTCAGCCCCGAGGGTGAATTACCCCCCCTCGTCATGGAGAGTGCCAGGATGATGAATATGGCCACCGGAGAGGGATTCCCCCTCCGGCAGGGTGCCGGAACGGGTCTAGATTGGTTTTCGGTGGCTGCAGAGGCTTGCGGCGGCGGAACTCCCGATCTAGGTTTCTTTTCGCGGGTTTGGGTATTTATAGGATTTTTTTGGCATAGTGGACAAGTCAGGGGGGGTCTCCGAGCTGTCCACGAGATAGGGGGGCGTGCCGAGGGGGGTGGGTGCGCCCCCACCCTCGTGGTCAGCCCGGGACTCTTCTCGCCCAACTCTTTTACCCTCGGGGCTTCTTTTGGTCCATAAAAAATCATCAAAAATTGGCATGTCAATTGGACTCAGTTTGGTATTCCTTTTCTGTAAAACTCAAAAACAAGGAAAAAAATAGAAACTGGCACTAGGCTCTAGGTTAATAGGTTAGTCCAAAAAATCATATAAATGCATATAAAACATCTAAGATGGATAATATTATAGCATGAAACAATCAAAAATTATAGATACGTTGGAGACGTATCAAGCATCCCCAAGCTTAATTTTTGCTCGTCCTCGAGTAGGTAAATGATAAAAACAGAATTTTTGATGTGGAATGCTACCTAACATAATTATCAATGTAATTTTCCTTATTGTGGCATGAATGTTCAGATCCGAAAGATTCAAGACAAAAGTTTAATATTGATATAAAAACAATAATACTTCAAGCATACTAACAAAGCAATTATGTCTTCTCAAAATAACATGGCCAAAGTAGTTTCATCCCTACAAAATCATATAGTTTGGCTATGCTCCTTCTTCGTCACATAAAATACCCAAATCATGCACAACCCCGGTTTCAGCCAAGCAATTGTTTCATACTTCAATTTTTTCAAACCTTTTCAATTTTCACGCAATACATGAGCGTGAGCCATGGATATAGCACTGTAGGTGCAATAGAGTGGTGGTTGTGGAGAAGACACAAGGAGGAAGATAGTCTCACATCAACTAGGCGTATCAATAGGCTATGGAGATGCCCATCAATAGATATCAATGTGAGTGAGTAGGGATTGCCATGCAACGGATGCACTAGATCTATAAGTGTATGAAAGCTCAACTAAAGAAATTAAGTGGGTGTGCATCCAACTTGCTTGCCCATGAAGACCTAGGGCATTTGAGGAAGCCCATCATTGGAGTATACAAGCCAAGTTCTATAATGAAAATTCCCACTAGTATATGAAAGTGACAACATAGGAGACTCTCTATCATGAAGATCATGGTGCTACTTTGAAGCACAAGTGTGGCAAAAGGATAGTAGCATTGCCCCTTCTCTCGTTTTTCTCTTTTTTTATTTGGGCCCTTACTCTCCTTTTTTGGCCTATTTTTTCCGTCCGGAGTATCATCCCGACTTGTGGGGGAATCATAGACTCCATCATCCTTTCCTCACTGGGACAATGCTCTAATAATGAAGATCATCACACTTTTATTTACTTACAACTCAAAGATTACAACTAGATACTAGAATAAAATATGACTCTATGTGAATGCCTCCGGCGGTGTACCGGGATGTGCAATGAATCAAGAGTGACATGTATGAAAAATTATGCATGGTGACGTTGCCACAAATACCATGTCAACTACATGATCATGCAAGGCAATATGACAATGATGAAGCGTGTCATAATAAACGGAACGGTGGAAAGTTGCATGGCAATATATCTCAGAATGGCTATGGAAATGCCATAATAGGTAGGTATGGTGGCTGTTTTGAGGAAGGTATATGGTGGGTGTATGGTACCGGCGAAAGTTGCGCTGCACAAGAGAGGCTAGCAATGGTGGAAGGGTGAGAGTACGTATAATCCATGGACTCAACATTAGTCATAAAGAACTCATATACTTATTGCAAAAATCTACAAGTTATCAAAACAAAGCACTAAACGCAGGCTCCTAGGGGAAGGGTTGGTATGAGTTAACCATCGCGCGATCCCGACCTCCACACAAAGGAAGACAATCAATAAATAAATCATGCTCCAACTTCATCACATAACGGTTCACCATACGTGCATGCTACGGGACTTGCAAACCTCAACACAAGTATTTCTCAAATTCACAACTACTCTACTAGCATGACTCTAATATCACCATCCTCATATCTCAAAACGATCACCAAGTATCAAACTTCTCATAGTATTCAATGCACTTTCTATGAAAGTTTTTATTATACCCATCTTGGATGCCCATCATATTAGGACTAAATTCATAACCTAAGCAAATTACCATGCTGTTTAAGACTCTCAAAATAATATAAATGAAGCATGAGAGTTCATCAATTTCTTCAAAATGAAACCACTGTCGTGCTCTAAAAGATACTCCCTCTGTAAACTAATATAAGAGTGTTTAGAGCACTAAAGTAGTAATCTAAACGCTCTTATATTAGTCTACGGAGGGAGTATAAGTGAAGCACCAGAGCAAATGACAAACTACTCCAAAAGATATAAGTGAAGATCAATGAGTAGTCAGATAATTATTTAGCTATGTGAAGACTCTATAACATTTAAGAATTTCAGATCTTGGGATATTATTCAAACAGCAAGAAAAAAAATAAAAAAAATGATGCTCCAAGCAAAACACATATCATGTGGTGAATAAAAATATACCTCCAAGTAAAGTTACCGATGAACGAAGATGAAAGAGGGGATGCCATCCTGGGCATCCCCAAGCTTACGCTCTTGTTTGTCCTTTAATATTACCTTCGGGTGCCTTGGGCATCCCCAAGCTTAGGCTCTTGCCACTCCTTATTCCATAGTCCACCGAATCTTTACCCAAAACTTGAAAACTTCACAACACAAAACTCAACCGAAAACTCGTAAGCTCCGTTAGTATAAGAAAATAAATCCACCACTTAGGTACTGTTGTGAACTCATTCTAAATTCATATCAGTGTAATATCTACTGTATTCGTACTTCTCTATGGTTCATACCCTCCGATACTACTCATAGATTCATCAAAATAAGCAAACAACACATAAAAAACATAATTTGTCAAGAACATAACAGTTTGTAGTAATCTGTAACTTTTGAATACTTATGTAACTCAAAAAATTCTAAAATAAATTTGTGGACATGAGGAATTTGTCTATTAATCATCTGCAAAAAGAATCAACCTAAAATCACTCTCCAGTAAAAAATGGCAGCTAATCTCATGAGCGCAAAAGTTTCTGTTTTTTATAGTAAGATTGCAAAGACTTCACCCAAGTCTTCCTAAAGGTTCTACTTGCCACTTTATTGAAGCAAAATCTATAAAACATGATTACTACAGTAGATTAATCATGTGGACACACAAAAATAGTAGGGGTAAATATTGGTTTGTCTCCCAACAAACACTTTTCTTTAATACTTTTTAGCTAGGCATGATGATTTCAATGATGCTCACATAAAAGATAAGAATTGAAACATAAAGAGAGCATCATGAAGAATGTAACGAGCACATTTAATTCTAACTCACTTCCTATGCATAGGGATTTTGTGAGCAAACAATTCATGGGAGCAAGAATCAACTAGCATAGGAAGGGAAAACAAGCAAAACTTCAAGATTTTAAGCACATAGAGAGGAAACTTGATATTATTGCAATTCCTACAAGCATATATTCCTTCCTCATAATAATTTTCAGTAGCATCATGAATGAATTCAAAAATATAACCATCACATAAAGCATTCTTTTCATGATCCCCAAGCATATAAATTTTATTACTCTCCACAAAAGCGAATTTCTTCTCATGAATAATAGTGGGAGCAAACTCAACAAAATAATTATCATGTGAGGCATAATCCAATTGAAAACTAAAACCCCGATGATAAGTTTCATCATTATTATTAATAGCATACAAGTCATCATAATAATCATCATAGATAGCAACTTTGTTCTCATAATCAATTGGAACCTCTTCCAAAATAGTGGATTCATCACTATAATAAAGTCATGACCTCTCCAAATCCACTTTCATGATTATCACAATCATCATAAATAGGAGGCATGCTATCATCATAATAAATTTGCACATTAAAATTTGCGGGACTAAAAATATCATCTTCATTAAACATAGCATCCCCAAGCTTGTGGCCTTGCATATCATTAGCATCATGGATATTCAAAGAATTCTCACTAACAACATTGCAATCATGCTCATCATTCAAAGATTTAGTGCCAAACATTTTAATGCATTCTTCTTCTAGTACTTGGGCACAATTTTCCTTTCCATCATTTTCACGAAAGATATTAAAAAGAGGAAGCATACGAGGCAACCTCAATTCCATTTTTTGTAGTTTTCTTTTATAGACTAAACTAGTGATAAAACAAGAAACTAAAAGATTTGATTGCAAGATCTAAAGATATACCTTCTAGCACTCACCTCCCCGGCAACGGCGCCAGAAAAGATCTTGATGTCTACTACGCAACCTTCTTCTTGTAGACGTTGTTGGGCCTCCAAGTGCAGAGGTTTGTAGGACAGTAGCAAATTTCCTTCAAGTGGATGACCTAAGGTTTATCAATCTGTGGGAGGCGTAGGATGAAGATGGTCTCTCTCAAACAACCCTGCAACCAAATAACAAAGAGTCTCTTGTGTCCCCAACACACCCAATACAATGGTAAATTGTATAGGTGCACTAGTTCGGCGAAGAGATGGTGATACAAGTGCAATATGGATGGTAGATATAGGTTTTTGTAATATGAAAATATAAAAACAGCAAAGTAACTAATGATAAAAGTGAGCACAAATGGTATTTCAATGCGTTAAAACAAGGCCTAGGGTTCATACTTTCACTAGTGCAAGTTCTCTCAACAAGGATAACATAACTGGATCATATAACTATCCCTCAACATGCAACAAAGAGTCACTCCAAAGTCACTAATAGCGGAGAACAAACGAAGAGATTATTGTAGGGTACGAAACCACCTCAAAGTTATTCTTTCTGATCGATCTATTCAAGAGTCCGTAGTAAAATAACACAAAGCTATTCTTTCCGTTCGATCTATCCTAGAGTTCGTACTAGAATAACACCTTAATACACACATCAACCAAAACCCTAATGTCACCTAGATAATCCATTGTCACCTCAAGTATCCATGGGCATGATTATACGATATGCATCACACAATCTCAGATTCATCTATTCAACCAACACAAAGAACTTCAAAGAGTGCCCCAAAGTTTCTACCGAAGAGTCAAGATGAAAACGTGTGCCAACCCATATGCATAGATTCCCAAGGTCATGGAAACCGCAAGTTGATCACCAAAACATACATCAAGTGAATCAATATAATACCCCATTGTCACCACGGGTATCCCACGCAAGACATACATCAAGTGTTCTTGTAAGTGCATCTAGTGTCCCCTAGTTGGTTTTGGAGTATTGACGACAAACGAGGTTGAGGGACTAATGTGTTTGTGAGAATTGTAGGACAACACAGTGTCGGGGGAAACTGTCCGCCACGAGCACCTATGGGACCGGAGCCCCTTTTACGTTGCGGTAAGGGAGCGGAGGGAGCACGGAGAGCAGATCGAGGAACACACGCGGGCAGTTTTACCCAGGTTCGGGCCACGCGGACGCGTAAAACCCTACTCCTGCTTGGATTGTATTGAGTTCTTGAGCTCGGGAGCTTGAAGAGCTAGCTACCCCGAGCGGAAGAGCTGTCTAGGTTCCGAACCCTTTCTACGTTGTGCATGGGCCTCCTTTTATGGCTCAAGGGGTCACCGACAGGTGTCAATGTAGAGGAGGGTAAAAATGTAACTTTGGTGGTAGTTGTAACAGTGCGGGAACAGTGCATGAACAGTGGTCTTCACCTAACCTTGACAGTGGGGGACAAGGGCATTAAATGCCCGTCGCCGTCGACCCCAAAAGCGCCCGTCCATGCTTCTCCGTTCGCCACGGCGGTAGCCTCGTCACCGTGGCGTGCCACCGTGTCCCCCAGGCTGCACAGCCATCCGCCACGCGTCCCTGGAAGGGCCCCAGGGCGACGCGTGGGCCGATGAGCTGGAGCGCGGGCACACAACGCAGGCTTCCCCCGGCAAGCACCTTGCCGGGGTCTCGATCTTGTCGGGCCCGGGAGCTTGTCGCTCCCCGGGTCCTGCCGGGGCGCAGGGTGCGCCGAGGCATCTTTTTGAGATACGTATTCCTTGGCTTTCCTGGCAAGCTCCTCTTGCCAGGGTCTTGCGTTTAGGTGATAATCTTGAGCCTGGTGCGGCCTTCCCGGCAAGCTCCACTTGCCGGGGTCTTGATCTTCTGACTTGTATACTTTGTTTTTGAATGGCTTCATAAGGACCAAAAAAAGGTCTCCGGCGAGCACGCGGTAAGCCCTGCCGCGGGAAGCTGCTACTGCCCGTGCACAAGTTGGGGTACTAAGGTACCCCTATCTTAGTACACCGACAGGAGCCCCCGGGCCTGGGCCACACACGGTGCCGAGCGCTGTTGGGCCAGGCCCAAAACAGTGCACGGGCACACGCGGCCCACGGCACGCCGTATCTCCTTCCGTATCCGCCGCATCCCTCCCTAACGGCACGCGTCGATTGCGGCATCGTGGGAGAGATCGTGGCCTCGTTCTTTAATGGGAATTGCGGAGCGTCCCCCACTTCCCCCTTAAAAGCAGAGGAAGCAGGGGCAGTTCCCCTCCTTCGTCTTCATTGCGCTTTCATTCTCCAGAAAACTTCCGCAGCTTCTTGCCTCCGCCCCTCCTCCGTCGTCTTCCGCATCCGCGGCGCCGTCGAGCTCCTCGCCCCTTTCCTCACCGCTCCCGCCATGGCTCCGAAGAGCGACAAGGCCAAGAGCGACATGGCCAAGAACGAGAAGGCCAAGAAGGAGAAGTCCGAGCAGGCGGCGAAGCTGGCTGCCCTGCGGAAGAAGAGCGTGGTCTTCGCGCCGAGGCTTGGCGCGAAGGAGCTGCGGAACAAGTACTATCTGTTCTGGTCAGGGGAGACCAAGGCTCATCCCCGCACCAGAGCCTTCCCCGCCGTCGCCAAAGATCTGTTCCCCGGCGGGTACTTCTTCTTCGCTGCTTTTTTCCACTGCGGGTTGTGCCCTCCGTACTCGGAGTTCTTTTGCGATATCATGAACACATACAACCTCCACCTCCTAGATTTCACTCCCAACGCCATCCTTACGATGGCCGTTTTCGCACATCTGTGCGAAAACTATGTTGGGATTAATCCCAATGTCGCCCTTTTCCGCCACTTTTTCATGCCTAGAGTAGAATCGGGCGCTCCCCTCTCCGGCGGCATCTTCTGGATCTTCCGGCTGAACAAGAAGGATTCATACTTGAAGGGAGAGCTCCGCGGCAAGTGGGAGGAGTGGCGTGCAGATTGGTGCTGGATAGTGGAGGATAAGCCGGAGCCCTTCACCGCGCCGCGCACAACTGCCATAGTGCGCGGCAGAGACTGGAGCGAATTGGCCCCGGAGGACAACAAGCTCAGCATTGCCCTCATTAGGATTATTCGTCTCCGGGTAGCCAAACTGACCATCGGAGAGGTAGGGGCAGATTTCCTCCGCCGCCGCATTGCCCCTTTACAAGAAAGGAAAAGGCCAGCATGGGAATTTGGCAACGCGGCGGATATCATGAGGCTGCGCCCTGGATTGAACTTCAATTTCACTGCCTTGGAGTTGAAAGGGATGGTCCGGGAACTTTTCAAGCATGACCCGGCCCACCCGGAATGGTTCAGACCTCCCCGGGGAGTGGTGCCGCTATGCAACAGCACTGCCCGGGATTCCTTGCGTGCGATGATGCCTGCGTGCGACTCCCACGGCGTCAACCCCACCTGGATCGAGCCTCCGCCGGACGTTGTGCTGAGCTTTTTCGACAACTTGGTCGAGACGCCCAAGAACGCCGAGGAGAACAAGGGCCTCACCCGAGCCACTACGGCAAGGGATATAGCCTACATCGCCTCCAGGATGGAGGAGGCCGCTGCCGCGGCAGCCGCGGGTGACTTTGGATACACCGTGGACGAGGCACAGGCCGCGGATGAGTCGTGCCAAGCAGAGGAGGCGGAAATCCTCAGGCTGCTCAAGCTTCCGCCCGAAGAGTTTGCCGGGGTTCCTTCCTTGAGGCTTTCCGGGATAGCCGGGGTTGCCGGGGTGAGCGAGGCCGCCGGAGGGAGCGAGGCCGCCGGGCAAGGTGCTGGGTCCAGTGGGCCTGCCGGGGAGGAGGAGGAGGACGTCGAGGCTGATGAAGATACTGGTGGATCTCTGGGACTTGACGACGATGCCTCCTCGTCCTCAGAGAACTCCCCGCCTCCGGCAAGCCCCACGCAGCAACCAAGGAAACGCCTCCGCAAGGTGGCTACGGCGACGAGGCCACAGGCGCCTCGACAGCAGCCTGTGCGCCGGGTGACGCGCACTACCAAGGCGGGCCAAGTCGCGAAGGAGGCGCCCCGCGCACCAGCGCCAAGCGGAGGAGGATCCTCCCGGAGTGGAACGGTTGCAACTTCCGCTCCTCGGCCCTCGGCGACAACGGAGGCTGGGTCTTCGCAGCCCACAGCTCCGGAGACCGCCAAGCGCCCGAGGGAGCCTTCTCCTCCTGCTCCTCGCGCGGGAGCATCTCAGGTGGAGTTCGACTTCTCCGCCCTCAGCTCTGACGACGAGGAAGAGGAGTGAGTACTTGTAGCTTGTAATTTCTTTGACTTTGTCTTGATTTTCCTTGCTGATTCTGATCTTGTTTTGCTTCGCTTTCAGGACCCTGACCCAGCGGATGGCGAAGAGGGCCAAGATCCCTGTGGTTGAGGTTGAAGACGACTCGCCCGCCGCGACTGGGGACGTGCCAGCGGCAAGCTTGCCGTATCAACCTGCTGCTCCGAGGAGCAGCCCCCAGCGCAGCCCCCAGCGTAAGTCTGGTATTTATCTTTCCATTCTTCGGGCGCGCTTGAGGTTGTTGCTTATATTGATATCTTGTTGTCTTGTTTGTCTTGTGCAGAAGTGGAGCCGCAGCCGCAGGAGCAACCGGAGGTCACCCTCGAGGAGCTGCCTGTTCCACCCTCCCCGCCAAGGGCGAATTCCCCGGCGAGGGAGAACGCTCCGCCAAGGACGGGCACCCCGCCAAGGGTGAGCAGCCCGACAAGGGTGAGCACCCCGCCAAGGGAGGGCGCGGGCGGCCCTCCGCAAGCAGGGGTCACGACTCCGCCGCCAAGGGTGGATTCCCCGGCGAGGGAGCCTGTCGTCGAAGAAGTCCTCGAAGGTAAGTCTTGTAGCTCCTTCTTCTTGGACTTGTCTTTTTGGATTTTTGCTTGATCTTTTCTTTTCTTTTTCTTCTGCTAGATCCTCCCGCTCCAGAGCGGGTGGAGACGGAGGCCACCGTTGAGGAGGAGGTGCGCGGCGATGGCGGCGACGCCACTGCCACTAAGGGCATGGCTGGAGCCGACGAGCCTGCCGCTGAGTAGACCGCCCCGACCGCAGACGCCGCGGCCGGAGAAGGGACCGGCGACCGCACTGCTGGCCCGGAGGCAGCAGGAGCGTCAAGCGCTGCGCCGGCCGCCGACCCCCCCGCATCCACGGAGCGGTCGGGCGTCTATCTTGAAGCTCCCAACGGGATCTTTATACAAGTCCCGTGGGCGTCCTCGTCGCGAGCCCCCGTGGAGGGAGAGACCTACGATGGAGAGGTCCTCGCCTCCGCGGGGTTGAAGGTCGTTGAAGCGCTTGGCGGGAGTGACGAGCCCGAAGAGGAGAAGCTTCTTCGCCAGCTCCTGGCCCTGTACCGGGCCAGGCAGGCGAAACTGGAATCCCGAGAAGCTCTCACCGCCAAGGCTGGAGCTGATTTGGAGAAGCGCGCTGCGGAGCTCCGCGCCGCCAACCAGGCGGCCCTCCGCAACTTGGCGGAGGAGCGCGAAAGGCTTGCCGAGGAGCAGCAAGCGTTCCTCCTTGAGAAGGCTGAGGCCGAGGAGCAGCAGCGATTGGTTGGTGAAGAGCTGTCCCGGCGAGAAGGAGCGCTCAACCAACGGAAGGTCGACCTCGACGCCCACGAGGACGACCTCACCGCCCGGGAGCGGGCCATTGGCGGAGCCCTGAAGGAGGCGAAGGCTGCCGCTGCCACCGCGGAGACCGCCAAGAAGGATCTTGAGGCCAAGGTGGAGCAGCTGGAGCGGTACCTGAAGGCGAGTGCGGACAGAATCACCGCGGTCAATGTGGAGCGGGAAAAAGATGCCCATACCAACTCTGACCTGCAGGTACGCCTCTCCAAGAAAGGCGACGAGCTCACCGCCGCCAAAGATTCTATTGCTGACTTGGAATTGAAGGTCTCCACTCTGACTGATTCGCTCGACTCTGCCCGGGATCGCGAGACGAAGCTGAAGGACGAGCTCCACAAGGAACGAGGCCTGGTGGAGAGCGCCGCCGTCTCGGCGAACCAGTTCAGCCGGGCAGTGGAGCAGTGGACTGACGATCTGGTCACCTCCGCTGCCAACATTGACAAGGAGATGATGGCGCTGAGGGCGGAGCACCTCGTGTAATCTCCCGACGAGGACCTCCCCCACAGCGCCAAGCTAAGTCTCTTCTTCAGGGGAATCGCGCCGGGGCTTGCACGGCTGCGGGAGAAGCTCCCCGTGCAGTTGGCCGACGAGTCGCGTCGGCTCTGCGCGGGCACCTTGGAACGCGTTTTGACGAAGATCGTCTACCGCAACCCCGGCATCAACCTTGTCAACGTCCTCCGCTCCTTGCCGGACGATGCAGATCAGGAGGCGTTGAAGGCGCAGGTCGCCCACATCGTCGCCAAGGTGAACAAAGTCACGAGGCGTGAAGGCGACCGCGTAGATTAGGCTTCTTTCTTTCTGTTTCCTTTGCCGCTGCAAAGTATGTTATGGACATGAATCAATTAGTATCACGGCAAGCTATCTTTGTAATATACAATCTTATTTTGATCAATCAATGCAGTGTTATCTCCCTTGCTTTGGTCCTTTACTTTGTATGCTTTTTACCCTACGCTTCGAGGGAACTTGCCGGCAAGGGCCTCTTGCCGCGAGCGCTGAGTGCTGGACTCTGAGCAGCCTGCTGGCAAAAGACCTTGTCGGCAAGCAACCTTGCCGCAGCTAGTCGCAACACACTTAGCTTGCTGAGCGAACTCGAAAATGAAGTAAGGGCGCGACACTTGTCGCAGCTCTCTTAAGTCGTTGAGCGTGCTCGAAAACAAAGTAAGGGTGCGGCTAGCCACGGGTAGGTTCCTCCACGCACAGGTTTTCCATACAAAGTGTGGTTGTTCAAGGAAGACAACTAAAATTTAAAAACTTGAATTATTCAAACTTTGGTAACTTAGCTTAGTTTTCCTGGATTGTTTGTTCCCGGCAAGGCTCCTCTTTCTTGAACATCACTTGGTTCATCCTCCACCTCCTTCTCCCCCGGCAAACTTGTGCGCGAGGAACATTCCTTCTGCTTAAGAGGGAAAGAAAAAGAGGAGGGAAAACAAGTATAGGGCCTCTTGGCCTGCTAATGCTTACCGGGTATGCGTGTTGCACAAGATGCCAAACAATGCATGCAAATAACAAAAAAGCATGGAAATGGCAAATAGTGCGAAACACAAAAGCTTTACTGATGCACGGGATCTGCGCCCGGCTTTGTACAAAGGTTTACATGCAACAGCGGCAAGACTCGTACAAAAGGTGGTTGCCGGAGCGGATCACGGCAACCGCGCCTTATGGGTGAAACTTGCAAAGATGCTCTATGTTCCAGGAATTGCTCACCGGTAAGCCTTCTTCGGTCTCAAGGCGGACAGCGCCGGGCCTTGTGACTTGTCTCACCCGATAAGGGCCTTCCCACTTCGGCGTCAACTTGTTGGAATTCTTGGCGGACTGAACACGCCGAAGAACAAGGTCGCCTTCCTCGAGACTCCTGGCCTTAACCTTGCGGCTATGATAGCGGCGCAAGGCTTGCTGGTATCGAGCAGCTCGTACAGCAGCCTGGAGACGTTCCTCCTCGAGGAGCAGTGCATCATCTTGTCGCAGTTGCTCCTGCTCGAGCTCATCATAAGCGAGCACTCGAGGAGATCCGTATACGAGTTCCGTGGGGAGAACTGCTTCTGCTCCATAGACAAGAGCAAAGGGTGTCTGTCCGGTGGCTCGACTTGGTGTCGTCCTGATTGACCAAAGAGCCGCCGATAACTCCTCTATCCAGTTTCTTCCGCACTTGCGCAGCCTATCGAAGGTTCTTGTCTTGAGTCCGCGCAGCACTTCAGCATTGGCCCTCTCCGCTTGACCATTGCTCCTCGGGTGAGCAACAGAAGCGAAACAGACCTTGGCGTCGAGGTCTTGGACGTACTGCATGAAGGTGCGACTTGTAAACTGTGTGCCGTTGTCGGTGATGATCCTGTTAGGGACCCCGAAACGGCAGTATTGCTTGTCGGAGCCGTCCTGCTTGTCGGCTGCCGCCACAGGGGCAGGCTCCTTGCCGGAGCCGCCAGCCTGTGCCTTCTTGGCGGGAGCCTCCTTGCCGGACTGCTCGACGACTAGCACCTCCTTGCTCTTCTTTCTTCTGTTGTTCCGCCGTCGGCTCTTCTTTGCCGGGGCGGCGTCCTCACTGTCGCTTCCTCCTGCGCCAGTATCCTCTCCGGGGAGTCTCCTCCCCTCTTTGGCGCGCGCACTTGTCAGCCAGGGCGTAGAGCTCGCTGACATCCCAAATCTTGGTCATGGCCATCTCTTCCCTCATGCGGCGGTTACGCACGTTCTGGTGGAACGCGCTGATAACCGCGGCGGGGTGGACGTCGGGAATGTTGTGTTGCACGCGGCTGAATCTCTGGATGTACTTGCGCAGGGATTCTCCTTCTTTCTGGGCCAAGATGTGGAGATCACTCTCCTGGCCGTGGGGTTTGTGGCCGCCCGTGAAGGCGCCAACAAACTGGTGGCACAGATCTGCCCACGAAGAAATGGAGCCTTCCGGCAAGTGCATAAGCCAGGAGCGGACGTTTGGCTTAAGCACTAGCGGGAAGTAGTTGGCTAGTATCTTCTTGTCGCGTCCCCCGGCAGCCTGCACCGCGATGGTGTAGATGCTGAGGAACTCTGAGGGGTGCGTCTTGCCGTCGTACTTCTCGGGTACGTCGGGCTTGAAGTTTTTCATGCTGGGCCACTGGACTCGCCGCAGCTCACGGGTGAACGCAAGGCAACCTGCCGCGTACGGCAAGTCGCCTGGCTCACCGGGCGCGTACGTGTCGACAGCGGTCCCAGCGCGCTGATCTGATTGTCGCCGGGCTTCTCGTCGGCGCTCGATGCGCGTTCGAGCGTCTTCTTGCCGCCGATCGTCAAGGACTTGGCGCTGGTCCCGATGAGCCCGCGGATCCGACGACGCGGTGGAGTCGTCGTCGATGTTGATCCGGCGAGGATGCGTCTTCTGCTTCCGCGGCGGGGAGTGCACGGTGGTTGCACCCCCGGCGGTCTTGTCGCCATCGGCCTTCGTCTGGTCGACTTGCCGTGGCCGCGATGTCGCAGGCTGCTACGGCGTGTCGTTGTTGGCGAAGGCGATGAGGCTTTGGATCATCGCCCTCCAGTCCTCGGCTTTATCTGCCGCTGGAGGGAAATCGAGGAGCAGTTGTGCTCTTGCTAGAGCTTCTGCTGGAGAGGAGGGGAGCGGCGGCGAGCGGTGCGAGGAGCGAGATATGCTCGGACCTCTAACGGGGTTAGAAGGAGCAGTTTCTCGCCCTGGCGACCGCGCCTTGCTCGTGCCAGGACGATGGCCTTGAGCATCCCGCGAGCCTCTGGCTTGTCCTTGCCCCAGCAAGCGTATGGTACCTCCTGTACCACGGCGCTGCTGGCCTGGCGTCTGCTGAGAGAGACGTGGTGCATCTACGGACACCGAGGCCTTGGAATTCGCCCGGTCGTCCGTTTTGTCCTTGGACTTGGTGGCGCCGTGAGTTTCCTCGCCGGCGACCACCCTTCCACCGGCATCTCCTCCACCAACCGTTGGTTCTGGTGGTGGTGGGATCGACGCAGACGGGCCTGCGACCTCCGAAGCCTTCTTCTTCGGGGCCATGTTGTTGCAGCTGGTGAAGTTGATGAAGCTGGAGAAGTTGATGAAGAATGCGCCCGCGTGAGCGCCGGATCAGGTTCGCACAACCTCGACGCCCCCTACCTGGCGCGCCAAAGATGTCGGGGAAACTGTCCGCCACGAGCACCTATGGGACCGGAGCCCCTTTTACGTTGCGGTAAGGGAGCGGAGGGAGCACAGAGAGCAGATCGAGGAACACACGCGGGCAGTTTTACCCACGTTCGGGCCGCGCGGACGCGTAAAACCCTACTCCTGCTTGGATTGTATTGAGTTCTTGAGCTCGGGAGCTTGAAGAGCTAGCTACCCCGAGCGGAAGAGCTGTCTAGGTTCCAAACCCTTTCTACGTTGTGCATGGGCCTCCTTTTATGGCTCAAGGGGTCACCGACAGGTGTCAACGTAGAGGAGGGTAAAAATGTAACTTTGGTGGTAGTTGTAACAGTGCGGGAACAGTGCATGAACAGTGGTCTTCACCTAACCTTGACAGTGAGGGACAAGGGCATTAAATGCCCATCGCCGTCGACCCCAAAAGCGCCCGTCCATGCTTCTCCGTTCGCCACGGCGGTAGCCTCGTCACCGTGGCGTGCCACCGTGTCCCCCAGGCTGCACAGCCATCCGTCACGCGTCCCTGGAAGGGCCCCAGGGCGACGCGTGGGCCGATGAGCTGGAGCGCGGGCACACAGCACAGGCTTCCCCCGGCAAGCACCTTGCCGGGGTCTCGATCTTGTCGGGCCCGGGAGCTTGTCGCTCCCCGGGTCCTGCCGGGGCGCAGGGTGCGCCGTGGCATCTTTTTGAGATACGTATTCCTTGGCTTTCCTGGCAAGCTCCTCTTGCCAGGGTCTTGCGTTTAGGTGATAATCTTGAGCCTGGTGCGGCCTTCCCGGCAAGCTCCACTTGCCGGGGTCTTGATCTTCTGACTTGTATACTTTGTTTTTGAATGGCTTCATAAGGACCAAAAAAAGGTCTCCGGTGAGCACGCGGTAAGCCCTGCCGCGGGAAGCTGCTACTGCCTGTGCACAAGTTGGGGTACTAAGGTACCCCTATCTTAGTACACTGACACACAGGTAATAGTTCCTCACAGATTCGGTTTAACTTCTAGAGATGACCCCTAAAAATGTGTGAAGACATTGAAGTCAATGGTGGTACGTGAAGACATTCACGTGAAGATAATGACCTATGAAGACATTCACTGAAGACTATACACTACAGGAATCAGCTTCTTTGCCGACTGCCATGGCAGTCGGCAAAGGCATGAATGGCAGTCGGCAAAGCTCTTTGCCGACTGCTAGCAGTCGGCAAACAGTCCGGCTGAATTAGCGGCGGTAAAGGCCTTCTTTGCCGTCTGCTTCATAGAAGCAGTCGGCAAAGCTCTTTGCCGTCAGCCGTTTGCGGCCAACAGACGGCAAAGAGCGTAGACGGCAGTGAGGTGAGGTGGGAGCCGTTAGGGGTTAACGGCGTGGTTTGCCGTCAGCCGGCAGACGGCAAAGAGGCTAAGGTCTTTGCCGTCTGCTGGCAGACGGCAAAGAGGCCAAATAGGAGTCACTGGGAAGCTGCCACGTGGCCTTTTTTGCCGTCTGCTGGCCGTCGGCAAAGACCTTAGCCTCTTTGCCGACTGCCGGCAGTCGGCAAAGACCTTAGCCTCTTTGCCGACTGCCGGCAGTCGGCAAAGAGCTGAGCCTCTTTGCCGTCTGCCGGCAGTCGGCAAAATGCCCAAATAGGCAACCAGTGTTCCCAGGTTGAACAGGGAGCTGCCACGTGGCATTCTTTGCCGACTGCTGGCAGACGGCAAAGAGCCTATATAACCCCTGTTTTTAATTGAATTCATTCAATTTGACAGAAATTCATAGATATACACAGATAATACATATATACTCAACAAGCATATCCAACAATATATTTACTCAAGTCCAACATATATCCATATGACATAAGAAGTTTCCAACAACATATCCAACAATATATTTCCTCAAGTCCAACATATATCCATATGACATAAGAAGTTTCCAACAATATATTTCCTCAAGTCCAACATATATCCATATGACATAAGAAGTTTCCAACAATATATTTTCTCAAGTCCAACATATATCCATATGACATAAGAAGTTTCCAACAACATATCCAACAATAAGAAGTTCCCAAACATGTTTTCATAAACAAAAAGGAAGCACAAGGAGAATATATGAGTCCATCAATGCAAGCTTCCTCATCTCAAGCAAATCTGCAAATTGGGAAAGATGAAAGTTAGAAGAAGAAGAATAGCTAGAAGAGGAAAAGAAGAAGAAGAAGAAGAGGAAAATAAGAAGAAGATTTTATCTTCTCTTTCTTTCTCTCCTCCCCCTCTTCTTTATCTTCTTCTTTTCCAACAAATGTAGTTAAAAAAGCTAATTTAGAGCTAAGCTAGGTAAATAGGTCATTTTGGAGATAAGATAAGTTCAATCTATCATATTGGAGCTAACCTAGGTAAACTTGGTCATTTTGGAGCTAAGCTAAGTTAAATGGATCATATTGAAGCTAACCTAGGTAAACTTGGTCATTTTTTAGCTAACCTAGGTAAAAATGTCATTTTTTGCTAAGCTAGGTAAAAATGCTAAGTGTGTAGGTCAATTTAGAGCTAGCTTAGGTAAATAGGTCATTTTGGAGCTAACGCGGGTAAAATGGATCATATTGTAGCTAACTTAGGTAAACTTGGTCTTTTTGGAGCTAACGTAGGTTAAATGGATCATATTGGAGCTAACATAGGTAAACTTGGTCATTTTGGAGCTAACCTGGCTAATTAGGCCATTTTTGACATAACTAAGCTTATTGTGTCATTTGTGGACTAAATAGGCTAAATTATGTTATAAATGGACTAAATAGGCTAAATAAGAGGAGGAAAAGAAGAAGAAGAAGAAGAAGAAGAAGAAGAAGAAGAAGAAGAAGAATAAGAAAAGAAGAAGAAGAAGAACTTCTTCTTCTTTTCTTATTCTTCTTCTTCTTCTTCTTCTTCTTCCCTTCCTATTCCTTCTTTTCTTCCTATTCCTTGATTTTCTTCATCTTATTATGTCATTTGTGGACTAAATAGGCTAAATTATGTCATAAATGGACTAAATAGGTTAAATAAGAGGAGGAAAAGAAGAAGAAGAAGAAGAAGAAGAAGAATAAGAAAAGAAGAAGAAGATTTTCTTATTCTTCTTCTTCTTTTCTTCTTCTTCTTCTTCTTCTTCTTCTTCTCTTCCTATTCCTTCTTTCCTTCCTATTCCTTGATTTTCTTCATCTTATTATGCCATTTGTGGACTAAATAGGCTAAATTATGTCATAAATGGACTAAATAGGCTAAATAAGAGGAGGAAAAGAAGAAGAAGAAGAATAAGAAGAAGAAGAAGAAGAAGAATAAGAAAAGAAGAAGAATAAGAAAAGAAGAAGAAATGTTCTTCTTCTTCTTCTTCTTTTCTTCTTCTTCTTCTTCTTCTTCTTCTTCTTCTTCTTCTTCTTCTTCTTCTTCTTCTCTTCCTATTCCTTCTTTTCTTCCTATTCCTTGATTTTCTTCATCTTATTATGTCATTTGTGGACTAAATAGGCTAAATTATGTCATAAATGGACTAAAAAGGCTAAATAAGAGGAGGAAAAGAAGAAGAAGAAGAAGATCTTCTTCTTCTTCTTCTTTTCTTATTCTTCATCTTCTTCTTCTCTTCCTATTCCTTCTTTTCTTCCTATTCCTTGATTTTCTTCATCTTATTATGTCATTTGTGGACTAAATAGGCTAAATTATGTCATAAATGGACTAACTAGGCTAAATAAGAAGAAAAATACCGTTATCACGGAGGTGAAGGACCGGTCGAGGCTGCGCCAGTGCCAGACTGAGGTGAAGGGCCGGTCGGGGTTCCACCAAGGGCAGACCGAGAAGGATCGGTTGATGCTTGTCGGGAAGCATTCTACACCAAAGATCATTTGCAATGTCTCGTTAGCATGATGCAACATAAATGTGAATACTAGTAACTAATGACCATTCAAATCAAACTCACCGTGGTCGCCGGAGCAATCTGGGGCATCGGCGGAGGGGTCTGACCGCTTTTCTCACACATGCTCTACACATTTGGTTCTCACGAGTTAGTCATATTAGTTAGTAATGGAACAAACATTATGTGCATGATTTGGCTAATATGCAGGAGAAACATACCACCAAGATGTCATATAGGGCCCGGTTTTGAGCATCGTTCCGGTTCCTCTCCTCCTCCAACAGCCTAGCCGTCCTCTCCTCCAGCTCCCTCTCCCTCTCCTCCGCCTGCCTTCTTGCCGCCTCCAAAAGCGTCTGCGTGTTTGCTCTCTCTTTCTCAAGAGCAGCCTGCAACACACCACTCCTCGTTAGCATTGTAATCATCGAAATTCATGAAACTGATTTAACCCCTATGCAGGTTTCTAACAGTTGTTCAGCTACTCTCACGGGCAACGACCGAAATGGGGAATGATTACTTAATGTACAATCCACTACGTTACTTCATCTCCCAGGCATTTTCGAATCCAAGGATCCTTTCTGAGCAACTCAACGTATTTGAATTTAGCACATTAACACAACATTTCAATGATCAGCAAATTCAAGTATCGTATATCCTCTACCATTAACATGGCACTTTCTAGGCTATCATTGATCATGACCAGAACCTCCCGCACACCATCGAATCAGGAACCCGAAAAATTCATGTGCGTTCACCACGTTACAGCAGATCTAATCTAATAATAAACCAAAGATATTTCGATGAGCTCACAAGCATTACTAACCTAGCAACAACCTAACGCTTCCAAAGAAGGGCATTTCAAACAGATAACCCAATCTCAACCTAGGTACTCCCTCCGTCCCAAAATACTGTCTCAACTTTGTACTAGCTCTAGTACAAAGTTGTATTAAGTTTGAGACAGTTATTTTTGGGACGGAGGGAGCAGAAAACAAACACCAGTAGGCCACGTCGGACCGAGACGTAAGTCCGGCGAGAGAACTACTCGTCTTAAAGCGCAAGAGCAGATGGATCGAAATGTCCGCGCACGCTGCCAGGCGAATCTCCCGGACCAGCAGTGGCGGAGCTACAAAGAAAGTGTTGGGCGGGCCACTAGGACAATCTAAAGAAGAACATTTTTTTTTTCAAATTATATGAACCTAATACCGTCTCGTTTCTTTTCCAAACCAAACCGATTCTTCGTTTACTGGCCTTACCCATGACCAGTTGTTTAGTACCTACTCCCTCCGTCCCATAATATAAGAGTGTTTTTGACACTATACTATAGTAGAAAAATACTCTTACATTATTGGGGGGAGGAAGTAAATTATAATATGTAAAACTTTGCAAGCAATTGAATAATTTATGATATCAAATTAAGAACTTCAAATTTCAGATAATTATAGCCTATATGATTTTCTTTTTGGAATGGAGCATATGTAAAAACTGGTCGTGGGAATTTGAGATAATGCCGTGAACTACAATTAGGAGAAAGAAAGAAAAATATTATGTGCTCATGCATGTGCGACGGTGCAGCTGCGCCCTGGCTTGGCTGAATCGGAAATGGACGTAGGCGATGCTGTGTTACTTATACATGAAGCGTGCAGGTCTGATGTGCTCGTGGACCGGGCTGTAGTCAGCTAGGCATTCTGGCTTCAAACAGCAAGTCTGACATGCATGTTCACGCGCAAGCTAACCAGAGGAAAGTCTCTTGTGTGCTTCAGGCTGCTGACGACTCACGGTCACGGACGGAGTGGCATGGGAGTATTAAACATCTTGCGTTTTGGCAGGGCGGGCCACGGCACGCTTTTGCCCGCACGTAGCTCCGCCGGTGCGGACCAGTAAATCGAACCGAGGGGATCGCAGGCGCGTCGCGGACCAACGACTAGATCCCCCACGCATACGCGTCAATCTAAGAAATCGCACGAACGCGTACGATGGCTCGTTCGCTTGACGTCGCGTCGAGGAAGCGGGGCCCCCGGTCCTCTCGTGCTGGGAGCTGGGTTACGAGAGATCGGGGTAGGAGGGGAGAAGGGAGATCGCCGCGTACCTGGCTGGCTGGGGCGCGCGGGGGCCGGGAAGCGACGGGGTGGCCGGCGGCGGCGGGTGGATCTGGATGCTGGGGATTTGTGGGTGGCGTTGTGACCTGGAAGGGACGAGGAAGGGAGGGGAAGAAGGGGTCGAGCGGGTGCGGGGGGCTCGTTCGGTCAGCTGGGCCTCTTCGTCGGCCCGTCAAAGGGCCTGGAAATTTATGGTGGGTCGTAAAGAATGCAG
>LR738710.1:717501714-717514773 GCA_902687465.1 Secale cereale | reverse complement strand
GGCAAAGAATTCTTTGCCGTCCGCTGGCAGTCGGCAAAGAGGGTAACCGTTAGCCCGCTCATGCCGTGACACTGTGGGCCCCTCTTACCTCTTTGCCGTCTGCTGGCTGATGGCAAAGAATTCTTTGCCGACTGCCAGCAGTCGGCAAAGATGTGGCCGGTGTGACCTAGCCAACGCAGTACCCCGTGGTGCTCACTTTTGGACTTTGCCGTCTGCTGGCAGATGGCAAAGAACTCTTTGCCGACTGCCAGCAGTCGGCAAAGAGCTGGCAGATGGCAAAGACCCTCTTTGCCATCAGCTGGTTCTTTGCCGTCTGTTTTGACAAGATAGACGGCAAACAGTCTCTTTGCCGACTGCTGGCAGACGGCAAAGAGCTGGCAGTCGGCAAAGTAGCTGATTCCAGTAGTGATAGAACCCGAAGACATAGTTTCTTTCGTAGTTCTTTTTATTCCTTCTTGAGTCATAGGATCCACCATACTGTTAAGTGGGGTCCAAGTGAACACAGTTGAATAACTGAGGTGATGCTCAACCAAAACACCTATATCTTCAAGTGAAGACAAATGAGAGCAAACCTTATCTAGAGCTGGATAAGTCAGCTTTACTTGGAGCTCAAGTAAAGTTGCCGCCTGTGTTCAAAATCCGACTGTTAGACACGTGTCAGTTCCTTAGTGACCAAGGGTCATTTCGGACATATCCTGTCGGGTTGCCTCATGGCTATAAATAGCCCACCCCCTACACCATAAATTGGTGGCTTCTCAGAGTTAGTGCACGGCTTTTGTCGTTTGGGAGCAACCCACATCCGAAGCCTTTGAGAGAAAAGATCCTTTGAGGACAAAACCCAAAACAACCAAAGCCAAAGTGAGTTAAGCATCACTGAAGTCTTTCTGTGTGTGTGACCCAAAGACTTGTTACACTTGAGGACTGTGCTTCCTCCAGTCGGTTAGGCATCACGTTCAGAGCGTCCTAGAGTGATTGTGGACTGCCAGTGAACGAAGTCTGTGAAGGTTCAGAAGTCTAACTTGAAGACTTACCCGAGTGATTGGGCAAGGACTGTGTGTCCTTAGCTCAAGGGGAATACAGTGAGGACCGTGTGTCCGGGACTATGTGTCCTCAGGTTTGAATACCTAGCCGCCCTAACCAGATGTACAGTTGAGACAGCAACTGGAACTGGTCTACCAAATCCCTGTCTCCATCAAGCATCTGGTTCTATCCCTATTCTCCTTTACATTTCAGTTTGTCTTCGTGAAGCCATTACTCATCTGCCTGCTCTGTTTGTCTTCACTGTGTGACGACCACTATCTGTTTAGCTTCAGTTATATCTTCCTTCTCGATCCATGTTATTTTAGTCTTTCGTTGTGTAGCATATAGGCTCATTTCTAACGTTTGTCTTCAAAACCCTCGCGCTTTGAATACTTTCATAAAAATCGCCTATTCACCCCCCTCTAGTCGATAACTTGCACTTTCAATTGGTATCAGAGCAAGGTGCTCCCTTGTTCTATGTGATTCGATTTAACCACCTGGAGTTTTAGCTATGTCGACTGCAGGGTTAATCAAAGTCTCCACTGCGTGTCCTGTCTTCGATGGCACTGTTTACGCCTACTGGAAGAATAAGATGCGCATGCATCTTGAAGCTATCGATGTCGACCTCTGGTATGTCGTCAAGAATGGCATTCCCAAGGCTGGTGAAGGTGTCACTCCTGCTGATGTCAAGAAGTTCATTCAGCTGGATTCAACTGCTAAGAATATCATCTGTGGTCATCTGACCAAAGGACAGTATGGCGGTGTGAGTGCTCTGGAAACGTCGAAGCTAGTCTGGGACTGACTCTCCAAGGTTAATGAAGGCGTCTCAACCGAAAGAGACCCAAGGATCAGTGTTCTTCGCAACCTCTTCAACCGCTTCAAGAGAAACGATAATGAGAACGTCCAGCTCACATTTGATCGCCTCACTGACATTACCAATGAGCTTCATGCACTCGGCACCACTGAGATCACAAAGCATGAAATCGTCAAGACACTCCTGAGATCACTTGATAGCTCATTTGATACCTTAGCCCTGATCATACAAGAACGTCCTGACTACAAGACTCTCGATCCGTCTGACATACTTGAAAGGCTCAACACACATGAGTTTCAGCTATATGAGAAAAGAGACATCTATGGACCCAACTACGGCCGAACTCGTGCCTTGAAGGCAAAGGCTGTTTCCTCATCTGAAGAAGAATCTGACTGCAGTCCTGAAGATCCTAAAGACATTGGCAGAGAACTAGCGATGCTCGTGAAGAAGTTCAAAGGTTCTCAAGGAAGAAAAGCTTCAGAAAGTCTTCAAGATCCAACTCAAGAAACGATGAAGCTTCCTCTCGTGACTACAAGAAGAGAACTTGACACAAGTGCAAGAAACCTGGTCACTACATCTCTGAGTGTCCATAGTGGGACAACGAAAACAACAAGAAGAAGAAGAGCAAGGAATATGATTCTGATGACAAGAAGAAAAAGAAGTTCTCAAAGTCTTCTTCCAAGTCTTCTTCCAAGTCTTCGTCAAAGTCTTCATCACACAAGAAGAGCTCGTCTGGCAAGGCTCGTGCTTTTGTTGGCAAAGAGATGGATTCAGAGGAGGAGTCTACTTCTGAGGAGGCAGAGGTGGAGTCCGAAGAGGAGTCCGGTTTAGGCGTGGCAAGCCTGGCTCTGGCTTCATCATATGTTGCCAAGTCTATCTTCAACACTGAAGACCAAGGCCTCGTCACCAACACAAAAGCCATAGATGACGATGACTCCACTCCCACCTTCTGCTTCATGGCACGTGGTGCCAAGGTAAACTCACGTGATGCTTACTTTCAAACCTCAAGTGAAGATGACTCTGATTGTGAATCCAAACCTAGCTACAAAACACTGCTAAAATTGCAACTGAACAACAGCAAGCTGTGGAACATATTCAAAAACTGTTAGACAAAAGCGATGATCTGTTGGACGCGGAAATGACCCGATCTTAGTCCTCAATTGAAGACATTAAAAATCTTCATGTTAAGTACGAAGAACTTGAAAGTCGTCATGAAACGCTTTCAACTACTCATGAAAAGCTTTCCTATGATTATCTTCAAAGGAAGCAAGAACTTGAGAAATTGAGAGTGGCTCATGAATATCTTAAAAAAGAAAGCGAGTCACTACGTGCTCAACAGATCAGTCCCGCTCATGAAGGATGTAAGTGCATCTAGTGCCACCCCTAGTTGGTTTTGGAGTATTGACGACAAACCTGGTTGAGGGACTAATGTGTTTGTGAGAATTGCAGGATAACACACGTAGTAGTCCCTCATTGATTTGGTTTACCTACCAGAGATGACCCCTAAAAATGTATGAAGACATTACCGACACTGGTGGTATATGAAGATATTCATATTGAAGACTATGACAAGAGAAGACATTGCATGAAGACTATGGAGCGCGAAGACTTAGACGTTTCATTGTTTCCTTTTCTTCTTTGTTGAGTCATAGGAACCACCGTACTGTTAAGTGGGGTCCAAGTGAACAAAGTCAGAGTGACTGAAGTGATGCTTAACCAAATCCTATGTCTTCGAGCGAAGACAATGAGAGCAAATCTTATCCAGAGCTGGATGAGTCAGCTTTACTTGTAGCCCAAGTAAAGTTGCCGCGTGTGTTTGAAATCTGACCGTTGGAACACGTGTCAGTTCCTTAGTGACCCAGGGTCATTTCGGACAAATCAGGTCGGGTTTCCTAGTGGCTATAAATAGCCCACCCCCTACACCATAAATTGGTGGCTGCTCAGAGTTAGTACACGGCTTTTTTCGTTTGAGAGCAACCCACCTCCGAAGCATTTGAGAGAGAGATCCTTGCGAGGACAAAGCCCAAACACCCAGAGCCAAAGAGTGTTAGGCATCACTGAAATCTTTCTGTCCGCGTGATCTGAAGACTTGTTACACTTGAGGACCGTGAATCCTCTAGCCGGTTAGGCATCGCGTTCTGAGCATCCAAGAGTCATTGTGGATTGCCGGTGAACAAAGTCTGTGAAGGTTTGGAAGTCTACCTTGAAGACTTACCAGAGTGATTGGGCGACGACTGGCTGTCCTTAGCTCAAGGGGAATAAGGTGAAGACGCGGTCTTCTGAGTTAAATCTCAGCCTTCCTAACCAGGCGTACAGTTTTCACAGCAACTGGAACTGGTCGAACAAATCACTGTCTTCCCCAAGCTACTGGTTCTATCCCTTCCTTCTCTTTACTTATAGTCTGTCTTTGTGAAGTCATTGCCTGCTTGCCTTATCTGTTTGACTTCATTGTGTGACTACTTGTTCTGACTGGCTTCATACAATCTTCCATCCTGATCCATATTGCCCAGCTGCTATTAGTCTTCATGCTTTCACTTCATTGAATACTTGACTATGGCTTGTCTAGTGTAGTCTACCTTCCGCTGCATATAAATAGGATCGGTTCTATCGTTTGTCTTTGAAACTTCCATGTTTTGAAGACTTTCCTAAAAATCACCTATTCCCCCCCCACTAGTCGATATACAGCTCTTTCAATTGGTATCAGAGCAAGGTACTCCCTTGTTCTGTGTGATTCGGTTTAACCACCTGGAGTTTTAGCTATGTCGACTACAGGGATAATCAAAGTCTCCGGTGCGTGCCCCGTCTTCGATGGCACTGAATACCCCTACTGGAAGAACAAGATGTGCATGCACCTTGAAGCCATTGATGTGGACCTCTGGTATGTTGTCAAGAACGGCGTTCCCAAGACCGGTGACGGTGTCACCCTTGCTGATGTCAAGAAGTTCGTTCAACTGGATTCCACTGCCAAGAATATCATCTGTGGTCATCTGACCAAAGGACAGTATGGTCTTGTGAGTGCTCTGGAAACGTCGAAGCTAGTCTGGGACTGGCTCTCCAAGGTCAACGAAGGCGTCTCAACCTAGAGAGATCAAAGGACCAGTGTCCTTCGCAACCTCTTCAATCACTTCAAGAGACACGACAATGAGAATGTCCAGCTCACATTCGATCGCCTCACTGACATCCCAAATGAGCTTCAGGCACTTGGCGCCACTGAGATCACCAAGCATGAAATCGTCAAGACACTCCTGAGATCACTTGACAGCTCATTTGACACCCTTGCCCTGATGATTCAAGAGCGCCCTGACTTCAAGACTCTCGATCTGTCTGACATACTTGAGAGGCTCAACACACATGAGTTCCAGCTATCCGAGAAACGTGACATCTATGGTCCCAACTATGGCCGAACTCGCGCTTTGAAGGCAAAAGCTGTTTCCTCATCTGAAGAAGAATATGACTGCAGTTCTGGTGATCATGAAGACATTGGAAAGGAGCTTGCCATGCTTGTGAAGAAGTTCCAGAAATTCACTAAGAAGAAAGGCTTCAGAAAGTCTTCACGATCCAGCTCAAGAAATGATGAAGCTTCTACCCATGACCACAAGAAGAGAACATGTCACAAGTGCAAGAAACCTGGTCACTACATCTCTGAGTGTCCTCAATGTGACAATGAGAAGAAGAAGAAGAAGAAGAGCAAGGAATATGATTCTGATGACAAGAAAAAGAAGAAATCCTCAAAGTCTTCTTCCAAGTCTTCATCACACAAGAAGAATTCATTTGGCAAGGCTCGTGCGTTTGTTGGCAAGGAGATGGATTCAGAGGAGGAGTCTGCTTCAGAAGAAGCGGAGGTGGAGTCTGAGGAGGAGTCCGATTCTGGTGTTGCAAGTCTGGCTCTAGCCACAGCCTACGTTGCCAAGTCCATCTTCAACACTGAAGACAATGGCTCCGTCACCAACACTGATGATGATGATAACGACGACTCCGCTCCCACCTACTGCTTCATGGTACGCGGTGCCAAGGTAAAATCACGCGATGCTTACTTTCAAACATCCAGTGAAGATGACTCCGATTGTGAATCCAAACCTAGGTACAAAACACTTGCTAAAATTGCCACTGAACAACAGAAATCTATGGAACATATTCAAAAACTGTTAGACAAAAGCGATGACCTGTTGGATGCGGAAATGACCCGTTCTCAGACCTTAATTGAAGACATAAAAAATCTTCATGTTAAGTACGAGAACCTTGAAAGTTGTCATGAATCGCTCTCAAAAACTCATGAAAAGCTTTCCTACCATTATCTTCAAAGGAAGCAAGAACTTGAGAAATTGAAAGCGGCTCATGAAGATCTTCAAAAAGAAAATGAGTCACTCCGTGGTCAACAGATCAGCTCCGCTCAGGAAGGATTTGAACCACCATGTCTAAAATGCATTGAGCATGATAACGCTACATCTGTTGCTAAATGTTCTACTGCTGCTACTGTCGCAATATCTTCAACTGCTGATGTGGTAACTAACCCCTCTGCTGAGGATACCACTACTATTGCTGATGAAAATGCTAGGTTGAAGACTTTGCTTGAAACAGGGATGTACAAAAGCCTCAAAGGGCATCAGACGTTATGTGATGTCCTCGAAAAGCAGATTCTGAACTGAAACCCTAGGAAAGAGGGTGTAGGGTTCGAGAGGAAAATGAATGTTGATGGTTCATACTGGAAGCCTGAGTAGTACCCCAAAACCACATGGGTTGTTGCAAAGGAACCTTCAGTGGATCCGTCTACCTTATCTGGCTTCACTTGTGCTAATCCTATTATCATTGATGAATCCTTTGATGCAAACTATAAACTGTTTAAGAATCAGAATGGTGAAGTGTTTGCCAGGTATATTGGTACTAACTTCAGGAACAGGCCACCTATGAAGAAGATCTGGGTTCCCAAAAGTTGTCTTGAGAAGCTTCCAGTAAATGTCATCATGACACCACCTGGGAAGAAGACAAACCCCAGACCAAAGGCTTCATACGGTCCTAAGGCTTCATACAGATAGAGGACTCACCTGAGTCACCCTAACGCCAATGTTTTGCAGGGAAATTGTACTCAGACCCATGAATATGAGCGTGTTTCCTCAAACCGCTATATTCACAAAACAAAGAACTTTTCTGCTTATTCTCATGAGTATTATTCTCCTCCTGCAAGGCTATTTGCTAGGGCTCCAAAGCCAAAATTCTCAGATGCTGCACTTAGACTCATTGCTTCTAAGCCACCCCTGAAGATGTGGGTGGTTAAGAAGAATTAACTTTCTCTTGCAGGAAAAGATCTCCAGCCAAAAATCAAAGGCGTCTGATGCTATTGCTGGGGACCTAAATCTTCTTGTAGGGCGCAAGATCAAATGCCCAAATGGTCTTACTATGTATTTTGTTCCTGAATCGCTTGCCAATCATCCTATCAGTCCCAACTTGGATCTAAGCTTTCATAATCCGCTTGCTCGTCAAATGTTTATGCTTCACAATACTCTTCGTGAAGCCTATCCCCCTAACTGCACTGTAGGGTATGACACCAAAGACTTCAGAATGGATTATGGACAACGGATGCACTAATCATATGACTGGTGATCGAAGTCTTCTTATGGACTCAACCTTACGTCCATCTGACAAGAGTCACATCACATTTGCTGATACTGGTAAACACAAGGTATTGGGTCTAGGTAGAGTTGCAATCTCAAAGGATTAGCACATGGATAAAGTCATGCTTGTTGAATCCCTTGGTTTCAACTTAATGTCTGTCTCAATGCTTTGTGACTTAAACATGATTGTGAAATTTGGAAAATATCGTTTCCTTGTGCTAATGGAATCTGACAAGTCTCCAGTCTTTGAAGGATATCGGAAAGATGATCTGTATATGGTAGATTTCTCAGCAGGACCACAGATGGTCGTATGTCTTATAGCAAAAGCTTCAAAGTGCTGGCTCTGGCATCGGAGGCTAGGACATGCCGGCATGAGGAACTTGCACACTCTCGTGAAGAAGAAGCACGTCGTAGGCATCGAGGGCGTCAAGTTCAAGAAAGATCATCTGTGCGGTGCCTGCGAAGCTGGGAAGATGACTAGGGCCAAGCATCCCTCGAAGACAATCATGACGACATCCCAACCCTTCGAGCTGCTTCACATGGACTTATTTGGCCCTACTCACTACTGTACGCTCACTACTACAGCTTGTCTCTATGGCTTCATCACTGTTGATGATTATTCAAGATACACATGGGTGCACATAATTCTCTACAAGACTGAAGTGCAGGATGTCTTCAGACGCTTCGCCAACCGTGCCATGAACAACTATGGCGTCAGGATCAAGCATATCAGAAGTGACAATGGCACTGAGTTCAAGAATATCGGCCTTGATCTTTATCTGGATACAATGGGAATCACTCATGAGTTCTCCGCTCCGTACACACCTCAGCAGAATGGCATCATGGAGCGCAAGAACAGAACCCTCATTGAGATGGCTCGAACGATGCTCGATGAATACAAGACACCAAGAAAGTTTGGCCCGAAACTATTGATACAGCATGCCATGTCATCAACCGTGTTTATCTTCACAAGCTTTCGAAGAAAACTTCCTATGAACTCCTTACTGGCAAGAAGCCAAATGTGAGTTACTTCAGGGTATTTGGAGCTAGGTGCTGGATCAAGCATCCACATCACAAATCAAAATTTGCAGCAAAAGCACATGAAGGTTTCATGCTCGGTTACAGAAAGGACTCGCACTCCTATAGAGTCTTCAACCTCTTTCTCTATAAAGTGGTTGAAACTGTGGATGTGCGGTTTGATGAAACGAATGGCTCACAAAGAGAGTTCCTGCCAAATGTGCTGGATGAAGCTCCACCCAGTGAATCTATCAAGCTAATGGGAACAGGTGAAATCATGCCTTCTGAAGCACAGCCTGACGAGGAACTCATCATTTCAACTCCCAATCAACCCGAAGACAATGCTCAGCCTGAAGACAATCCTCCTAATGATGACAATGACCAGCAAGAGCAAAATCTTCGTCCAGTTCATCCTCGTGTTGCAAATGAAGTACAAGTTGAGAAGATAATTGATAGCATCAATGCACCTGGTCCACTCACTCGTTCAAGAGCAACACAACTAGCAAATTTCTATGGGCACTTTGCATTTGTTTCGATATCTGAACCCAAGAAAGTTGCTGAAGCCTTCATGGAACCTGAATGGATTCAAGCTATGCAAGAAGAGCTTCAACAATTTGAGCTGAACAACGTATGGGAACTTGTCAAGCGTCCTGACCCCCGCAAGCACAACATAATAGGCACAAAATGGATATATCGCAACACGCAAGATGAGCATGGTCAAGTTGTCAGAAACAAAGATCGTCTCGTTGCTCAAGGATACACTCAAATTGAAGAGATTGACTTCAATGAAACATTTGCTCCTGTGGCTAGGCTTGAAGCTATTCGCATACTGCTAGCCTATGCAAACCATCACAACATCCTTCTGTATCAAATGGATGTGAAGAGTGCCTTTCTCAATGGCAAGATTGAAGAAGAAGTGTATGTTGCACAACACCTGGCTTTGAAGATCCAAAACATCCTGATATGGTATACAAGCTCAACAAGGCACTGTATGTCCTCAAACAAGCCCCTCGTGCTTGGTATGACACACTCAAAGACTTCCTGAAGAGCAACGACTTCAAACCTGGTATCCCACACTCTTCACGAAGACATATGATGGTGAACTGTTTGTTTGCCAAATCTATGTGGATGACATTATCTTCGGCTGCACTGACAAAAGATACAGTGATGAGTTCGCTCACATGATGCAAGAGCAATATCAGATGTCCATGATGGGTGAGCTGAAGTTCTTCCTTGGTCTTCAAATTCGTCAGCAAAGCAACGACATCTTCATATCTCAAGAGAAATACCTCAAAGATTGCCTGAAGAAGTTTGGAATGCAAGACTGCAAATGATACACGACACTTATGCCAACTAAAAGTCATCTGAGTCCCGACGCCAATGGTAAAGATTTTGATCAAAAGGTATACCGCTCCATGATTGGTTCTTTACTTTATTTATGTGCATCTAGGCCAGATATTATGCTTAGTGTTTGCATGTGTGCTCGATTCCAAGCGGCACCAAAGGAAGCGCATCACTTAGTTGTGAAGCGAATTCTTCGATATTTGGCTTACACCCCAACACTAGGATTATGGTATCCAAAGGGCTCAGAGTTTGATCTAGTTGGATTCTCAGATGCTGATTATGCTGGTGACAAAGTTGATCGCAAGTCTACATCAGGCACATGTCACTTTCTCGGACGATCACTTGTCTGTTGGTCTTCAAAGAAGCAGAACTGTGTATCACTCTCCACTGCTGAATCTGAATACATTGCTGCTGGATCTTGCTGCGCTCAGCTTATCTGGATGAAGCAAACTCTCAAGGGCTATGGTGTCCATCTGAAGCATGTGCCACTCTATTGCGACAATGAAAGCACCATCAAGATTGCCAACAACCCAGTTCAGCACTCGAAGGCAAAGCACATTGAAATTCTTCATCACTTTCTCAGAGATCATGTCATGAAGGAAGATATTGATATCATACACGTTAACACTGAAGAGCAGCTGGCAGATATCTTCACAAAGCCCTTGGATGAGAAAAGGTTTTGCAAGTTGCGGTGTGAGCTAAATATCTTGGAATCCTCGAATGTCCTGTAATCAGGCACACATCCTAACACTTATGCATGTTGATGACTTAGATGTGCAACACACGAAGTAAAGTATATCTTCAATCAATGAAGACTTACACTCTGCATGTGAATACATTAACGCGGAATTTGACTTCGGAGCGCCACGATAATTGTGCGCCGTGTCTGGGTCTAATACTTCCTATACGGTGGGTAACGCCACCACCAAATCTTTGCTTGAAGTGTTTCTTTTGGCGTTACATTTACAAAATCTTCGCATTTGATTTATCTTCATATGTGTCTTCTCTTTGTCAATTTGATCTTACTCAGATATATACATATATAGACTTGTGTTCTGTCCTCTACAGCATTCGCTTATAGCTATGTCTTCTTATTTGAATCTTTTGAACTAAGTGAATGTGATCGGACCCTAACCTCTCTATGCTTTCTACCTCAAACTCTATCTATCCAAATCATATGCATTCTGTTGGAACCATCGAATGTCTTCTCTGCGTCCTTGTCAGCAGAAGATACAGAGACAAACATTAAATCTGCTTTTAATGCTCAATCCTTATTGCCTGAAACCCGGAGAAGCCGGAACGACCACCCCGACAGTCCAGGTGTGCGTGGGAACATGGAACAACTCCCTATGTGTTGCATGTCCGCCACGTGTCCCTCAGATGTGAACCGCCAGGGGCACCTGCATAATTGCACTATGCCGTCTCCCTTCCTTATAAATGCCCGTCCCATCACGGTCAAAACACTTCTACCACCTCTCCACCTCGACAAACCCTAGCGCCACTGCTAGCTCTCGACAACGCCGGCGACGAAGCGCTTAGCTGCCGTGACCTCGTCGACGCCGTCTTCACGCCGGCCGCGGACATCGTCTTCTCCGCCACCGCCGTAGGCGTCCTCCGTCGCCAAGTTAGGGCACGGAAGATCGAACTGCTCGGGCTCCACTTCATCTCCGTCTAGCAGTTCATCGTGTGGTAAATTAAAATCCTCTTTTTACCGTATTTTTTATCCGATAGATTCATCCTTTCTACCAAAAGAAGTTTCTGCCTCCACATAATTGGATCTATCCTGTCTGCATCTCATAATTTGCCTAGTATATTCACTTATGCTTCACACATAGTTAGATTCCTCACTTGTACCTATTCTTGGATTCGTACAAATCTGGAACCAACTCTCAACATATAAGTGAATGTCTTCGCGCTATGAGGTCAATGTCTTTTAAACTTATTTATATTCAAAATCTTCTGAGAATGCATATGACCTCTTTCCCTTCCCCCGCATACCTAATGCTGTCACAGGTACATTCCGTGGGAGAATCCCTTGGTTCTCACAGTCTGCATTCATTTGCAGAATTCTTGCAGCGTCACATTAACTCTCCCGAAGCCAGTTCCTGTCTGACCAGCAGACGAAAGCCTTTGACAGTGTTGAAGCCTTTCAGTTTGAACCTCATGGCAACTGAGAAATCTACTAGGAAGGGTAGCAGACAGCGCCGTGGAAACACCTACAGAGATTTGCCCCCTGACCTCTATGAGCTGTACAAGACTGATCCAGAGGAGGACTATAATCAGAGAAAAAACTCGAATCCAATGGATTCGAAGATATTGGGCAGAACAGTGGTACAAGTACAGATTTGTGACCCAGGAGTATGCTGAGAAGAATGCCATCAAGCGACCATGGGGAGACATTTTGTACAAAAATCTTCCACCCAGGTCCAGAGCTGAAGCCATTGAGCAAGGCTTCTATCCTTGCATGGTCCGAGGGCCACAACCAGATGACGCCGACCCATCGTCATTGCTATGGTGTCGAGATGACAATCTGTTCAAGCGCAACCTCCAGTTTGCCAAGAACTCGGCCAAGGAGAATAAGAAATCTTAGGGATTAGACTTCATCCCTGGCCCCTCCGCGCCTCGTGCTGATGGCACACGCGAAGCTGAACCAAATCTTGTTGGGCCCTTCTACAACTTAGAAGGTCTCATCACTCATATAAGGGTTCAAGGGGCGGATGTGGATCAACCTGCAGACGACGCTGACTCTGAAGATGCGCCTGCACCTCCGAAGCCGAAGAAGCAGAAGAAACCCAAGGCTTCGAAGCCTTCCACTCCACCAAAAGCTTTGAGAGTGAAGCCCTTGGCCACTGCTCCACCCGCACCAAGTGTGCAGTCTGAAGATCACTCTTGCATCTCCAAGACCAAGAAGCTAAAGAAGAAGCCCATGCACACAGATACGTCCAAAACGTATCTATAATTTCTGCTTGCTCCATGCCTCTTTTGGTGATATTGCTATGATATTTATACACTTCCATATACTTTTGATCATATTTGGATCATATTTGGACTAACCTATTAACTCAGTGCACCCCAGTGCCAGTTTCTGTTTTCTGCTGTTTTTGTATTTCAGGTTTTCCCGTCACGAAAACTGCCAGAAAAATCCCGGAAAAATTATATAAAAAATCAGCGTTCCGGAAGCTTCCACACGGCCGAAGTAGGGCCGGAGGGGGGCCACCAGGGCTCCAGGCGCCCTGGTGGCGCGGCCCCCCTCCT
>LR738710.1:717456850-717501644 GCA_902687465.1 Secale cereale | reverse complement strand
TTAACACGCGTCCCGAAACCCTCGAGGATGGAACCCTTTTTCGCGATCTCATCTCTGTTCCGCCGCCGCCGCGCTTCCAAGATCGGGAGCACCAGGAGAACTCTTCCCGGCACCCTGCCGGAGGGGAGGATCACCACCGGGAGCCTCTCCACCACCATGGACGCCTCCCGGATGAGTTGTGAGTAGTCTCCCTTGGACCATGGGTCCATGACCAGTAGCTATGTGATGTTCTCCTCCCCTTCTTGTGCTTCACTAATTAGACCTCGTGAGCTGCCCTACATGATCGAGGCACATATGTAATCCTTATGTTGTTGCTATGATGAGTTTGCTGGGATCCGATGGATTGTGAGATTATGTACAGATTGTGTTTGAGTAATATATTTGATTTACCTCTTTTATATTTATGTTCTTAAGTAATTCTTGCATGTTCTCCGTTGCTATTTATTGCTTTGGCCAAGTAGTAGGTAGTGACTCCAAGAGGGAACGTTATGCTCGATTGTGGGTTCATGCCCCTCGATGACTAGCTTGAGTGACAGAAACATGAGTCTAGGGGATGTGCTGTTGCCACAAGGGGGAAAACAACGGTGCTTGTACTCACGGGTGCAAGGATTGTTTACTTTACGCAAAGTTCTTTTAATGCAGTTGTCTGTTGCTTTGAGTTTACACTATGGGTGGGACTCGCAACTTAATACCAGCGAGATGTTCTGGATAGATATCTCAAGGTGGATGATTAGTAGTAGATGCAGATGGATTCCGGTCTACTTGCCTTGGCGTACCGCCCATGCTTTGAACCTCTACCTTTCTTGCAACATAGTTAGCATTGGTTTGCGCACATAATTCTGTCAATTGCCCAGCTGTAATTCGTTTACCTCACATAGCTGTTTTATCGTCTTTTGGGAGAGAGACATCACTAGTGAACATCATGAGACCCCGGTCCATATTACCATCACTGATCACATCCGCTATTTTACTTTTAGCTTTTACTTACTAGTTGCAGCAATACCTATCACTATTATATCTTGCGTTTGATCCTTTGTAAACGACAAGGCCGGAGGGATTGACAACCTCTCTGTACTCGTTGGGAGCAAAGTTATTTGTATCTGTGTGCAGGTCCAAGTTGATTGCTAAGTATCTGGCGCCGTTAGCAGTTGACACCTTCTTGTTGAACCTTGGAGTCTCAGGGGAAATCGATCCTTGGTATCTTTGCCAAGGGAAAACTTCCGCTACACTGCATCTCAAACCTTCCACTTGGGGTAACCAACGAGGGGCGAGAAGCCATCAAGCAAAGTTTTCTGGCGCCGTTGCCGGGGACTCCACTCTTCAAGATAGGGGAGTTGCACGCTATCTTTTACCTTTGCTTTTTAGTCTTGTTAGTTTACCTTTCAGTTTTTTTGCTTTAGTTCCCTTTATCAAAAATCACAAAAAAAATTTATTAATTATTTGCTAGTAGTCCTTTCTGTTTAGTCAAGCATGTTAGGATTTGGTGCTTTGAGGGAATCAGAAGTTTTAGATTTCCATCAAAAGGATGGAGAAAATATGAAGAAGGCATGGGACAGAATTTCTGATGCACATAGGAGAATTATGCCTTGGATACCTATAAAAATTGTGCTTAGAAATTTTTACCATGGTCTTTTTAAATGGTGTAAACACTCTCTTGATATTATAGCTGAAGGAGATTTCCTAGAGTGTGATGAAGCTAGAGCTCTTGAAATTATACATGGTCTATCTAGTTACTTTGTTTATGATCATAACTTTGATACTGTCATAGATAGACTTGCTACTATTGAGAAGAGAATGGATGCTCTAGACTTAATGAAGGTAGAGAAACCCAAACCCAATAAGAGAGATATTTTGGAAATAGACAATGATAGGGAGCCTTTTGTTAGGATTAGCATCTCTAATCAAGACTTCCTTGCTTATTGTGATATTGGATCTATGGTTTCTACTATGCCAAAAATTGTTCATGATTCTTTAAAATTTGACATGGATAGGTTATCATCTTATCATGAACACACTAATGGAGATATTTCTGAAATCCATGGAAGAATAAAAGACGTGCCAGTTAAATTCCTTAAAGGGATTGCAATGATTGATTTCTTCATCATGAAGCCAAACCAAGGAAATATAGTGCTTGGAAGGGACTTCCTCCGAGCGGTAAAAGGCTTCATCGATATAGGTAAGGGACAAATCCACTTACACGGAAAGGCAAAAGGTGTGTACCCCTTTCCTAGAAGGAACAAGAGTGAACTTGTTGAGGAACCATTTGAAGCAATTTATAACTCCGATTATTATGATGATTATTGATTCCTCTTTGCATTATGCCTAGCTTAAAGGCATAAAAGAAAGCGCTTTTGGGAGGCAGCCCACATGAATAAAATTTTATTTTGCTTTTGTTGTGTCTTGATGTTGTTACTACAGTAGCATCATCATTGTATCTTTACTTTTCAACTTTGTGCCAAGTGTAGCCTCTGATTGCAAGAAAGTTCAAAAGTTGTGACGTGCTGTCCAGGAAACAGATTCTGTCCTTGGATAGAAAAATTCGTATAAAATCACCAGATCATCTTTTTGGTCTGAATTGTTTCGACAGCGTGCTCTATACAATTGTCTTTCGGGCGTCTGTTCTGAGTTTTTTGATTAGAGTTGCAGAAGTGCCCCGAAAAAATCATTTACTACCTGCTGGTCTATTTTTCACAGATTCTGTCCTGTTTTGCCTTTCCTTCATTTTGCAAACCTTGAGCTTGCTTTTTCTTTGCAAAAACCTTTTGGCAATCTTGAGAAACAGTAGACCTTCAAGAATATCCTTATTTCCAGCAAGGAACAATTATTTTATTATGGGTACTAACCTCGCTAATCAGATTATGATGAGTTATGTATGAAGGGAGTTTTCAAGTGTGCGAGGGAAGATGATAAAAAGATTCAGGAGTGTCAAACGCTCAAGCTTGGGGATGCCCCCATGCACCCCCAAGAAATATTCAAGAAGACTCAAGCGTCTAAGCTTGGGGATGCCCCTGTGCATCCCCTTCTCCATCAACATTATCAGTTCGTCTTTCGTTCCACTATATTTTTATCACTTCATGTGTTATGTGCTATGCTTGGAGCGTCTTGCTTTTAGTTTCCTTTTTAGTTTTCTTTAGCTTTTCATAACGAGTCGGAACTCAGCTTTCTTTGTGTGGGAGAGAAACACGCTCCACTTCAACCTAGAACATAACATAGAATTTCCATGTCTATCTTTGCTGTGTGTGTTCTTTGTCTTTCAATAGCTACTGTCATGCTTAGCTCTTAGTTTTCATGCTTATCTTTTTAAAGAGCTTTTGTTTAGTTGGTCGTTGGAACTCTCTTTATTTATCATGCTTATCTTATTAAGAGAGTTGGCTTCTGTTGCATTGGTCGATATGTCTATGATAAAAATGCTACGTGCATAATGGTGCTTAGTAGTTCATGTTTTCTTATGGTTAGTCTCAAATAGCTGGGGGGTTCCCAATGTGTTATTGGAGTACCAACATGATTTGTTTGCCTATGATGTGGTATAGTTTAGTGATATCTTCCTTCAAGAATTTATTTTGATTGACTTGGCGTATGCTCACGCATATTTAAGACTGTAAAGAAAGTCTGTCAAACCTTGATGATCTTTTATTTATGACTAGCGATATAACTTCCATGCCTGATTCAATGTTGCTTTGTCGCTCTGCATGATTATGACGGTCATGCTCTTTTAGTTGGTCGCTCCCAGTCTTTTGCTAACCTCCACCTGTACTAAGCGGACTGACTGCTTGTGCATCCAAAATCCTTTAAACCAGTTATGCCATATGAGTCCACCATACCTTCCTATACATGGTATTTACCTGCCATTCCTAACGAAGACTTTCATGTACCATCTCGAAATTATTCAAAAAAGCATTTCTCTTTTGTGCCTCTGTTTTAGCTCATGAGGAAGTAGTAGTTAATTCATGATCTTTTTAAGTTGGACAAGCTTCACCCCGGGATTGCATGTCTAATGTGCAAACCCATAATACGAGAAGGAACTGGCAAAGAGTGCGCCCGGCTCAAAAATAATATAACAAACAAACCCTCCTTCACGCTTTGTTCATGAGAAATCAGAAAACTTTGGCAGTGATAAACATAGGAGATTAAGAGGATGTGATCGTCCTCATTCGGGAGCCGTTCCTCGAAACTTGTCCATCTCAAGAAGTGATTGAGTTGTCTACTAGCATTCGTTGACGAAACATGCATATCCAAAAATAATAATTATTACCTCTGTTTTTAAAACCAAGAGCTCTGGTACATGTTTTGTCTTTGTTTCCGACTACGGGTTTTCAACCTTGCCATCAAAAGCCACGGTTCGAGAGTCTCCACCTTCTTTAAAGCACCAACTATTAAGAGCATGATTGTCATTCTGAGTGTAATGTGCATTGTCCCAAAGTAGCATTGTCTTTTGCATGATTATGATATCGTTTATTATGAAATCATTGTATCTAGTCATCACTTAAACCTTGGAGGTGCCCCTGCATTTATGTTTGCTTCACTAAAGGGGGCAAGCGAGATATCACTTTATCATATTTGCACACCATGCTCATTACAAATCTATTTGAGTGTTTCAGTATCATATTGTAAAACTTTCGGTTCTTTGTGATTTTCTCATGAGGCAACTTAATTACTACAGATTCATTGTCTCAGTAAGCTTTTGTCATATGACTATGAAAAATCCTTATATGGTTAATAGCATGTCACCACAGAAAGTATTCTTGTTATCATTTACCTACTCGAGGACGAGCAGGAATTAAGCTTGGGGATGTTGATACGTCCAAAACGTATCTATAATTTCTGCTTGCTCCATGCCTCTTTTGGGTGATATTGCTATGATATTTATACACTTCCATACACTTTTGATCATATTTGGACTAACCTATTAACTCAGTGCACCCCAGTGCCAGTTTCTGTTTTCAGCTGTTTTTGTATTTCAGGTTTTCCCGTCACGAAAACTGCCAGAAAAATCCCGAAAAAATTATATAAAAAATCAGCATTCCTGAAGCTTCCACACGGCCGAAGTAGGGCCGGAGGGGGGCCACCAGGGCTCCAGGCGCCCTGGTGGCGCGGCCCCCCTCCTGGCCGCGCCGGGGGGGCGCCTGGGCCCCCAGGCCTCCGCTGATGCCCCCCTTTGGCATATATTTAACACGCGTCCCGAAACCCTCGAGGACGGAACCCTTTTTCACGATCTCATCTCTGTTCCGCCGCCGCCGCGCTTCCAAGATCGGGAGCACCAGGAGAACTCTTCCCGGCACCCTGCCGGAGGGGAGGATCACCACCGGGAGCCTCTCCACCACCATGGACGCCTCCCGGATGAGTTGTGAGTAGTCTCCCTTGGACCATGGGTCCATGACCAGTAGCTATGTGATGTTCTCCTCCCCTTCTTGTGCTTCACTAATTAGACCTCGTGAGCTGCCCTACATGATCGAGGCACATATGTAATCCTTATGCTGTTGCTGTGATGAGTTTGCTGGGATCCGATGGATTGTGAGATTATGTTCAGATTGTGTTTGAGTAATATATTTGATTTACCTCTTTTATATTTATGTTCTTAAGTAATTCTTGCATGTTCTCCGTTGCTATTTATTGCTTTGGCCAAGTAGTAGGTAGTGACTCCAAGAGGGAACGTTATGCTTGATTGTGGGTTCATGCCCCTCGATGACTAGCTTGAGTGACAGAAACATGAGTCTAGGGGATGTGCTGTTGCCACAAGGGGGAAAACAACGGTGCTTGTACTCGCAGGTGCAAGGATTGTTTACTTTACGCAAAGTTCTTTTAATGCAGTTGTCTGTTGCTTTGAGTTTACACTATGGGTGGGACTCGCAACTTAATACCAGCGAGATGTTCTGGATAGATATCTCAAGGTGGATGATTAGTAGTAGATGCAGATGGATTTCGGTCTACTTGCCTTGGCGTATCGCCCATGCTTTGAACCTCTACCTTTCTTGCAACATAGTTAGCATTGGTTTGCGCACATAATTCTGTCAATTGCCCAGCTGTAATTCGTTTACCTCACATAGCTGTTTTATCGTCTTTTGGGAGAGAGACATCACTAGTGAACATCATGGGACCCCGGTCCATATTACCATCACTGATCACATTCGCTATTTTACTTTCCCCTTTTACTTACTAGTTGCAGCAATACCTATCACTATTATCTCTTGCGTTTGATCCTTTGTAAACGACAAGGCCGGAGGGATTGACAACCTCTCTGTACTCGTTGGGAGCAAAGTTATTTGTATCTATGTGCAGGTCCAAGTTGATTGCTAAGTATCTGGCACCGTTAGCAGTTGACACCTTCTTGTTGAACCTTGGAGTCTCAGGGGAAATCGATCCTTGGTATCTTTGCCAAGGGAAAACTTCCGCTACACTGCATCTCAAACCTTCCACTTGGGGTAACCAACGAGGGGCGAGAAGCCATAACACACCCCCAGTTTTGCTCTGATTCCTGCTGCTGTTCTGAGGAATGAGAATGACACCATTGATCTGTCAAGTGATGAAGATCTTGTTGATGACGCTCTTGAGCAACTGATAAAGAGCAAGCAAGAAGCAGAAATCTTCAATGACTTGCCTCTCTTTGACATGGCAGTCATCAACAACTTCATTGATGAGTGGTTTGACACCCCCAATCTCAGCTTTGATGATCTGCAACTTCCAATTGGCCTGAGCGTCTCATTCAACGGCGCCATTGCTTCTGAGCTAGCTCTTGCTCAGAAAATTCTTGAGCTGAAGCACAAGATTGATTTTGAAAAGGCTCAGTTCAAGAAGCATATGGACAAGCTCAGCATCAAAGATGTCCAAAATTTTCAAGTCATGATGCATGAGCTCAAGGAAGCCTTTCACAAGAAGAGTGAAGAAGCTAAAGGTTCTTGTGAGCGTATGGAGGTTTTGGCTGCCAAGTGTGTTCAAGCGTACAATGAAGCTGAGAATCGCAAGGCCCTTGGGCGTCCTGGCATCGACCCCAGAATGGCTGCCAAGAAGAAGAAGCCAACTATGGCCCCAGCTGACGCATCAAGGCGGGAAGAACCTCACATTGTCTTCCCTGCCAGCTTGACAGGCTCGAAGCCTAAGGTCCCCATAGTTGCTTCAGAACTCAAGAAGACAACGGTCGCTGAAGCTGAAGCCCGCAAGCGCAAAACCAAGAACACCACTGATGATGCTCCACCCACCAAGAAACGCAAGGCCAAGAAAGTCTGGGCTGCTCCCACAGAGCCCCTTATCGTCGAGCCAATTTTGGTTGCTCGTCCTGCATCTGCACAACAAGAACGTCGCCTGATTGTTCATGAGCCTGCTACCACAGAGGCTCCTGAAGACATTCCAGCTGTTGACCCCACCGCAACTGAAGACATTGGTCATCACGACAATGTTGAAGATGATGAAGTCCTTCCTCAGATTGAACACAATGTGGTATCATCGCCTATTCTCACGAACAGCAAACTCATCAGCGTTGGTCGTCCTTTGACGCCAGTTGCTCAGGATGATTCGTGGGCTGATCACCCACAAGACTCCCACCGTCAAGCAGAAACACCAGTAACTCCCCCAACTCAAGTCACCAGTCCGGTGATTGAAGATGAAGACTATGAGGCACAACCAACACCATCTCCGCACGCGTCGCCAACATTCCGCAGGCTTCGCAAAGGACCAAGGCCTCAAGTCGATCTATCAAGTGTTCCAGAAGGAGATGAGCGCCAATCTGTTTCACGACAAGTGTTTCCTAAAGCATCTCCAACTGCGAACATCCCTGAGTCTGAAGACAAAGCGGCTGAAGATATTCTGACTGCATCAGCCGATGACCAATAAAAAGAAACAAGAGAAGAAGAAGCACGTGTTGCCACACCCCCTACCAACCAAGTTGTTCTCGCGGAGAACGTGTCTGACCCTCCAGCTCCTGAAGTGGAGGTTACACATAATGAGGCGGCTACCAACACCAACACTGACGCCAATGACGCTGTCATGGCTGATGCTAATGTGGCGCCTGAAGTTAATGCGGTACCCGAAGTGATAGCACCTGAAGTCAATGCTGCACCTGATGCAAATCTGCAGCCTGAAGTCACTTCCACTGCCACTGCCACTGTTACTGCTCATGTACCGCCTCCCAGGCCACACACTATTGAGCAAGTATACAACTATGGTCAGCTGGTCACTGTCAGATGGCCTATTTTGGTCCCTCCTCCTGCTGTTGATCCTCAATTTGACTAGCATGTTCAGCACAGGCCACAGGTCCAGAAGCCAAAGCCAAGACTGGCTAGGTTTCTAGGTACTGCCACTTCACCACGGTCCTTCAATGCCAACGGCTTCATTGCGCACAACACCTTCTTTGATAGCGCCAAGAACCCCTATTCCAGACCAAGGATTTCATCAGATAGGTTCTGGAGCTATCAACGGGGCATCTATTATTCACGTGTTCTCTATGATCAAGGGCGCATCTTCCCACATATGCGTCTTGACACTGAAGCCATTGCTGGGTTGCCTTGCCTTGAAGAAGCCCTTGATTGCTTCCGTGATGCTGGATTACTGAACTTCATGACTGATACAGAGCATTGGAATGAAGAGCTGCTTCTGCAATTCTATGCAACCCTCCACATTCGCGGCTACAACAGGGATGCGAAAACATGGGTCCTTGAGTGGATGATAGGAAATTTCCATCATGAAGCCAAAGCCTTTGACATCATTGAGCTAACTGGCTTGCCCACTCCAGGAGAACTATATGAACCTGGTTGTCAACGTCACCGCGATGCTTTGGAGAGTATCTTTCAGAAGCCAGAGCCCAACATGAGCCAAATGATGAGCATGATGAAGCCCTTGCCACGCGATGCTGAGTACCCAAAGGAGTTCTTTGTCGAAGACCTTGAGTATCTTCCCCGCACTATATATCATATCATCAGGCGAACTCTATGGCCTGTCAAAGGACACTCTTCATCAGCCAAACTTGAAGGAACTATGAAGACATTGGTCTTCTATATCTTCAATTGCATCAGCTTCAATGCTCAACACGTCTTTATCAGGCAGTTGGCTGCATCAGGCTCTGATCTCTTTGGACTTAAGTTCTACGCTCCATGGGTCATGCGCCTCATCAAGCTTCATTCTGCTGTCAACTATCAGCCTTCTGCTTGCAACCATCTCATACTCTTGCGAGAGGTTGATATGTCAGTTGAAGCCATATACCCAGAGCCTGCCAAAGAGCATGTTTATCTTCACAATGTTGATCACCAAAGCTTCACTCAACCCATTGAAGGAGTTCAAGCAGTCACTCGTGTTTATCCTCTGGCTGGACATACTCGCTTACCTCACCGTGCACAGACTGAAGCTACTGAGAGCACCATTGCCCAAAGGCCTCGGAAGCGATCTCGTGTTCTCAATGACCGAGAACTTCTCGTTGCCTTACATCAGAAACAGGATAATCATCACTACTGGCTGAAGAGCCAGATGCAAAGCCTCTTGGTGGAAGTCATCGTATTCGCAACCTTGCCACCAAGAATGCCTTTGTTGCACATGAAACCTGTTGGAGGTCATGGAAGAGTTTGACATTGTTGAGTGCTGAAGCAGATCTTCAAGACGATGGCTTCACTGAAAGATTCAAGTTTGACACCACTCCCCCAAGGAATGCTGTCGTGCGTCGAACTCCGTCTCTTGAAGACTCTGATTATTCCTCCTCCGCTGCAACGGTGAATGCTAGAGTGATCGATGATCAAGATGATGCTACCTCATCACCTCCTCCTTCGGCGCGTGTCGACACTGCTCCAAGTACTTCTGCACTGCCAAACACCAATGTCGACCCTGCATCTTCTCCTACTCCTTCTGGGAACGAGTAGAGGCTCTGTGTCTTCAAACCTTTTTGGTCCTTACTGACAAAAGGGAGAGAAGCATATGAGTTGATAGTCTTCAAGCGGGTCCATATGGGCGGGTGCTTTATATTTTGCCTAGTGTTTACAACTCTCGCTTTTGTTACATTTGGTTCTTTGAGTTGTAACACTTGAACTTGATGGTCGTCTGCTACGTTTTCTGGTACTCTGTGATGCGATGATAAATTTCGCACTTAGTCATTTTGCAGACATCCATTTCTCATTCAATTGCCTTCATAAGTTGAAGAGGATCTCCACAAGTACAACCTGCTATGTGCATTTGCATTCAAAAGCAAATTACTTATATGCACATCTTCAGGGGGAGCCTTTTGCTACTTATGACGACAATACCTTTATCCTTTACAATTTCACATACTTTTATCCCCGGTTGAAAACTTCAACCAGTTTGTCATCAATCACCAAAAAGGGGGAGATTGTAAGTGCATCTAGTGCCACCCCTAGTTGGTTTTGCTGTATTGACGACAAACCTGGTTGAGGGACTAATGTGTTTGTGAGAATTGCAGGATAACACAGGTAGTAGTCCCTCACTGATTCGGTTTACCTACCGGAGATGACCCCTAAAAATCTATGAATACATTGACGACAATGGTGGTATATGAAGATATTCATATTGAAGACTATGACAAGAGAAGACATTGTGTGAAGACTATGGAGCGTGAAGACTTTGACATTTTGTTGTTTCCTTTTCTTCTTTGTTGAGTCATAGGAACCACCGTACTGGTAAGTGGGGTCCAAGTGAACAAAGTCAGAGTGACTGAAGTGATGCTCAACCAAATCCTATGTCTTCGAGCAAAGACAATGAGAGCAAATCTTATCCAGAGCTGGATGAGTCAGCTTTACTTGTAGCCCAAGTAAAGTTGCCGCGTGTGTTTGAAATCTGATTGTTGGAACACGTGTCAGTTCCTTAGTGACCTAGGGTCATTTCGGACAAATCAGGTCGGGTTGCCTAGTGGCTATAAATAGCCCACCCCTACACCATAAATTGGTGGCTGCTCAGAGTTAGTACACAGCTTTTGTCGTTTGAGAGCAATCCACCTCCGAAGCATTTGAGAGAGAGACCCTTGCGAGGACAAAGCCCAAACACCCAGAGCCAAAGAGTGTTAGGCATCACTGAAGTCTTTCTGTCCGCGTGATATGAAGACTTGTTACACTTGAGGACTGTGAATCCTCCAGCCGGTTAGGCGTCGCGTTCTGAGCATCCAAGAGTCATTGTGGATCGCCGGTGAACGAAGTCTGTGAAGGTTTGGAAGTCTATCTTGAAGACTTACCAGAGTGATTGGGCGAGGACTGGGTGTCCTTATCTCAAGGGGAATAAGGTGAAGACGTGTTCTTCTGAGTTAAATCTCAGCCTCCCTAACCAGACGTACAGTTGTCACAGCAACTGGAACTGGTCGAACAAATCACTGTCTTCCCCAAGCTACCGGTTCTATCCCTTCCTTCTCTTTACTTAGTGTCTGTCTTTGTGAAGTCATTGCCTGCTTGCCTTATCTGTTTGACTTCACTGTGTGACTACTTGTTCTGACTGGCTTCATACAATCTTCCATCCTGATCCATACTGCCTAGCTGCTATTAGTCTTCGTGCTTTGACTTCATTGAATACTTGACTATGGCTTGTCTAGTGTAGTCTACCTTCTACTGCATATAAATAGGATCGGTTCTATCGTTTGTCTTCAAAACTTCCATGTTTTGAAGACTTTCCTAAAAATCGCCTATTCACCCCCCTCTAGTCGATATACATCTCTTTCAAAGGATTTGAACCACCATGTCTAAAATGCCTTGAGCGTGATAACGCTAACTCTGTTGCTGAATGCTCTACTGCTGCTACTGTCGCAATATCTTCAACTGCTGATGTGGTAACTAACCCCTCTAAGGAGGATACCGCTACTATTGTTGATGAAAATGCCAGGTTGAAGACATTGCTTGAAACAAGAGTGTTCAAAAGTCTTAAAGGGCATCAGACACTTTGTGATGTCCTAAAGAAATAGATTCTGAACCGAAACTCCAGGAAAGAGGGTGTTGGGTTCGAAAGGAAAATGAACGTTGATGGTTCCTACTAGAAGCCTGAGCAGTATCCCAAAACCACATGGGCTGCTGCAAATGGTCCACCAGTAGATCCATCCACATTGTCTGGCTTCACTTGTGCTAACCCAATCATTATTGATGAATCATTTGATGCAAACTATAAACTGTTTAAGAATCAGAATGGTGAAGAGTTTGCCAGGTATATTGGTACTAACTGCATGAATGGGCCACCAATGAAGAAGATCTGGGTGCCCAAAAGTTGTCTTGAGAATCTTCCTGTGAATGTCATCATGGCACCATCTGGGAAGAAAACAAACCCCAGACCAAAGGCTTCATATGGTCCAAAGGCTTCATACAGACCGAGGACTCAACAGAGTCACCCTAACACCAATGTTTTGCAGGAAAATCATACTCAGACCTATGAATATGAGCGTGTTTCATCAAACCGCTATGTTCATAAAACTAAGAACTTTTCTGCTTACTCATACGAGTATTATTCACCTCCTACAAGGCTATTTGCTAGGGCTCCTAAGACGAAATTCTCAAATGGTGCACTTAGACTTATTGCTTCTAAACCACCCCTTAAGATGTGGGTGGTTAAGAAAAATTTACTTCTCTTGCAGGGAAGGGTCTCCAGCCAAAAATCATCTTCCGACGCAAATGCTGGGGACCTTAAACATCTTTTGGGACGCATGATCAAATGTCCAAATGGTTTAACCATGTATTTTGTCCCATGGTTTCTTGACAAGTTTCCTATCGTGACTAACGAAGATCTAAACTTTCATAACCCACTTGTTCATCAAATGTTTATGCTTCACACTTCCTTTTGTGAAGACTATGTCGCTAACTGATCTGTAGGGTACTGATTCGGAAGCCACTGAATGGATAATTGACAGTGGATGTACCAACCACATGACTGGTGACCAGCGTCTTCTCATGGACTCAACTCTACGTCCTTCTCCTAAAAGTCACATCACTTTGGCCGACACTGGTAAAAGCAAGGTACTGGGACTTGGCAGAGTTGCTATCTCAAAGGATCAACACATGGACAAAGTAATGCTTGTTGAATCACTTGGATACAACTTAATGTCAGTCTCCATGTTGTGTGATCTAAATATGATTGTGATATTTGGAAAATATCATTGCCTTGTGCTTATGGAATCTGACAAATCTCTAGTCTTCGAAGGACATCGAAAAGGTGATCTGTATATGGTAGATTTCTCTGCAGGACTAGAACTCATGGAATGTCTTCTTGCAAAAGCTTCAGAGTGTTGGCTTTGGCATCGAAGACTTGGTCATGCTGGCATGAGAAACCTACACACTCTCGTCAAGAAAAAGCATGTCATAGGCATAGAGGGCGTCAAGTTCAAGAAAGATCATCTATGTGGTGCCTGTGAAGCTGGAAAGATGACTAGGGCCAAGCACCCCTCGAAGACAATCATGATGACATCTCATCCCTTCGAGCTGCTTCACATGGAATTATTCGGCCCCACTCACTACTCTACTCTCACCACTACTTCTTGCTTATATGGTTTCGTGATCATTGATGACTACTCTAGATACACTTGGGTGCACATAATCCTGTTTAAGACTGAAGTGCAGGATGTCTTAAGACGCTTCGCAAATAGGACCATGAACAACTATGGCATCAAGATCAAGAATATCAGAAGTGAGAATGGAATTGAATTCAAGAACACTGGGCTCAACACCTATCTTGATACATTGGGCATTACGCATGAGTTGTCAGCTCCATACACACCTCAGCAGAATGGCATCGTCGAGCACAAGAACAAGACTCTCATTGAGATGGCACGCACTATGCTTGATGAATATAAGACACCAAGAAGATTCTGGCCTGAAGCCATTGATACTGCATGTCATATAATCAACAGAGTTTATCTTCACAAGTTCTTCAAGAAAACATCATATGAACTATTGACTGGTAAGAAGCCAAATGTCAGCTATTTCAGAGTCTTTGGTGCAAAGTGCTGGATCAAGGATCCGCATCACACTTCCAAATTTGCACCGAAAGCACATGAGGGTTTTATGCTTGGTTAGGGAAAGGACTCGCACACCTATCGGGTCTTCAATCTCTTTCACTATAAAGTGGTTGAAACCGTGGATGTGCGGTTTGATGAAACTAACGGCTCGCAAAGAGAGCACCTGACAAATGTGCTAGATGAAGCCTCTCCAAGTGAATCTATCAAACAAATGGGTACAGGAGAAATCATACCCACCGAGGAACCTACTGAAGACGAAATCATCATCTCTCCACCCAACAATTCCAAAGACTATGCACAGCCTGAAGCCAGAACTGAACATGAAGACATTCAACAGAATGAGCAAAGTCTTCGCCCAGCTCATCCTCGAGTCGCAAATGAAGTCCAAATTGAAAAGATTCTTGATGGAATCAATACAACTGGTCCACTTACTCGCTCAAAAGCAACTCAGCTAGCAAACTTCTGTGGTCACTCTTCATTTGTTTCAATATCTGAACCCAAGAAAGTTGATGAAGCCTTTAAGGAATCTGAATGGATTCAAGAAATGCAAGAAGAGCTTCAACAGTTTGAACTGAATAATGTTTGGGAATTGGTAAAGCGTCCCGATCCATGGAAACATAACATCATTGGCACCAAATGGATATATCGCAACAAACAAGATGAAAACGGTCAAGTCGTCAGAAACAAGGCTCATCTCGTTGCTCAAGGCTATACTCAAGTAGAAGGGATTGACTTCGATGAAACCTTTGCCCCTGTTGCCAGACTTGAAGCCATTTGCATACTGCTAGCATATGCCAACCATCATAACATATTTCTGTATCAAATGGATGTGAAGAGCGCATTTCTGAATGGGAAAATTGAAGAAGAAGTGTATGTTGCACAACCTCCAGGCTTTGAAGACCCAAAGCATCCTGACATGGTTTACAAGCTAAACAAGGCTTTGTATGACCTCAAACAAGCTCCTCGTGCATGGTATGACACACTCAAAGACTTCTTGAAGAGCAAAGGCTTCAAACCTGGATCATTGGATCCCACACTCTTCACGAAGACATATGATGGAGAACTGTTCGTATGTCAGATTTATGTGGATGACATAATCTCTGGATGCACTGACAAAAGATACAGCGATGAGTTTGGATACATGATGCAAGAACAATATCAGATGTCTATGATGGGTGAACTGAAGTTTTTCCTTGGTCTCCAAATTCGCCAACAGAGGAATGTCATCTTCATATCTCAAGAGAAATACCTCAAAGATTGCCTGAAGAAGTTTGGAATGCAAGATTGCAAAGGGTACACGACGCCAATGCCAACTAAAGGTCAATTGGGCTCCGACGACAATGGTAAAGAGTTCGATCATAAGTTATACCGCTCCATGATTGGTTCTTTACTCTATCTATGTGCATCTAGGACTGATATAATGCTTAGCGTTTGCATGTGTGCCCGATTCCAAGCGGCACCAAAGGAATCACATCACCTCGCTGTGAAGCGAATTCTTCGATATTTGGCTCACACCCCCACACTAGGATTATGGTATCCCAAGGGCTCTATATTTGATCTATTCGGATTCTCAGATGCTGATTATGTTGGTGACAAAGTTGATCGCAAGTCCACCTTAGGCACATGTCACTTTCCTGGACGATCTCTTGTCTGTTGGTCTTCAAAGAAGCAGAACTGAGTGTCCCTTTCCACAGCTGAAGCTTAATACATTGCTGCTGGATCTTGTTGTGCTCAGCTTCACTGGATGAAGCAAACTCTCAAGGATTATGGCTTCAACATGGAGAAGGTGCCTCTCTACTGCGATAATGAGAGCGCCATCAAGATTGCTCACAATCCAGTTCAACACTCGAAGACAAACCACATTGAAATTCGTCAGCATTTTCTCACAGATCATGTGATCAAGAAGGATATTGAAATCATTCATGTCAACACTGAAGAGCAACTGGCAGATATCTTCACTAAGCCCTTGGATGAGAAAAAGTTTTGCAAGCTGCGCTGTGAGCTAAATATCCTAGAATCCTCAAACGTCATGTGATTGGACACACATCCTAACCCTTATGCATTTTGACGACTTAGATGTGCAACACACTAAGTAAAGTATGTCTTCAATTCATGAAGACTTACACTCTGCGTGTGAATACATTAACGTGGAAATTGACTCTGGAGCGCCACGATAATTGTGCGCCGTGTCCTGGTCTAATACTTCCTATACGGTGGGTAACGCCACCACCAAACTTTTCTGAAGATTTCATTTGGCGTCATAACTGCTTTATCTTCACACCGTGTTTGTCTTCAAAACAGATCTTCACAATGTTGGTTTGATTGGTTTCCTCTATGTATCTTCACACCTTTATCCTTTACAATTTCACATACTTTTATCCCCGGTTGAAAACTTCAACCAGTTTGTCATCAATCACCAAAAAGGGGGAGATTGTAAGTGCATCTAGTGCCACCCCTAGTTGGTTTTGGAGTATTGACGACAAACCTGGTTGAGGGACTAATGTGTTTGTGAGAATTGCAGGATAACACAGGTAGTAGTCCCTCATTGATTCGGTTTACCTACCGGAGATGACCCCTAAAAATCTATGAAGACATTGACGACAATGGTGGTATATGAAGATATTCATACTGAAGACTATGACAAGAGAAGACATTGTGTGAAGACTATGGAGCGCGAAGACTTAGACGTTTCATTGTTTCCTTTTCTTCTTTGTTGAGTCATAAGAACCACCGTACTGTTAAGTGGGGTCCAAGTGAACAAAGTCAGAGTGACTGAAGTGATGCTCAACCAAATCCTATGTCTTCGAGCGAAGACAATGAGAGCAAATCTTATCCAGAGCTGGATGAGTCAGCTTTACTTGTAGCCCAAGTAAAGCTGCCGTGTGTGTTTGAAATTTGACCGTTGGAACACGTGTCAGTTCCTTAGTGACCCAGGGTCACTTCGGACAAATCAGGTCGGGTTGCCTAGTGGCTATAAATATCCCACCCCCTAAACCATAAATTGGTGGCTGCTCAGAGTTATTACACGGCTTTTGTCGTTTGAGAGCAACCCACCTCCAAAGCATTTGAGAGAGAGAGATCCTTGCGAGGACAAAGCCCAAACACCCAGAGCCAAAGAGTGTTAGGCATCACTGAAGTATTTCTGCCTGCGGTATCAGAAGACTTGTTACATTTGAGGACTGTGATTCCTCCAGCCGGTTAGGCGTCATGTTCTGAGCATCCAAGAGTCATTGTGGATCGCCAGTGAACGAAGTCTGTGAAGGTTTGGAAGTCTACCTTGAAGACTTACCAGAGTGATTGGGCGAGGACTAGGTGTCCTTAGCTCAAGGGGAATAAGGTGAAGACGCGGTCTTCTGAGTTAAATCTTAGCCTCCCTAACCGGACGTACAATTGTCACAACAACTGGAACTGGTCTAACAAATCATTGTCTTCCCCAAGTGAAAGTGCAACTAATCCCCGGGTGGTTTTGGTAATTAATAACAACATATATATCATTGAACTAATAGCTACTTGAGAATCATTTCAGAGAAGTTCGATGATATGGGTATGGAAATGTCTGAAGAAGTGGACCCCTCAAAATGCTAAGACAAGCATTGGCAAAAGCTCAAGACTCCATTTTTGGTTTAGTGATCCAAGATCACATTGAGTCCATAGGAAAAGCCAATACTATTAAAAGGGGATGAGGTTGTGTTGATGATCTGGTTGCTCAAGTGCTTAGTGATTTAGCTCCTTGAACTATCAACAACTTTCACTACTTAACACACTCATAAGTAATCTCGGACAAACCGATTCTTCCAACTCAGTCCCACCGAGATGAACCACCTCAGTTATTTTCCAAACCCTAGAAATTTCGGTCCATCCGATTTTGAGTTCGGTCTCACCGAAACTGGACTGCCAACCTTCTGTAACCGTTTGTCATCATTTCGGAATATCCGAGTTGTTGATTTCGGTCCCACCGATTATGGCAAGTTCCTACCTTTGACTCATATCGGACACACCGAGATGGTATTTTCGGTCCCACCGAAAACCCCAACGTTCACTATATTTGAACTTTCGGTCTGACCGAGTTTTCACTTCGGTCTCACCGAGATTGCTCAATTATGTGTGTAACGGTTGGATTTTGTGTGGAGGCTATATATACCCCTCCACCCCCTCTTCATTCGTGGAGAGAGCCATCAGAAAGTACTACCACTCCTACGTTACACTTTCTGAGAAGTGAACCACCTACCCTTGTGTTGAGATCAAGTTATTCCATTCCTACCATATGAAACTTGATTTCTAACCTTCCCAAGTTGCTTTCCACTCAATCCTTTCTTCCACCACAGCCATATCAGTGAGGAGAGTTGAGTGTTGGGGAGATTATCATTTGAAGCACAAGAGCAAGGAGTTCATCATCATCAACAACATCTATTACCTTTTGGAGGGTGGTGCCTCCTAGATTGGTTAGGTGTCGCTTGGGAGCCTCCGTCTTCGAGATGTGGAGTTGAACCAAGAAGTTTGTAAGGGCAAGGAGATCGCCTACTTCGTGAAGATCTACCCCGAGTAAGGCTAGTCCTCCGTGGGCGTAGGCCATGATGGAATAGACAAGGTTGCTTCTTCGTGGACCCTTTGTGGGTGGAGCCCTCCGTGGACTCGCGCAGCCGTTACCCTCCGTGGGTTGAAGTCTCCATCAACGTGGATGTACGATAGCACCACCTATCGGAACCACGACAAAAATCTCCGTGTCACCAAACTGCGTTTGATCTTCTCCATCTCTCTTTACTATATATGCAATTTACTTTCCGCTGCCCATACTCTAGAATTGCATGTGTAGTGTGTTACTTGACTTGATCTTAATTGTAAAACTGCCTAAAACTTTGCACAACCAAAAGGCAGATTTTTATATTGTCAAGTAGTCTAATCACCCCCCCTCTAGACATACTTCTTCGATCCTACACACCCCTAGGGGTGGGAAACCCTAAAGGGGGCGCAGCCCCCCCCTTCCCCCTATATATATGTGAGGTTTGGGGCTGCCCACAACACGTTTTGGACCTCTGTCGCTTGGCGCAGCCCTACCTCTCTCCCTCCTCGTCTCTTGCAGTGCTTGGCGAAGCCCTGCTGGAGTCCCGCGCTCCTCCACCACCACCACGCCGTCGTGCTGCTGTTGGATGGAGTCTTCCCCAACCTCTCCCTCTCTCCTTGCTGGATCAAGGCGTGGGAGACGTCACCGGGCTGCACGTGTGTTGAACGCGGAGGCGCCGTTGTTCGGCGCTTAGATCGGAATCAACCGCGATCTGAATCGCAGCGAGTACGACTCCTTCATCCGCGTTCTTGCAACGCTTCCGCATCGCGATCTACAAGGGTATGTAGATCCACTCTCCTTTATGCTCGTTGCTAGATTACTCCATAGATAGATCTTGGTGATGCGTAGGAAAAATTTTGATTTTCTGCTACGATCCCCAACAGTGGCATCATGAGCTAGGTTTATGCGTAGTATCTTGCACGAGTAGAACACAAAGTAGTTGTGGGCATAGATCATGTCAATTCTCTTGCCGTTACTAGTCTTATCTTGATTCGGCGGCATCGTGGGATGAAGCGGCCCGGACCGACCTTACACGTACTCTTACGTGAGACAGGTTCCACCGACTGACATGCACTAGTTGCATAAGGTGGCTAGCGGGTATCTGTCTCTCCCACTTTAGTCGGATCGGATTCGATGAAAAGGGTCCTTATGAAGGGTAAATAGAAATTGGCATATCACGTTGTGGTTTTGGCGTAGGTAAGAAACGTTCTTGCTAGAAACCTATAGCAGCCACGTAAAAACTTGCAACAACAATTAGAGGACGTCTAACTTGTTCTTGCAGCATGTGCCGTGTGATGTGATATGGCCAAAAGGATGTGATGAATGATATATATGTGATGTATGAGATTGATCATGTTCTTGTAATAGGAATCACGACTTGCATGTCGATGAGAATGACAACCGGCAGGAGCCATAGGAGTTGTCTTATTTATTGTATGACCTGCGTGTCACTGAATAACGCCATGTAATTACTTTACTTTATTGCTAAACGTTAGCCATAGTAGTAGAAGTAATTGAAAGCACATTTGCTCTCCGGGTGGTTTTGGTAATTAATGACAACATACTTTGTGGTTGGACTAATGCTTTTATCAAGTATGTTTCAGGAAATCCAATCACATTGGTATGGCAAGATGACTGAAGAAGTGGACCCCTCAAAGTGCTAAGGCAAGCATTGGCAAAAGCTCAAGACTCCATTTTTGGTTTAGTGATCAAAGATCACATTGAGTCCATAGGAAAAGCCAATACTATTAAAAGGGGATGAGGTTGTGTTGATGATCTGGTTGCTCAAGTGCTTAGTGATTTAGCTCCTTCAACTATCAGCACCTTTCACTACCAAACACACTCATAAGTAATCTCGGACAAACCGATTCTTCCAACTCAGTCCCACCGAGATGAACCACTTCTGCCATATTCCAAACCCTAGAAAAATCGGTCTTACCGAGTTTGAGATCGGTCTCACCGAAACTGAACTGCCAACCTTCTGTAACCACTTCACATCATTTCGGAATATCCGAGTTTGCATTATCGGCCTCACCGAAATGGGCAAGGTTCTGCCTTGACTCAAATCGGTCGCACCGATAATTCATTTTCGGTCAAACCGATTCTGGCATGTTCCTGCTCTTTCTCAAATCGGTCCAACCGAGTTTTCTTTCTCGGTCTCACCGAAATCTCCAACGTTCATATCAGATGCACTTTCGGTCTCACCGAGATGGTATTTTCGGTCCCACCAAAAATCCCAACGTTCACTATATTTGAACTTTCGGTCTGACCGAGTTTTCACTTCGGTCTCACCGAGATTGGTCAAATGTGTGTGTAACGGTTGGATTTTGTGTGGAGGCTATATATACCCCTCCACCCCCTCTTCATTCGTGAGGAGAGCCATCAGAAAGTACCACCACTTCTACCATACACTTTCTGAGAAGTGAACCACCTACCCTTGTGTTGAGATCAAGCCATTCCATTCCTACCATATGAAACTTGATTTCTAGCCTTCCCAAGTTGCTTTCCACTCAAACCTTTCTTCCACCACAGCCATATCAGTGAGGAGAGTTGAGTGTTGGGGAGATTATCATTTGAAGCACAAGAGCAAGGAGTTCATCATCATCAACACCGTCTATTACCTTTTGGAGGGTGGTGCCTCCTAGATTGGTTAGGTGTCGCTTGGGAGCCTTCGTCTTCGAGATGTGGAGTTGAACCAAGAAGTTTGTAAGGGCAAGGAGATCGCCTACTTCGTGAAGATCTACCCCGAGTAAGGCTAGTCCTCCGTGGGCGTAGGCCATGATGGAATAGACAAGGTTGCTTCTTCGTGGACCCTTCGTGGGTGGAGCCCTCCGTGGACTCGCGCAGCCGTTACCCTCCGTGGGTTGAAGTCTCCATCAACGTGGATGTACGATAGCACCACCTATCGGAACCACGAGAAAAATCTCCGTGTCTCCAAATTGCGTTTGATCTTCTCCACCTCTCTTTACTACATGTGCAATTTACTTTCCGCTGCTTATACTCTAGAATTGCATGTGTAGGGTGATACTTGAATTGATCATAATTGTGAAACTGCCAAAAACTGTTCATGATCAAAAGGCAGAATTTTTATATTGTCAAGTAGTCTAATCACCCCCCCTCTAGACATACTTTCGATCCTACACCAAGCTACTGGTTCCATCCCTTCCTTCTCTTTACTTACTGTCTGTCTTTGTGAAGTCATTGCCTGCTTGCCTTATCTGTTTGACTTCACTGTGTGACTAATTGTTCTGACTGGCTTCATACAATCTTCCATCCTGATCCATACTGCCTAGCTGCTATTAGTCTTCATGCTTTCACTTCATTGAATACTTGACTATGGCTTGTCTAGTGTAGTCTACCTTCCGCTGCATATAAATAGGATCGGTTCTATCGTTTGTCTTCGAAACTTCCATGTTTTGAAGACTTTCATAAAAATCGCCTATTCACCCCTCCTCTAGTCGATATACAGCATGTTCAATTGGTATCAGAGCAAGGTACTCCCTTGTTCTGTGTGATTCGGTTTAACCACCTGGAGTTTTAGCTATGTCGACTGCAGGGATAATCAAAGTCTTCGTTGCGTGCCCCGTCTTCGATGGGACCGAATACCCCTAGTGGAAGAACAAGATGCGCATGCATCTTGAAGCCATTGATGTGGACCTCTGGTTTGTCGTCAAGAACGGCGTTCCCAAGACTAGTGAAGGTCTCACCCCTGCGGATGTCAAGAAGCTTGTTCAACTGGATTCCACTGCCAAGAATGTCATCTGTGGTCATTTGACCAAAGGACAGTATGGTCGTGTGAGTGCTCTGGAAACGTCGAAGCAGGTCTGGGACTGGCTCTCTAAGGTGAACGAAGGCGTATCAACTCAGAGAGATCAAAGGATCAGTGTCCTTCGCAACCTCTTCAATCGCTTCAAGAGAAACGACAATGAGAATGTCCAGCACACACTCGATCGCCTCACTGACATCGCAAATGAGCTTCAGGCACTTGGCGCCACTGAGATTACCAAGCATGAAATCGTCAAGACACTCCTGAGATCACTTGACAAATCATTTGACATCCTTGCCCTGATGATTCAAGAACGCCCTGACTTCAAGACTCTCGATCCGTCTGACATACTTGAGAGGCTCAACACACATGAGTTCCAGCAATCTGAGAAACGTGATATCTATGGTCCCAACTATGGCCGAACTCGCGCTTTGAAGGCAAAGGCTTCTTCCTCATTTGAAGAAGAATCTGACTGTAGTTCTGATGATCCTCAAGACATTAGAAAGGAGCTTGCCATGCTTGTGAAGAAGTTCCAGAAATTCACTAGGAAGAAAGGCTTCAGAAAGTCTTCACGATCCAGCTCAAGAAATGATGAAGCTTCTACCCATGACTACAAGAAGAGAACATGTCATAAGTGCAAGAAACCTGGTCATTACATCTCTGAATGTCCTCAATGGGAAAATGAGAAGAAGTAGAAGAAGAGAAAGGAATATGATTCTGATGACAAGAAAAAGAAGAAACCCTCAAAGTCTTCTTCCAAGTCTTCATCGAAGTATTCATTACACAAGAAGAATTCATCCGGCAAGGCACGTGCGTTTGTTGGCAAGGAGATGGATTCAAAGGAGGAGTCTGCTTCAGAAAAAGCGGAGGTGGAGTCTGAGGAGGAGTCCAATTCTGGTGTTGCAAGTCTGGCTCTAGCCACAACCTACGTTGCCAAGTCCATCTTCAACAATGAAGACAATGGCCCCGTCACCAACACTGATGATGATGAGAACGACGACTCTGCTCCCACCTACTGCTTCATGGCACGCGGTGCCAAGGTAAAATCACGCGATGCTTACTTTCAAATATCCACTGAAGATGACTCAGATTGTGAATCCAAACCTAGCTATAAAACACTTGCTAAAATTGCCACTGAACAACAGAAAGCTATGGAACATATTCAAAAACTGTTAGACAAAAGCGATGACCTGTTGGACGCGGAAATGACCCGTTCTCAGTCCTTAATTGAAGACATAAAAAATCTTCTTGTTAAGTACAAGGAACTTGAGAGTCTTCATGAATCGCTCTCAAAAACTCATGAAAAGCTTTCCCATGATTATCTTCAAAGGAAGTGAGATATTGAGAAATTGAAAGCGGCTCATGAAGATCTTCAAAAAGAAAATGAGTCACTCCACGATCAACAGATCAGCTCCGCCCAGGAAGGATTTGAACCACCATGTCTAAAATTCATTGAGGGTGATAACGCTACATCTGTTGCTGAATGTTCTACTGCTGCCACTATAGCAATATCTTCAACTGCTGATGTGGTAACTAAAGCCTCTGCTGAGGATACCACTACTATTGCTGATGAAAATGCTTGGTTGAAGACTTTGCTTAAGACAGGGATGTACAAAAGCCTCAACGGGCATCAGACATTATGTGATGTCCTCAAAAAGCAGATTCTGAACCGAAACCCTAGGAAAGAGGGTGTAGTGTTTGAGAGGAAAATGAATGTTGATGGTTCATACTGGAAGCCTGAGCAGTACCCCAAAACCACATGGGTTGCTGCAAAGGAACCTTCAGTGGATCCGTCTACCCTATGTGGCTTCACTTGTGCTAATCCTATTATCATTGATGAATCCTTTGATGCAAACTATAAACTGTTTAAGAATCAGAATGGTGAAGTGTTTGCCAGGTATATTGGTACTAACTTCAGGAACAGGCCACCTATGAAGAAGATCTGGGTTCCCAAAGGTTGTCTTGAGAAGCTTCCAGCAAATGTCATCATGACACCACCTGGGAAGAAGACAAACCCCAGACCAAAGGCTTCATACGGTCCTAAGGCTTCATACAGACAGAGGACTCACCTGAGTCACCCTAACGCCAATGTTTTGCAGGGAAATTATACTCAGACCCATGAATATGAGCGTGTTTCCTCAAACCGCTATATTCACAAAACAAAGAACTTCTCTGCTTATTCTTATGAGTATTATTCTCCTACTGCAAGACTATTTGCTAGGGCTCCAAAGCCAATATTCTCAGATGTTGCTCTTAGACTCATTGCTTCTAAGCCACCCCTGAAGATGTGGGTGGTTAAGAAGAATTAACTTTCTCTTGCAGGGAAAGGTCTCCAGCCAAAAATCAAAGGCGTCTGATGCTATTGCTGGGGACCTAAAACAACTTGTAGGGCGCAAGATCAAATGCCCAAATGGTCTTACTATGTATTTTGTTCCTGAATCATTTGCCAATCATCCTATCAGTCCCAACCTGGATCTAAGCTTTCATAATCCGCTTGTACGTCAAATGTTTATGCTTCACAATGACTATTCGTGAAGCCTATCCCCCTAACTACATTGTAGGGTATGACACCAAAGACTTCAGAATGGATTATGGACAGCGGATGCACTAATCATATGACTGGAGATCGAAGTCTTCTTATGGACTCAACCTTACGTCCATCCGACAAGAGTCACATCACATTTGCTGATACCGGTAAAAGCAAGGTGTTGGGTCTAGGTAGAGTTGCAATCTCAAAGGATCAGCACATGGATAAAGTCATGCTTGTTGAATCCCTTGGTTTCAACTTAATATCTGTCTCAATGCTTTGTGACTTAAACATGAGTGTGATATTTGGAAAATATCATTGCCTTGTACTAATGGAATCTGACAAGTCTCTAGTCTTTGAAGGATATCGGAAAGATGATCTGTATATGGTGGATTTCTCAGCAGGACCACAGATAGTCGTATGTCTTCTAGCAAAAGCTTCAGAGTGCTGGCTCTGGCATCAGAGGCTAGGACATGCCGGCATGAGGAGCTTGCACACTCTCGCAAAGAAGAAGCACGTCGTAGGCATCGAGGGCATCAAGTTCAAGAAAGATCACATGGGCGGTGCCTACGAAGCTGGGAAGATGACTAGGGCCAAGCATCCCTCGAAGACAATCATGACGACATCCCAACCCTTCGAGCTGCTTCACATGGACTTATTTGGCCGTACTCACTACTCCACGTTCACTACTACAGCTTGTCTCTATGGCTTCGTCATTGTCGATGATTATTCAAGATACACATGGGTGCACATAATTCTCTACAAGACTGAAGTGCAGGATGTCTTCAAACGCTTCGCCAACCGTGCCATGAACAACCATGGCGTCAAGATCAAGCATATCAGAAGTGACAATGGCACTGAGTTCAAGAATACCGGCCTTTATCTTTATCTGGATACAATGGGAATCACTTATCAGTTCTCAGCTCCGTACACACCTCAGCATAATGGCATCGTGGCACGCAAGAACAGAACCCTAATTGAGATGGCTCGAACGATGCTCGATGAATACAAGACACCAAGAAAGTTCTGGCCCGAAGCTATTGATACAACATGCCATATCATCCACCGTGTTTATCTTCACAAGCTTCTGAAGAAAACGTCCAATGAACTCCTTACTGGCAAGAAGCCAAATGTCAGCAACTTCAGGGTATTTGGAGCTAGGTGTTGGATCAAGGATCCATATCACAAATTAAAATTTGCACCAAAAGCACATGAAGGTTTCATGCTCGGCTACAGAAAGGACTCGCACTCCTACAGAGTCTTCAACATCTTTCTCTATAAAGTTGTTGAAATTGTGGATGTGCGGTTTGATGAAACAATTGGCTCACAAAGAGAGTTCCTGCCAAATGTGCTGGATGAAGCTCCAGCCAGTGAATATATCAAGCTAATGGGAACAGGTGAAATCATGCCTTTTGAAGCACAGCCTGAGGAGGAACTCATCATTTCTGCTCCCAATCAACCTGAAGACAATGCTCAGCCTGAAGACAATCCTCTTGATGATGACAATGACCAGCAAGAGCAAAATCTTCGTCCAGTTCATCCCCGTGTTGCATATGAAGTACAAGTTGAGAGGATAATTGACAACATCAATGCACCTGGTCCTCTCACTCGTTCAAGAGCAACACAGCTAGCAAATTTCTGTGGGCACTTTGCATTTGTCTCGATATCTGAACCCAAGAAAGTTGCTAAAGCCTTCATGGAACCTGAATGGATTCAAGCTATGCAAGAAGAGCTTTAACAGTTTGAGCTGAACAACGTATGGGAACTTGTCAAGCGTCCTGACCACCGCAAGCACAACATAATAGGCACAAAATGGATATATCGCAACAAGCAAGATGAGCATGGTCAAGTTGTCAGAAACAAAGCTCGTCCCGTTGCTCAAGGATATACTCAGATTGAAGGGATTGACTTCGATGAAACATTTGCTCATGTGGCTAGGCTTGAAGCTATTCGCATACTGCTAGCCTATGCAAACCATCACAACATCCTTCTGTATCAAATGGATGTGAAGAGTGCCTTTCTCAATGGCAAGATTGAAGAAGAAGTGTATGTTGCACAACCACCTGGCTTTGAAGATGCAAAACATCATGATATGGTATACAAGCTCAACAAGGCACTGTATGGCCTCAAACAAGCCCCTTGTGCTTGGTATGACACTCTCAAAGACTTCCTGCAGACCAAAGGCTTCAAACCTGGTTCCCTGGATCCCACACTCTTCACGGAGACATATGATGGTGAACTGTTTGTTTGCCAAATCTATGTGGATGACATTATCTTTGGCTGCACTGACAAAAGATACAGTGATGAGTTCGGTCACATGATCAAGAGCAATATCAGATGTCCATGATGGGTGAGCTGAAGTTCTTCCTTGGTCTTCAAATTCGCCAGCAAAGCAACGGCATCTTCATATCTCAAGAGAAATACCTCACAGAATGCCTGAAGAAGTTTGGTATGCAAGACTGCAAAGGATACATGACGCCTATGCCAACTAAAAGTCATCTGAGTCCCGTCGCCAATGGTAAATATTTTGATCAAAAGGTATACCGCTCCATGATTGGTTCTTTACTTTATTTATGTGCATCTAGGCCAGATATTATGCTTAGTGTTTGCATGTGTGCTCGATTCCAAGGGGCACCAAAGGAATCGCATCACTTAGCTGTGAAGCGAATTCTTCGATATTTGGCTTACACCCCAACGCTAGGATTATGGTATCCAAAGGGCTCGGAGTTTGATCTAGTTGGATTCTCAGATGCTGATTATGCTGGTGACAAAGTTGATCGCAAGTCTACATCAGGCACATGTCACTTTCTCGGACGATCACTTGTCTGTTGGTCTTCAAAGAAGGAGAACTGTGTATCACTCTCCACTTCTGAAACTGAATACATTGCTGCTGGATCTTGCTGCGCTCAGCTTCTGTGGATGAAGCAAACTCTCAAGGACTAGGTGTCTATCTGAAGCATGTGCCACTCTATTGCGACAATGAAAGCGCCATCAAGATTGCCAACAACCTAGTTCAGCACTCGAAGACAAAGCACATTGAAATTCGTCATCACTTTCTCAGAGATCATGTCATGAAGGAAGATATTGATATCATACACGTCAACACTGAAGAGCAGCTGGCAGATATCTTCACAAAGCCCTTGGATGAGAAAAGGTTTTGCAAGTTGCGGTGTGAGCTAAATATCTTAGAATCCTCGAATGTCCTGTAATCAGGCACACATCCTAACACTTATGCATGTTGATGACTTAGATGTGCAACACACGACGTAAAGTATATTTTCAATCAATGAAGACTTACATTCTAAGTGTGAATACATTAACGCGGAATTTGACTTTGGAGCGCCACGATAATTGTGCACCATGTCTGGGTCTAATACTTCCTATACGGTGGGTAACGCCACCACTAAATCTTTGCTTGAAGTGTTTCTCTTGGCGTTACATTTGCATAATCTTCGCATTTGATTTATCTTCATATATAGACTTGTGTTTTGTCCTCTACAACATTCACTTATAGCTATGTCTTCTTATTTGAATCTTTTGAACTAAGTGAATGTGATCGGACCCTAACCTCTCTATGCCTTCTCACCTCAAACTCTATCTATCCAAATCATATGCATTCTGTTGGAACCATCGAATGTCTTCTCTGCGTCCTTGTCAGCAGAAGATACAGAGACAAACATTAAATCAGTTTTAATGCTCAATTCTTATTGCCTGAAATCCGGAGAAGCCGGAACGACCACCCCGACAGTCCAGGCGTTCGTGGGCACATGGAACAACTCCCCATGTGTTGCACGTCCGCCACGTGTCCCTCACATGTGAACCGCCAGGGGCACCTACATAATTGCGCTGTGCCGTCTCCCTTCCTTATAAATGCCCGTCCCATCACGGTCAAAAACTCTTCTACCACCTCTCCACCTCGACCAACCCTAGCGCCTCCGCTAGCTCTCGACGACGCCGGCGACGAAGCGCTTAGCTGCCGCGACCTCGTCGACGCCGTCTTCACGCCGGCCGCGGACATCGTCTTCTCCGCCGCCGCCGTAGGTGTCCTCCGTCGCCAAGTTAGGGCACGGAAGATCGAACTGCTAGGCCTCCACTTCGTCTCCGTCTAGCAGTTGATCGTGTGGTAAATTAAAATCCTCTTTTTACCGTCTTCTTGATCCATAGATTCATCCTTTCTACCATGAGAAGTTTCTGCCTCCACATATTTGCATCTATCCTGTCTGCATCTCCTACGTTGCCTATTATATTCGATTATGCTTCACACGTAGTTAGATCCTCACTTGTACCTATTCTTGGATTCGTACAAATCTGGAACCAACTCTCAACATATAAGTGAATGTCTTCGCGCTATGAGGTCAATGTCTTCTAAACAGATTTATCTTCAAAATCTTTTGAGAATGCATATGACCTCTTCCCCTTCCCTCGCATCTCTAATGCTGTCAGAGGTACATGTCCGTGGGAGAATCCCTTGGTTCTCATAGTCCGCATTCATTTGAAGAATTCTTACAGCATCACATCAACTCTCCCGAAGCCAGTTCCTGTCTGACCAGCAGACGGAAGCCTTTGGCAGTGTTGAAGCCTTTTAGTTTGAACCCAATGGCAACTGAGAAATCTGTTAGGAAGGGTGACAGACAGCGTCGTGGAAACACCTCCAGAAATTTGCCTCCTGACCTCCATGAGATGTACCAAACTGATCCAGAGGAGGACTACAATCAGAGAAAAACTCGAATCCAATGGATTCGAAGATATTGGGCAGAACAGTGGTTCAAGTACAGGTTTGTGACCCAGGAGTATGCTGAGAAGAATGCCATCAAGCGACCATGGGGAGACATTTTGTACAAAAATCTTCCACCCAGGTCCCAAGATGAAGCCATTGCCCAAGGCTTCTATCCTTGCATGGTCCGAAGGCCACAACCAGTAGATGCCAACCCATCATCATTGCTATGGTGTCGTGACGACAATCTGTTCAAGCGCAACCTCCAGTATGCCAAGAACTCTTCCAAGGAGAACAAGAAAACTTGGGGATTATACTTCAACCCTGGCCCCTCTGCGCCTCGTGCCGATGGCACACGCGAAGCTGAACCAAATCTGGTTGGGCCCTTCTACAACTCAGAAGGTCTCATCTTTCACATAAGGGTTCAAGGGGCGGATGTGGATCAACCTGCAGACGACGCTGACTCTGATGAAGCGCCTGCACCTCCGAAGCCAAAGAAGAAGAAGAAATCCAAGGCTTCAAAGCTTTCCACTCCACCAACAGCTTCAAGAGTGAAGCCTTTGGCCACTGCTCCACCTGCACCAAGTGTGCAGTCTGAAGATCTCTCACGCATCTCCAAGTCTGAGAAGCAGAAAAAGAAGCCTATGCACTCCACTGGTCCAGCTCTGACTCCTGCTGCTGTTCTGAGGAACGAGAATGAAGCCATTGATCTGTCGAGTGATGAAGATCTTGCTGATGACGCTCTTGAGCAATTGATAAAGAGCAAGCAAGATGCAGAAATCTTCAATGACTTGCCTCTCTTTGACATGGCAGTCATCAATAACTTCATTGATGAATGGTTTGACACCCCCAACCTCAGCTTTGATGATCTGCAACTTCCGATTAGCCTAAGCGTCTCATTCAACGGCGCCATTGCTTCTGAGCTAGCTCTTGCTCAGAGAATTGTTGAGTTGAAGCAAAAGATTGATTTTGAAAAGGCTCAGTTCAAGAAGCATATGGCCAAGCTCAGCGTCCAAGATATCCAAAATTTCAAAGTCATGATGCATGAGCTCAAGGAAGCCTTTCACAAGAAGCGTGAAGAAGCTAAAGGTTCTCGTGAGCGCATAAAGGCCTTGGCTGCCAAGTGTGTTCAAGCTTACAATGAAGCTGAGAAGCGCAAGGCCCTTGGGCGTCCTGGCATCGACCCCAGGATGGCTGCCAAAAAGAAGAAGCCAACTGTGGCCCCCGTTGAAGAATCAAGGCAGGAAAAACCTCGCATTGTCTTCCCTGCCAGCATGACAGGCACGAAGCCTAAGCTCCCCACAGTTGCTTCAGAACTCAAGAAGACAAAGGTGGCTGAAGCTGAAGCCCGCAAGTGCAAGAACACCACTGATGATGCTCCACCCACCAAGAAGCGCAAGATCAAGAAAAACTGGGCTGCTCCCTCAGAGCCCCTTGTCGTCGAGCCAATCTCTGTTGCTCGTCATGTGTCTGCACAACAAGAACGTCACCTGACTGTTCATGAGCCTGCTCCCACAGAGGCTCCTGAAGACATTCCATCTATTGACCCCACCGCAGCTGAAGACATTGGTCATCACGACAATGTTGAAGATGATGAAGTCCTTCCTCAGATCGAATACAATGTGGTATCATCGCCTGTTCTCACGAACAGCGAACGCATCAGCATTGGTCGTCCATTGACACCAATTGCTCAGGATGACTCATGGACTGATCACCCACAAGACACACCAGTTACTCCCCCAACACATGTCACCACTCCAGTGGTTGACGATGAAGACTTTGAGGCCCAACCAACTCCATCTCCACAAGCGTCGCCAGCATTCCGCAGGCTTCGCAAAGGATCAAGGCCTCAAGTCGATCCTTCCAGTGTTCTAGAAGGAGATGAGCACCAATCTGTTCCTGAAGCCTCTCCTACTATGAACATCCCTGAGTCTGAAGCCAAAGCGGCTGAAGATATTCCGGCTGCATCAGCCGATGAAGAACAAACAAGAGAAGAAGAAGCACGTGTTGCCACACCCCCTGCCAACGAAGTTGTTCTTGAGGAGAACGTGTCCGACCCTCCAGCTCCTGAAGTGGAGGTTACACATTCTGAGGCTGCCACCAACACCACCACTGAAGCCAATGACGTTGTCATGGCTGAAGCTAATGTGGTGCCTGAATTCAATGTGGTGCCTGAATTGATAGCACCTGAAGCCAATGCTGCACCTGACGCAAATCAGCAGCCTGAAGTCAATGCCACTGCCCCCGTTCCGCCTCCAAGGCCACATACTATCGAGCAAGCATACGACAAAGATGACCAGCTCATCTCTGTCAAATGGCCTCTTCTGGTTCCTCCGCCTACTGCTGGTCCTCAATATGATTACCACGTCGAGCACAGGCCTCAGGTTCAGATGCCAAAGCCAAGACTGCCCAGGTTTCCAGATAGGTTCTGGAGCCATCAACAGCGCAACTATTATTCACGTGTTCTCTGTGATGAAGGGAGCATCTTCCCACATATGCGTCTTGACACTGAAGCCATTGCTGGGTTGCCTTGTCTTGAAGAAGCCCTTGATTGCTTTCGTGATGCTGGCTTGCTGAACTTTGTGACTGATAAAGAGCATTGGAATGAAGAGCTGCTTCTACAATTCTATGCAACCCTCCACATTCGCGGCTACAGCAGGGATCCGAAGACATGGGTCCTTGAGTGGATGACAGGAAATGTCCATCATGAAGCCAAAGATTTTGACCTCATTGAGCTAACTGGCCTGCCCACTCCAGGAGAACTATATGAACCTGGTTGTCAGCGACACTGCGAAGCTTTGGAGAGCATCTTTCATAAGCCAAAGCCCAACATGAGACAAATGCTGAGCATGATGAAGCCCTTGCCACTCAATGCTGAGTACCCAAAGGAGTTCTTTGTTGAAGACCTTGAGTATCTGCCACGCACTATATATCATATCATCAGGCGAACTCTATGGCCTATCAAAGGACACTCTTCATCAGCCAAACTTGAAGGAACAATGAAGACATTGGTCTTCTATATCTTCAATGGCATCAGCTTCAATGCTCAAGACTTCTTTATCACACAGTTGGTTGTATCAGGCTCTGATCTCTTTGGACTTACGTTCTACGCTCCATGGATCATGCGCCTCATAAAGCTTCATTCTGCCATCAACTATCAGCCTTCTGCTCGCAACCATCTCATATTCTTGCCAGAGGTTGATATGTTAGTTGAAGCCATATACCAAGAGCCTGCCAAAGAGCCTGTTTGTCTTCACAATGCTGATCACCAAAGCTTCACTCAGCCCATGGAAGGAGTTCCAGCTGTCACTCGTGTTTATCCTCTGGCTGGACATACTCACTTACCACACCATGCAGAGACTGAAGCTACTGAGAGCACCATTGCCCAAAGGCCTCGAAAACGATCTCGTGTTCTCAATGACCGAGAGCTTCTCGTTGCCTTACATCAGAAACATGATAAGCATCACTACTGGCTGAAGCGTCAGATACAAAGCCTCTTGGTGGACGTCAATCATATTCGCAACCTTGCCACCAAGAATGCCTTTGTTGCTCATGAAACATGTCGGAGGTCATGGAAGAGTTTGACATTGCTGAGTGCTGAAGCAGATCTTCAAGACGATGGCTTCACTGAGAGATTCAAGTTTGACAACACTCCTCCAAGGAATGCTGTTTTGCGTTGCACTCCGTCTCTTGAAGACTCTGACTATTCCTCCTCCGCTACAACGGTGGATGCCAGGGTGATCGATGATCAAGGTGATTCTACCTCACCACCTCCTCCTTCAGCGCGTGTCGACACTGCACCAACTTCTTCTGCATCGCCAAACACCAACGCCGACCCTGCATCTTCTCCTACTCCAACTGGGAACGAGTAGAGGCTCCATGTCTTCAAACCTTTTTGGTCCTTACTGACAAAAGGGGGAGAAGCATATGAGTTGATAGTCTTCAAGCGGGTCCATATGGGCGGGTGCTTTATATTTTGCCATAGTGTTTACAACTCTCGCTTTTGCTACATTTGGTTCTTTGAGTTGTAACACTTAAACTTGATGGTCGTCTGCTACGTTTTCTGGTACTCTGTAATGCGATGATAAATTCTGCATGTGCTACGATATATTCCGCACTTAGTCATTTTGCAGACGTCCATTTCTCATTATGCATATCATTATATTCGAAATATCAATTGTGCATGATGAATTGTCTTCATAAGTTGAAGAGGATCTCCACAAGTACAACCTGCCATGTGCATTTGCATTCAAAAGCAAATTAATTATATGCACATCTTTAGGGGGAGCCTTTTGCTACTTATGACGACAATACCTTTATCCTTTACAATTTCACATACTTTTATCCCCGTTGAAAACTTCAACCAGTTTGTCATCAATCGCCAAAAAGGGGGAGATTGTAAGTGCATCTAGTGTCACCCCTAGTTGGTTTTGGAGTATTGACGACAAACCTGGTTGAGGGACTAATGTGTTTGTGAGAATTGCAGGATAACACAGGTAGTAGTCCCTCATTGGTTCGGTTTACCTACCGGAGATGACCCCTAAAAATGTATGAAGACACTGACGACAATGGTAGTATATGAAGATATTCATATTGAAGACTATGACGAGAGAAGACATTGTGTGAAGACTATGGAGCGCGAAGACTTAGACGTTTAGCTGTTTCCTTTTCTTCTTTGTTGAGTCATAGGTGTTGGGGAACGTCGTATTTTAAATTTTTCCTACGATCACGCAAGATCTATCTTCCAGATGCATAGCAACGAGAGGGAGAGTGTGTCTACATACCCTCGTAGACCGGGAGCGGAAGCGTCAAGTGACGCGGTTGATGTAGTCCAACTTCTTCGCGATCCAACCGATCAAGCACCGAACGTACGACACCTCCGCGTTCAGCACATGTTCATCTTGATGATGTCCCACTAGATTTTGATCCAGTTGAGCTTCACGGGAGAGTTTCGTCAGCACGACGGCGTGGTGACGGATATGATGAAGTTATCGGTGCAGGGCTTCGCCTAAGTACTGCGACAGTATGACCGAGGTGTGTTTCTGTGGAGGGGGGCACCGCACACGGCTAAAACAATTCAACTTGTGTGTCCTTGGGTGCCCCCTGCCCCCGTATATAAAGGAGCAAGGGGGGAGGCCAGCCGGCCCCTATTGGCGCGCCAAGGAGGAGCAATCCTACTAGGAATAGGATTGCAATCCTATTCATAGTAGGAACTACCAAAAGGGAGAAGGGGGAAAGGAAGGAGAGGGAGAAGGAGAAGAAAAGGGGCGCCCCCCCTCCTTCCTTGTCCAATTCGGACCAAGGGGTGGGGGGCGTGGCCCAGCCCTGGCCCTCCTTCCCTCTTTCTCCTACGGCCCATAAAGGCCCATAGCTTCCCCAGGGGGTTCCGGTAACCCCCCGGTACTCTGGTTAATTCCGAAACTTTACGAAACACTTCCGGTGTCCGAATATAGTCGTCCAATATATCAATCTTTATGTCTTGGACATTCCAAGACTCCTCGTCATGTCCGTGATCTCATCCGGGACTCCGAACTACCTTCGGTACATCAAAAATCATAAACTCATAATACCGATCGTCATCAAACGTTAAGCGTGCGGACCCTAAGGGTTTGAGAACTTTGTAGACATGATCGAGACTCATCTCCGGTCAATAACCAATAGCGGAACTTGGATGCTCATATTGGCTCCTACATATTCTACGAAGATCTTTATCGGTCAAACCGCATAACAACATACGTTGTTCCTTTTGTCATCGGTATGTTACTTGCCCGAGATTCGATCGTCGGTATCTCTATACCTAGCTCAATCTCGTTACCGGCAAGTCACTTTACTCGTTCCGTAATACATCATCTCGTGACTAACTCATTAGTCATTTGCTTGCAAGGCTTATTATGATGTGCATTACCGAGAGGGCCCAGAGATACCTCTCCGACACCCGGAGTGACAAATCCTAGTCTTGATCTATGCCAACACCACGAACACTTTCGGAGACACCTGTAGAGTATCTTTATGATCACCCAGTTACGTTGTGACGTTTGATAGCACACAAGGTGTTCCTACGGTATTCAGGAGTTGCATAATCTCATAGTCATAGGAACATGTATAAGTCATGAAGAAAGCAATAGCAGTAAAACTAAACGATCGTAGTGCTAAGCTAACGGATGGGTCTAGTCCATCACATCATTCTCCTAATGATGTGATCCCGTTGATCAAATGACAACTCATGTCTATGGCTAGGAAACATAGCCATCTTGGATCAACGAGCTAGTCTAGTAGAGGCATACTAGGGACATACTATTTTGTCTATGTATTCACACATGTACTAAGTTTCCAGTTAATACAATTCTAGCATGAATAAAAGACATTTATCATGATATAAGGAAATACAAATAACATCTTTATTATTGCCTCTAGGGCATATTTCCTTCAGTCTCCCACTTGAACTAGAGTCAATAATCTAGATTACAAAGTAATGATCCTCACACCCATGGAGTCCTGGTGTTGATCATGTTTTGCCCGTGGAAGAGGCTTAGTCAACGGGTCTGCAACATTCAGATCCGTATGTATCTTGCAAATCTCTATGTCTCCCTCCTTGACTAGATCGCAGATGGAATTGAAGCGTCTTTTGATGTGCTTTGTTCTCTTGTGAAACCTGGATTCCTTCGCCAAGGCTATTGCTCTAGTGTTGTCACAAAAGATTTTCATTGGACCCGATGCACTAGGTATTACACCTAGATCGGATATGAACTCCTTCATCCAGACTCCTTCATTTGCTGATTCTGAAGCAGCTATGTATTCTGCCATACACGTAGATCCCGCCACGACGCTCTGCTTGGAACTGCACCAACTAACAGCTCCACCGTTCAATAAAAATACATACCCGGTTTGTGACTTAGAGTCATCCGGATCAGTGTCAAAGCTGGAATCAACGTAACCGTTTACGATGAGCTCTTTGTCACCTCCATACACGAGAAACATATCATTTGTCCTTTTCAGGTATTTCAGGATGTTCTTGACCGCTGTCCAGTGATCCACTCCTGGATTACTTTGGTACCTCCCTGCTAGACTTATATCAAGGCACACATCAAGTCTGGTACACAGCATTGCATACATGATAGATCCTATGGCTGAGGCATAGGGAATGACTTTCATTTTTTCTCTATCTTCTGCAGTGGTCGGGCATTGAGTCTTACTCAACTTCATACCTTGTAACACAGGCAAGAACCCTTTCTTCGACTGACCCATTTTGAACTTCTTCAAAACTTTATCAAGGTATGTTCTTTGTGAAAGTCCAATTAAGCGTCTTGATCTATCTCTATAGATCTTGATGCCTAATATATAAGCAGCTTCACCGAGGTCTTTCATTGAAAAACTCTTATTCAAGTATCCTTTTATGCTATCTAGAAATTCTATATCATTTCCAATCAACAATATGTCATCCACATATAATATTAGAAATGCTACAGAGCTCCCACTCACTTTCTTGTAAATACAGGCTTCTCCAAAAGTCTGTATAAAACCATATGCTTTGATCACCTCATCATAGCGTATATTCCAACTCCGAGATGCTTGCACCAGCCCATAGATGGATCGCTGGAGCTTGCATACTTTGTTAGCACCTTTTGGATCGACAAAACCTTCTGGTTGCATCATATACAACTCTTCTTTGAGATATCCATTCAGGAATGCAGTTTTGACATCCATTTGCCATATTTCATAATCATAAAATGCGGCAATTGCTAACATGATTCGGACAGACTTAAGCATCGCTACAGGTGAGAAAGTCTCATCATAGTCAACTCCTTGAACTTGTTGAAACCCTTTCGCAACAAGTCGAGCTTTGTAAACAGTAACATTATCGTCTGCGTCGGTCTTCCTCTTGAAGATCCATTTATTTTCGATGGCTTGCCGATCATCGGGCAAGTCAACCAAAGTCCACACTTTGTTCTCATACATGGATCCCATCTCAGATTTCATGGCCTCAAGCCATTTTGCGGAATCTGGGCTCATCATCGCTCGGCATCCCACTTTTCCCGTCAAGCAGTTCTTCATTGCGGTAAATAGATCTGTATTTTTACCGATGTTTTGGTCCGTCAAATTCATAAATCTTCGCCACAAGTGGTTTCTGTTCTTTTGAGATCCGTTTTTATCTACTCTTCTCTCGTATGCTGCAAACATATTCACTTATGCTACACTACTAGTTAGATTCCTCACTTGTACTTATTCATGGATTCGTACAAATCTGGAACCAACTCTCTACATATAAGTGAATGTCTTCGCACTATGAGGTCAATGTCTTCAATCCTCCATAATCTTCAAAATCTTCTGAGAATGCATATGACCTCTTCCCCTTCCATCGCATCTCAAATGAATGCATCAACTTCAATCCTGGCCCATCTCAGCCACGGTCAGATGGCTCACGCTAAGCCAATGAAAATCGTGTGGGCCCCTTCAATGATCTCGATGGATTGCTTTCCCACATTGCTGCTCAAAGGGCATCTGTGGAAGATGCAGCTGAAGACATGGAACCTGAAGTTGTTCCTGAGTCTGTGAAGCCAAAGAAGAAATCAAAGGCTTCCAAATCAGCTGCTGCCCCAAAAGCTTCAAATGTGAAGCCTCTTAAGATTGTACCTTCTGAATCTAGTGTGCAGTCTGAAGATCACTCTCACATCTCTCAGTGCTCCAAGCAGCTTGTGAAGCCATCTGGCCAAGGACTCACTCCTGCAAGCATCTTGCGCAATGATGATGACATCATAGATCTGTCCAGTGATGAAGATCTTGCTGATGATGCTTTGGAGATGCTGATTAAGAGCAAGCAACAAGCCGAAATCTTCAATGATCTGCCTCTCTTTGATGGTGAAATCATCAACAACTTTATTGATGAGTGGCTTAAATATACCTCTATTTCACTTGATGATCTTCATCTTCCAATTGACACCAGTGTGACCTTTCAATGATACATTGCTCAAGAACTGACTGTCGCATAGAAGGTGATTGAGCAAAAGAACAAAATTGATCATGAAAAGGCCCTGTTCAAGAAGCACATGGCAGACCTCAGCGCCAAAGAAGTCCAAGGCTTCAAGACCATGATGATTGACCTCAAGGCTAAATTTGCCAAGCGTCGTGAACTGGCAAAGGGCTCAAGAGACCGTCTCAAGCACTATTCAGAGAAATGTGTCCAAGCTCACAATGAAGCTCTGAAGAGAAAAGCTCTTGGTCGTCCTGGCATTGATCCCAGGCTGGCTGCCAAAAAACCCAAGAAGAACAAGAAGCCTACTGCAGAAGACACTGAACCTCCAAGGCAGGAAAGACCACGCATTGTCTTCCCTGACAGCATGACTGGAGCGAAGCCAAAGGTCCCTTCTGTAGCTTCTGCTCAAAAGAAGACGAGGCAGGCTGAAGCTGAAGTCAAGAAACGCAAGCATCATGATGCCTCTGCTGCTGCTCCCTCCAAGAAGAAGCAAAAGCTCAAGGCTTCAAAGGCTTCACAACAGCATCCCCTTTCCTCCACAGAGCCATTGGTGGTCGAACCCATCTCTGTTGCCCTTCCTGCCTCCTCCAACCGAGGACGATGTCTGGTTGTACATGAGCCTGCTTCCACAGAGGCTTATCGGACTGAAGAGATCCCAACTGCCGACTCACCTGCAGCTGAAGACATTGGTCATGACGACAATGTGCATGATGATGAAGTTCTTCCTCAGCTTGAACCCCAACCTGTCCAATCACCTGCTCCCACGAGCAGTGAACTCATAAGCATTGGCAGTCCCACGACGCCAATGACTCAAGATGAATATCGGGAAGAGCAACATCCGAACACCCCCCTACATGAAGTTATTCCTCGCACTCCGCCGTCTCCAGCTACCACTCCGGTAGTTGAGACTCCGACAGCAACACTAGAAGATGGCATGGAGACGATCAACGAAAATGCTTCACCAATTGCGTCGCCAAAATTCTGCATGCTTCACAAAGGTCTCAGGCCTCAAGCCTCCATGTCAAGCATTCCTGAAGATGGAGAGCAAAACTCTAGCTCAGTGGCACGTCAAGTGTTTCCTGACGATATTCCTTCATAGGCTGCTTATGAATCTGAAGCCAAGCTGGCTGAAGACATTCCGGCTGCATCAGCCAATGAAACAAAAGAAGACACTCGTGAAGTCACTCCCCCTCCGCAAGATTCTGTTGCCCAAGAAGAAGTGCCCATCATGCAAGAACCTGTCCACCAAGAAACTATCGTGCATGAGGCCACTCAGCTTGAAGCCACTGCACCTGAAGCAACTGTGGCTGATACTTCTGTGACTACTGAAGCACATGACACTGTCATGACTAAAGCCTTTGTGCAGCAAGAAGTCACTGCCATTCCTGAAGTTATTGTGCCTGAAGTCAATGCCCCTGAAGTGATTGCGCCTGAAGTCATTGCTCCTGAAGTACCTTCTACTTCATCTGTGCCCTACACCATGGCCCAAGCCTTCAATAAAGATGATGTGCTTGTCATAGTAAAGTGGCCACTTCTGAAGCTTTCCGCTACCCCAGGACCACAGTATGATTATCATGTGGCGCGCAGGCCTCAAACTCTGAAGCCAAAGCCCAGATTGCCTCGGCTTCCCAGCACTGCATCTACACAAGGGTCATTCAGTGTGCTTAGCATCAGGGCCAACGACACATTCTTTGATTTAGCTAAGAACCCGTACAAGAAGCCCAATATTTCTTCTGATAGGTTCTAGAGCTTTCAACAACGAAGCTATTACTCATGCATTCTGTACAATCAGGACCGAATTTTTCCGCATGAACGTCTTGATTGTGATGCCATTGCTGGACTGCCCTACCTTAAAGAGGCCCTTGATTGCTTCAGAGAAGTTGGTCTGCTTCCCTTTGTCACTGCCAAGGAACATTGGAACGAAGAGCTTCTACTGCAGTTTTATGCCACTCTGCATATCAGGGGATACAGCAGGGATCCGAAGACATGGGTCCTTGAGTGGATGTCAGGTGACAGTCACTATGAAGCTAATGCTCAGACGCTCCTTGAGCTTACTTCCCTGCCCACTCCTGGTGAGTTGTATGAACCAGGCTGTTCTCTGCATCAGAAAGAGCTTCAAAGTGTCTTCAAAAAGGCAAAACCCAGCATGAGCGAAATGCTTAGCATGATGAAGCCACTGCCCCCTGATGCCGATCTTCCCAAAGAATTCTTTGTCCAAGACCTTGAGTACTTGCCTCGCACAATATACCATATTTTGAGGCGTACTCTTTGGCCTATCAAAGGACACTCATGTGAGGCTGCACTGACTGGCGTCATGAAGACTTTGATCTTCCACATTGGCATCTGCTTCAACACTCATGATTTTTTTCATTTGCCAACTGGCTGCCTCTGCCACTGATCTGTTCGGCCTCAAGCTCTACGCTCCTTGGATCATGAGGCTCATTAAGCTTCGTTCAACTGTCAGGTATCAAGCCTCTGCATGAAACCATGTTGTCTTCTTGCCTAAGGTTGATACATCCTATGAAGCCATCTATGTTGAGCCTGCCAAGCAACCACTTCACCTGCACAATGCTAATCACCAAAGCTTCACGCAGCAGGATGACAGTATGTATGTGCCAAATGCGAATGTGCCTACTTATCCTCTGGCTGGACACCTGCGCCTCCCACATCGTGCCAACACTGATGCCACTAGAAGCACCATTGCTCAACGGCCGAAAAAGCATACTCGTGTCCTGAATGACCAAGAGCTTCTTGTTTCACTTCACCAGAAGCAAGATAGGCATCATGACTGGATGAAGCGCCAAATGCAAAGTCTTCTCATAGATGTTAATCGCATTCGCAACATGGCGACCAAGAATTCATTTGTTGCACAAGAAGCATGTCGGCGGTCCTGAAAGAGCCTTACCCTGCTATGCTCTGAAGCTGATCTTGAAGCAGATGGCTTCATTGAGCACTTCAAGTTTGATTCCAACCCTCCGCAAGCTGCGACTTGGCATCCAACTCCATCTATTGAAGATTCTGAATATTCATCTTTGGCTGCAACTGTTGTTGCTCGCGTCATCGATGAAGAAGATGACGCCACTTCCCCAGCAATCACTTCACCACATCACAATTCTGCGTCAGGCCCATCTGCACCACCAAACTCCAACGTCGACGCGGCTGCCCTAGTGTTGGGGGACGTAGTATTTCAAAAAAAAATCCTACGATCACGCAAGATCTATCTACTAGATGCATAGCAACGAGAGGGGAGAGTGTGTCTACGTACCCTCGTAGACCGGGAGCGGAAGTATGTGCTGTTTTAACCTAAACAAGGACCGAGCGTAGCCACACTCGATTCAACTAAAGTTGGAGAAACTGACACCCGACAGCCACCTGTGTGGGAAGCACGTCGGTAAAACCAGTCTCGCGTAAGCGTACACATAATATCGGTCTGGGCCGCTTCATCCAACAATACCGTCGAATCAAAGTATGACATGCTGGTAAGCAGTATGACTAGTATCGTCCACAACTCACTTGTGTTCTACTCGTGCATATCATCTATGCATAGACCTGGCTCATGATGCCATTGTTGGGGAACGTAGTATTTCAAAAAAAATCCGACGATCACGCAAGATCTATCTACTAGATGCATAGCAACGAGAGGGGAGAGTGTGTCTACGTACCCTCGTAGACCGGGAGCGGAAGCGTCTAGTGACGCAGTTGATGTAGTCGAACTTCTTCGCGATCCAACGGATCAAGCAGCGAACGTACGGAGCCTCCTCGTCAGCATACGTTCAGCTTGATGACGTCCCACGAGCTCTTGATCCAGTAGAACTTCACGGGAAAGTTTCGTTAGCATGACGGCATGGTGACGGAGATGATGAAGCTACCAGCGCAGGGCTTCGCCTGAGCACTGCAACAGTATGATCGAGGTGTGTTTCTGTGGAGAGGGCACCGCACACAATTGGGAGAGATCAATTGATCAACTTGTGTGTCTATGGGGTGCCTCTACCCCTGTCGGGGATATACCCCGCGGTATGAACCGGTCGGAAATATGACCCGGCCGGACTTGGCGGTTTACTTGAGACGGTTTACATTTGGCAAGTTGCTGGTAACCCGGCAGGCGGATCACGGATAACAAGGCCCAAGGCCCAGAAGGCCGGTTCATATTAATAGTGGGCCGGTTTATGAAGAAAGCATAAGGAATATTCTCTTACAAAGGAAGCAAGAGTAGGACTCCTTGTAATAGATCAATCCTAGTCCTACTAGGACTAGTCATGTAACCCGCCCCTTCAACATATATAAGGAGGGGCAGGGCTCCCCGAAAAGGGACAAGTTAGAAGTTACAAGTTTTAGAGGAGAAGTTTAGACAAGTTTCTAGGGTTAGACACAAAGAGCCGGTTTACCGGCAACACCACGAGGATCATAATGAGACCTAGCCTCAAACAACACGTAGGGCTATTTCCGGATGATGTTTCCCGGGGCCCGAAGCTGTCTAAATCCGTGTCTTGCATCGCGTCTCTCGATTCCGCTCAACCCCTCTCAAGCTACTACATAGATGCGCGGCCTCACGACTAAGTCCGCTAAACCGGACATCTGACGTGTTAATTCCACGACAGTTGGCACCCACCGTGGGGCCTGCGCACGGTGGTGTTGAGTTCTTGGAGGAATCTTCTTCAGATATGGAGAAGCTCGCAGAAGAAGGACCGACGCGACAATATCTATATCAAGTGCAAGTTCATTAGTCCAGATCGGAAAAAGTTTCAACGACGGTGTACGCGGCGAACAAGGGTAGATTTGTCCTACACTACAGCTGTCACTTGGATCCATCTGCGCAAAGGACTGAGATCATAAAAAATTAAAAGCTGCGTCACGAGCGCCGCTGTACGTGAGCTGGCGGACCATCGAATCCGAAATCAAGTCAATTTCTGCTAGTACTGCGCCGTGCTACGTCGAACCCGCCTAGACCGGCTAGAGTTTCGAGGAGAAGCAATTCGATCTGCTGACGGCCACCCTGGCACACCTACAAAGTGTCACGGGCATGCCGGATCGGCGCCCGCTCTTCTATTCCCATCTAAAAGCGAAGTGTTCAAGTCAAATCTGAAAGCGATTGCAAAAAGACTCCAATAGCACGTGATGAAGGTGCTCTACTTGAGTACTACTCCGGCAAATACCATAAACGGTGGAAAACTATACATCAATTCCAAGGTCATCAGTCAACAACGAAAAAAAAATTATGGCCACGACCCGGAAACGGAGCCGGCCATGATCCAGATTCCTGCTGCGCCCGTGACCTCGTTTCAAGGCGCCCACCTCTGCTACCTCGCATACGCCCCGGCGGCTTCCGAGCCGTCGCTGTCCTCCACACCACGACCTACCTCCGCTGCCCGGCTCCAGGCCGCCGCCGCGGGCTCGCTTCGACCGCCGCTGTGAAGCACCACAATCTCCGCCTCCGCCATTTCCAAGGCACTACCTCAGCCCGCCGCCTCGCCACGGGATCCCTCGCCCTTGCATGCCTCGCCCTCCCGTGGTTGCTTCACCCATGCAGAAGAACCGCCGCGCCATTAAGACCTTGAGCTGTCGCTACAAGCCGCCACGGCCTCACCTTCAAACCGCCGCAGCCTCGCGCCACCTCAAGCGCTGCCCTTGTGCTGCTTTTCGGCGAGCCGCCGTTCACCTCAGACTCGGTCGCTGGCCGGCCGCTCTCTGACCGCGCTGAGCCGCCCTGGCCACGCGCCCCTCATAGTGCCTCATCTGAAGCCGCCTGTCGCGCCGCCCTGTTAAACCATTGTGGAGCCGCTCCGCTGGGCCGTGCCCCAAGTCGCTCCGACGGCTTGCCGTTGCCGCGAGCCGCCCCGGTTTGCGCCTCGCGCTGTCATCGAGCCACCGGTGTGCCCTCGCCCCTGCCTGTAGAGCACCCTGACTCACCATTGTCGCGGCCTCGTTTGCGACGGCAAGCCACCGTCAACGCAAGCCCACTCCGGGTTGTTCCGCCAGCCTCGCACCCTTGCATGTAAGCCGTCTGCCTTAATTCTGCGGCGAACCGCCGATGCGCCTCCGCTTCATTCACCAGCCCGCCTGCGCCGCCTCGGTCCCTCGCACCGACGAAGGCTTCTTGTTACTCTCGCATTGCGGTTCCGCCTGAGCACCTCTGCTCCTGCCGCGAGGCAGCCCTGCATGAGTCGCTCGGTCGCCGTGAGTCGCAGGTCTCCACCGCCCTGGCCTCCGCCGAATCGGCCGCTGTGGTGCCGCATCACTCCGCACTGGGCCTTGCCCCGCCTCCTCAGGAGAACTATTGTCCCTCACCTGTTGACCAGCAAGCAACGTGGTGCAGCTACCGAGTCTCCGCCGGTTTACAGCCGGCGGG
>LR738710.1:717446560-717456719 GCA_902687465.1 Secale cereale | reverse complement strand
GGGGGGGGGGGGGGGGGAGCTCAAGTCAGCTCCAACCAGTGCCCAAACCACCGTCGCCTAAAGGCTACTGCTGGTTCTTATCCTACTGTTTCGTCCTAAACCGGTGAGACAGTAACCCGTCGGCGCTCCTATTGAGTTGCCACTAATCCGCCTTGTCACGTGGGTGATGTACTGCATCACATCAGAGGAGACATATTTATACGCTTTCAGCGTTCGGTTCATCTGACTAAAGATATCAGGTGCTATTATTTCTATCTACTTTTAATATGTATTGTTTTTATCAAAGAACAATTTACTTTGGTCTATATATTTTCATATGCAGCGAAGGTGGTGCCATGTTGTGCCTATGAAGTGTATGTCAGCATCATCACGCGCCAGCGTATGTGCCCGTTTAATGATGGAACAGAGGTCGCCGGTTTGCCATGAGCCGTCGGAGGACAAAGTCTACTGCAAAAGTCACAACATAAATATGAGGCTCGCACCGGATTAAATGTCGTGGCCAACTCTTGTGCCTGCGCCGGCTACCACCGCTGCGGAGGTGGAGACATACTGCGGAGGTGGAGACACGCCAAACATTGTTCGACACAAGTGATCGTCATTATTCCACGGATTTAGGCGCCGGTTTACAACGCCTTGACCGCGCCGGTTTACAATGTCATGGCCGTCTCTCACGACCACGCCGGTTTGCAACGCCGTGGCCGTCTCTCGCAACCGCACCGGCTTACAACAAAGAGGGCAGCTAGCCCGTCGGTGCCGGCCGACCCATCTGCTATTTGAGCAGATCAGATATCTGTGCTGCCACTGATGTTACGGTCGTTTTACCGTCCACCCTGTGATCCGGTCTATTCAACATACCGGTTCAAATTCACTCAGGTGATATCCATCTACAGTATTATTTCTCTTGTTATATATCATTTTTAAGAAAATAAGATGCTTTGATCAGTCTATCTGGTTGTGCAGGGCAACTCCCACAGATGCACTCAGAAGCAATAACTCCCTGAAGAGCTTTTTTCAAAGCGTACAGTCATATCAGGACCAAAGAAGACACTTCATGAAAACCCTCTGGGTGGTAATCCATCCAGTGATTGGTTCAAGATTTTCCCATGGCTTCATGGAGCCATGGAGGCCCTCTGGAAAAGCTACGGGCATCCAGTGATTGGCTTATATTTTCCCATGGCTTCATGGAGCCATGGAGGCCCTCTGGAAAAGCTACGGGCATCCAGTGATTGGCTTATATTTTCCCATGGCTTCATGGAGCCATGGAGGCCCTCTGGAAAAGCTACGGGCATCCAGTGATTGGCTTATATTTTCCCATGGCTTCATGGAGCCATGGAGGCCCTCTGGAAAAGCTACGGGCATCCAGTGATTGGCTTATATTTACCCATGGTTTCATGGAACCATGGAGGCCCTCTGGAAAAGCTACATGCATCCAGTGATTGGCTAAAGTTTTTCTTATGGTTCTTATGGATGGTACCCGCATCCATTGACCGGCCCTCTGGAAAGACGACACTACCCGCATCCAGTGATTGGCTGAACCTTGCTTTGAGCCTGGCAGCTCGTAAAAAGCCTCCACTACATGGTTTTATTTGCAAAATTGCATTTTTGGTATTTGTGTTTTATGGTTCTTTGATCCGGAGTGGGACAACTCCAGAGTTGACCACATATCTTCAAAGTCTGGACACAGAGCTCCAGCATTATTTAAACCGGTAGTTCTTGTAAACCCGGAATAATTGGGTACGCCCCAACGGAGCTAAGAGCTTCCTCAGAAACAACAATGTTCGCCGGATTAAAGATATCAAGCATACTTAATCACAGTATATGAGGCAAAATAACGACCGGTGTTTATTAACCCGGCCTGATTGTGATCAAACATCACTGGAACCAGTCTTCAAACCGGATTATATTCTTCAATAGCCAACATGGCTGGATTTTTATTATAATTATCAATATTACGATTAAGGTTTTCAAAGTCGCTTCAAGCGCAATGGATATTATTTCATCGATGGAAGTGATTTATTCTACAAAGGAATAGTCCCGAGTTGTTGCAGGCTTACAACCCGGCACTTGGGGGCTACATCATTCAAATTAAGATTACATCAAATACACAAGTCTCATGTCGCTGCAAGCATGCACCATGACACTTGGGGGCTAATGCAAAGTCATTTTTTGCTCGCCTTATTGAAGACCCGACTCATCATCATAATGAGCCGGCCCTTGGGGGCTACCAATCGCTCCTGTCAAACAATTCAAGGTACACAAGTATTAATCAATTATATTGAAGGGTCCACTGCTCAGTTGGTAAAGCACAAGGCTCTTAACCTTGTGGACGTGGGTTCAAACCCCACGATGGAAGTTACATTACATAATATTATTTTCAATGATTATATTTTCAAAGTCCCTGTTCATTATTGCAAAATAACCCGGCACTTGGGGGCTACATGCTGCTGTTCAAGTTTACATGATCATATTTTCAAAGTCCCTACTCATTATTGCATAATGACCCGGCACTTGGGGGCTACATAATATGGAATATTCAGTTTCATAGTGATTGGGATGAATGATCCGGATTTCTTCAAGATTATACAAGGCTATTTTCAATAAAGTATATACAAAGTCCCTGCTCATTATTACATAATGACCCGGCACTTGGGGGCTATAGGTAATATGCATATAAAGGAGGAACATCTTCAAATTTTCAGTTCTGGCAAATCAGATTAATTGTGTGACCCGGCAATTTTGGCAATCATAAACCGGCAAGTTCTACATTTCCAAACTGGTTGGATATCAATTGAATATTTGAAGATCAATATTTTTTGTCAAGTCAGAGCATTGAAAGGCTGATTCGAATGAATTCTGGATTTACAATATTTCTATGCAAGCAAGTTGATTATGGAGCTGGTTTATTGACCCGGATTTTCTAGAAGAAGAAAAGGACAAGGACTTAAGGAGGATCAGATGCCGGTTTACAAGAAAATTCTTAACCCGGAGCACAACCTGCCAGATTTGTTCTTGTGTTTTACAACATAAGTTTACCATGAATAAATCCAAGCTAAACTTGGGGGCTAATGTCGGGGATATACCCCGCGGTATGAATCGGACGGAAATATGACCCGGCCGGACTTGGCGGTTTACTTGAGACAGTTTACATTTGGCAAGTTGCTGGTAGCCCAGCAGGCGGATCACGGATGACAAGGCCCAAGGCCCAGAAGGCCGGTTCATATTAATAGTGGGCCGGTTTATGAAGAAAGCATAAGGAATATTCTCTTACAAAGGAAGAAAGAGTAGGACTCATTGTAATAGATCAATCCTAGTCCTACTAGGACTAGTCATGTAACCCTCCCCTTCAACATATATAAGGAGGGGCAGGGCTCCCCGAAAAGGGACATGCTAGAAGTTACAAGTTTTAGAGGAGAAGTTTAGACAAGTTTATAGGGTTAGACACAAAGAGCCGGTTTACCGGCAACACCACGAGGATCATAATGAGACCTAGCCTCAAACAGCACGTAGGGCTATTTCCGGATGATGTTTCCCGGGGCCCGAAGCTGTCTAAATCCGTGTCTTGCATCGCGTCTCTCGATTCCGCTCAACCCCTCTCAAGCTACTACATAGATGCGCGGCCTCACGACTAAGTCCGCTAAACCGGACATCTGACGTGTTAATTCCACGACAACCCCCGTATATAAAGGAGTGGAGGAGGGGGAGGGGCGGCCCTCTCTATGGCGCGCCCTAGGGGAGTCCTACTCCCACCGGGAGTAGGATTCCCCCTTTCCTAGTAGAACTAGGAGCCCTTCCAAGTAGTAGGAGTAGGAGAGAAGGAAAGGGAAAAGAGAAGAGAAGGAAGGAGAGGGCGCAGCCCCTCCCCCTAGTCCAATTCAAACTAAGCCTTGGGGGGTGGGCGCAGCCTCCTCTCTCTCTTTCCCCTAAAGACCAATAAGGCCCATATACTCCCCGGCGAATTCCTGTATCTCCGGTACTCCAAAAATTACCCGAATCACTCGGAACCTTTCTGATGTCCGAATATAGTCGTCCAATATATTGATCTTTACGTCTCCACCATTTTGAGACTCCTCGTCATGTCCCCGATCTCATCCGGGACTCCGAACTACCTTCGGTACATCAAAACACATAAACTCATAATACCGATCATCATCGAACGTTAAGCGTGCGGACCCTACGGGTTCGAGAACTATGTAGACATGACCGAGACTCATCTCCGGTCAATAACCAATAGCGGAACCTGGATGCTCATACTTGCTCCTACATATTCTACGAAGATCTTTATCGGTGTCGGGGGAAACTGTCCTCCCACGAGCACCTATGGGACCGGAGCCCCTTTCTACGTTGCGGTAAGGGAGCGGAGGGAGCACGGAGAGCAGATCGAGGAGCACACGCGGGCAGTTTACCCAGGTTCGGGCCGCGATGACGCGTAAAACCCTACTCCTGCTTTGGTTGTATTTAGTTTTCGGAGCTCGGGAGCTTGAAGATCTACAGTACCAGCTACGCCGAGCGAGGGAGTGAGCAAGTTTCTAGGATCGAACCCCCTCTACGTTGTGCATGGGCCTCCTTTTATAGCTCAAAGGGGTCACCACAGGTGTCAACGTAGAGGAGGGTAGAAATGTAAATTTGGTGGTAGTTGTAATAGTGCATGAACAGTGCATGAACAGTGGTCTTCACCTAACCTTGACGGTGGGGGACAAGGGAATTTAATGCCCGTCGCCGTCGACCCCAAAAGCGTGTGTCCATGCGTCTCCGTTCGCCACGGCGTTAGCTTCGTCACCGCGGTTCGCCAGCGTGTCCCTCAGGCTGCACAGCCATCCGCCACGTGCCCCTGGAAGGGCCCCAGGGCGACGCGTGGCCGAATGAGCTGGAGCGCATGCACACAGCGTGAGCTTTCCCCGGCAAACACCTTGCCGGGGCCGCTATCTTGCCGGGCCCGGAAGCTTGCCGCTTCCCGGGCCCTGCCGGGGCGCACGATGCGCCGCGATGTATCTTTTGCGGTGTTATCCTTTGGCCTTCCTGGCAAGCACCTCTTGCCAGGGTCTTGTGCTGAAAAGATGCCCTTGAGCCTGGTGCGGCCTTCCCGGCAAGCTCCTCTTGCCGGGGTCTTGTCTTCTAACTTGAATACTTTGTTCTTGAATGGCTGAAAGGGGTCTGGAGCGGGCCTCAGCAAGCGCGTGGTAAGCCCTGCCGCGGGAAGCTGCTACCGCCCGTGCACAAGTTGGGGTACTAAGGTACCCCTACCTTAGTACACCGACAGGAGCCCCCGGGCCTGGGCCACACACGGTGCCGAGCGCTGTTGGGCCAGGCCTAAGACAGTGCACGGGCACACGCGGCCCACGGCAAGCCGTATCCCTCTCCGTATCCGCCGCATCCCTCCCTAACGGCACGCGTCGATTGCGGCGTCGTGGGAGAGATCGTGGCCTGTTCTTTAATGGGAAATGCGGAACGTCCCCCACTTCCCCCTTAAAAGCAGAGGAAGCAGGGGCAGTTTCCCCCATCGTCTTCATTGTGTCTTGAGTCCTCAGAAACCCCCGCCGCTCCCTGCTTCTGCCCTTCCTCCACCGTCCTCCCCACCCGCCGCGCCGCCGTCCTCCCTCGCCGCCCCCGCCATGGCCCCGAAGAGCGACCAGGCGAAGAGCGACAAGGCGAAGAGCGACAAGGCGAAGAAGGAGAAGTCGGAGCAGGCGGCGAAGCTGGCAGCCATGCGGAGAAATAGGGTGGTCTTCCTGCCAAGGCTCGGCCCGAGGGAGTTGCGGGACAAGTACTACTTGTTCTGGGCGAGGGAGACGAAGGATCATCCCCGCACCCAAGTCCTTCCCGCCGTGGCCGTCGACATGTTCCCGGGAGGTTACTACTTCTTCGCTGCATTCTTCTACTGCGGTCTTTGCCCTCCGTTCTCGGAGTTCTTCTGCGATGTGATGAACACGTACGGCTTTCGTCTTTTAGATTTCACCCCCAACGCCGTCCTCACTCTGGCCGTTTTCGCACATCTGTGCGAAAACTACGTTGGGGTACACCCAAATGTAGCTCTTTTCCGCCACTTCTTCACACCTAGAGTAGAGTCTGGATCCCCCCTCTCCGGCGGCATCTCTTGGATCTTCAGGCTGAACAAGAAGGAGGCGTACTTGAAGGAGAGCTCCGCAGCAAGTGGGAGGAGTGGAGGGCGGATTGGTGTTGGATTCTGGAGAAAGAGCCCGAGCAGTTTACCTTGCCGCGCCAGACTGCAATAGTCCGCGGCAAGGATTGGAGCGACTTGGACCCGGAGGACGACAAGCTGCAGATCGCCCTTACCAGGATTCTTCGTCTCCGGGCTGCCAATCTGACTGTGGGTGAAGTTGGAGCTGATTTCCTCCGCCGCCGCATCGCCCCTCTGCAGGAAAGGAAAAGGCCTGCTTGGGAGTTCGGCAATGCGGCAGACCGCATGAGGCTGCGCCCTGGGTTGAACTACAACTTCACCGTCTTGGAGTTGAAGGGGATGGTCTGGGAACTGTTTAAACACGACCCCAAGCACCCGGAGTGGTTCAAACCATCGACCGGAGTAGTTCCCTTGTGCAACAACACTGCCCTCAGTGCCATCCGCGCGGCAATGCCGGAGTGCGACTCCCACGGGGTCGTCCCCACTTGGCTGCAGCCTTCAGCGGAGACCGTGCAAGCCTTCTTCGACAACTTGGTTGAAAAACCACGCAAAGCTGATGAGAGGAAGGGGCTCACCCGGGAGACCACCGCGCGAGATGTAGCGTACATCGCCTCCAGGATGGAGGAGGCCGCCGCGGCAGCAGCGGCAGGCGAATTTGGATATACTGTTGATGAAGCGGAGGCGGCGGACGCGGTGAGCCAGGCCGAGGAGGAGGAAATCCTCAATCTACTGCAGATCACGCCCGAGGAGTTTGCCGGGGAGCCTACCGGGGAGCCTGTCGGGATTGGCGAGGCTGCCGGGCAGGGGACTGAGTCCAGCTGGCCCGCCGAGGAGGAGGAGGAGGGGGAGGCCGAGTCTGGTGATTCCGATGAAGACTCTGGCGGATCCCTGAATCTTGACGACGACGCCTCCTCATCCTCGGAGAACTCTCCGCCACCACCAAGTCCAAGCCCTCCGCCGCAACCGAAGAAGCGCCTTCGCAAGGCCGTCGAGACGGTGAGGCCGCCGGCGCCCCAACAACGACCGCAGCGCCGGGCGACGCGCGCCCCCACGACGAGCAAGGTCGTCAAGGAGGCGCCCCGAGCCCGAGCGACAAGTGGAGGGGGGGTCTTCCCGGAGTGACTCCGGGGTACCTTCTGCTCCTCGGTCCTCAGCAACGACCGGTGCTGGGTCTTCACAGCCCGCAGCTCCGGAGCCCGCCAAGCGCCCGAGGGAGCCCTCTCCTCCAGCTCCTCGCACTGGAGCAGCCGAGGCGGGATTCGATTTCTCCGCTCTCAGCTCCGACGAAGAGGAGGAAGAGTAAGTACTTGCAATTTTTCATTTCCTTTGATTTTGTCTTGATTTCTTTTGCTTGGTTCTGATCTTGTTTTGGCTTCCAGGACCTTGGCCCAGCGGATGGCGAAGAGGGCCAAGATCCCTGTGGTCGAGATCGAGGACGACGAGCCCGCCGCAGCGGCAGGAGACGCGCCAGCGGCAGACTTGCCGGATCAGCCTGCTGCTCCGAGGAGCAGCCCCCAGCGTAAGTCTGGTATCCATTTCTCTGCTTGACGGGCGCGCTCTAGGTTATTGCTCGTATTGATGTCTTGTTGTTTTGTGCAGGAGTGGAGCTGCAGCCGCAGGAGCACCAGGAGGTCGCCCCCGACGAGCCGCTTGCTCCACCCTCCCCGCCAAGGATGAGTTCCCCGACGAGGGACGGTGCTCCGCCAAGGGTGGGTACTCTGCCAAGGGCGAGTACCCCGCCAAGGGCGAGCACCCTGACAAGGGCGGACTCCCCGCCAAGGGAGGGCACCGGAGGCCCTCCGCCGGCGGGGGCTTCTTCTACGCCGCCAAGGGATAACTCCCCGGCGAGGGACCCTGTCATCGAAGAGGCCCGCGCAGGTAAGCCCTTGTAGTTTGTTCTTCTTGAATTCTTCTTTTTGGATATTTGCTTGACAAATCTTTCTTTTCTTTTTCTTCTGTTATCAGACCCGCCCGCTCCGGAGCCGATGGAGACGGAAACCATCATCGAGGAGGAGGCGCGCGGCGAGATTGGCGACGGCACCGCCATGGAAGGGACGGTCGACGCCGACGAGCCAGCTGCCGAGGAGACTGCCCCAACTGCCGACGCCGCGGCCGGGGAAGGGACCGGCGACCATACCGCTGGCCCGGAGGCCGCGGGAGCGCCGGACGCTGCACCGGCCGCCGACCCCTCCGCCTCCGCACCTGGGTCAGGCGTTTATCTGGAGGCCGCCAACGGGGTGTTCATTCAAGTCCCGTGGGCGTCCTCATCAAGGGCACCCGCGGAGGGAGAGACGTTTGACGGAGAGGTCCTCGCCTCCGCCGGATTGAAGGTAGTGGATGCGCCCGGCAGCAGCGACGAGCCCGAAGAGGAGCGGCTCCTTCGCCAGCTCCTGGCCTTGTACCGGGCCAGGCAGGCGAAGTTGGAGTCCCGGGAGGCTCTGGCTGCCAAGGCTGGTGCTGACCTGGAGAAGCGCGCCGCGGAGCTCCGTGCCGCCAACCAGGCGGCCCTCCGGAACTTGGCGGAGGAGCGCGAGGAGCTTGCCGGGGTGCAGCAAGCATTCGTCCTCGAAAAGGCCAAGGTCGAGGAGCAGCAGCGTCTGGCTGCCGAAGAGCTGTCTCGGCGGGAAGGGGCGCTCAACCAGCGGAAGGTCGACCTCGACAGCCACGAGGACGACCTCACCGCCCGGGAGCAGGCTATTGGCGGGGCTCTGCGGGAGGCGAGGGATGCTGCCGCTGCCGCAGAGACTGCCAAGAAGGATCTGGAGGGCAGAGTGGCGCAGTTGGAGCTGTTCTTGAAGGCAAGCGAAGACAGGGTCACCGCGCTCAATGTGGAGTGGGAGAAGGACGCCCACACCAACTCGGAGCTGCAAATCCGCCTCTCCGAGAAGGGTAAAGAGCTCACTGATGCCAAGGACTCCATTGCTGATTTAGAGCTGAAGGTCTCCACCCTTACTGACTCGCTTGACGCCGCCCGGGACCGCGAGACGAAGCTGAAGGAAGATCTCCGCGCTGAGAGGGCCGTGCTGGAAAGCACCGCCGTCTCGCAAAACCAGTTCCAGCAGACGGTGGAGCGATGGACTGAGGACCTCATCACCTCCGCCGCCAACATCGACATGGAGATGATGGCGTTGAGGGCGGAGCATCTCGTGTACTCCCCCGACGAGAACCTCCCTCACAGCGCCAAACTCAGTCTGTTCTTCAGGGGGGTGGCGCCGGCGCTTGCACGGCTGCGGGAGAAGATCCCCGAGCAGCTGGCCAACGAGGCGCGCCGGCTCTGCATGGGCACCATGGAGCGGGTGCTATCGAAGATTGTCTATCGCAACCCCGGGATCAACCTCGTCAACGTCCTCCACACCTTGCCGCCCGAGGCTGATCAGGAGGCGTTGAGGGCCCAAGTTGCCCACATTGTAGCCAAGGTGGGCAAGATCCAGAGGGTCGACGGGGACCGTAGGGATTAGGCACCTTGCTTCCTTCGCCGCTGTTGATTAGAGTCATAGGCAGTAGTTGATTAGAACAGCGGCAAGTTATCTTTGTAATATATACTCTTATTTTGGGTAATCAATGCAGTGCTATCTCCCTTGCTTTTGGTCCTTCACTTTGTATGCTTTTCACCTTACGCTTTTAGGATAACTTGCCGGCAAGGGGCCCTTGCCGCGAACGCTGAGTACGGGACTCTTAGCGGCCTGCTAGCAAAGGTCTTGTCGGCAAGTAACCTTGCCGCAGCTAGTCGCAGCACACTTAAATTTCTGAGCGAACTTGAAAACGAAGTAAGGGCGCGACACTTGTCGCAGCTCACTTAAGCCGTTGAGCGTGCTCGAAACAAAATAAGGGCGCGGTTAGCCACGGGTAGGTTCCTTCGCGCACAGGTTTTCCATACAAAGTGTGGTTGTTCAAGGAAGATAACTAAAATTTGAAAATTTGAATGCTCAAACTTTGGTGACTTAGCTTTCATTGGGTTGTTTACTTCCCGGCAAGACTTTTCTTTCTTGAACAGCACTTGGTCCGTACTTCTATCTCCTCCCC
>LR738710.1:717371773-717446470 GCA_902687465.1 Secale cereale | reverse complement strand
CCCCCCCGGCAAACTTGTGCGCGAGGAACACTCCTTCTGTTTTAGAGAAAAAGACAAAAGAGAAGGAAATACAAGTACGGAGCCTTGCACCTTGTTACTGCCTACCGGGAGTATGTGCTGCATGAAATGTTAGATGATACATGCAAGTACAAGGAAAAGCACGAGATGACAAATGGTGCAAAGCACAAAAGTTTTACTGATGCACGGGGTCTGCGCCCGGCTTTGTACAAAGGTTTACATGCAACAGCGGCAAGACTTGTACAAAAGGTGGTTGCCGGAGCGGATCACGGCAACCGCGCCTTGTGGGTGAAACTTGCGAAGATGCTCTATGTTCCAGGAGTTGCTCACCGGTATGCCTTCTTCGGTCTCAAGGCGGACAGCGCCGGGCCTTGTGACTTGTCTCACCCGATAAGGGCCTTCCCACTTCGGCGTCAACTTGTTGGAGTTCTTGGCGGACTGAACACGCCGAAGAACAAGGTCGCCTTCCTCGAGACTCCTGGCCTTGACCTTGCGGCTATGATAGCGACGCAAGGCTTGCTGGTATCGAGCAGCTCGTACAGCAGCCTGGAGACGTTCCTCCTCGAGGAGCAATGCATCATCTTGCCGCAGTTGCTCTTGCTCGAGCTCGTCGTAAGCGAGCACTCGAGGAGATCCGTATACGAGTTCCTTGGGGAGAACTGCCTCTGCTCCATAGACAAGAGCAAAGGGTGTCTGTCCGGTGGCTCGATTTGGTGTCGTCCTGATTGAACAAAGAGCCGCCGGCAACTCCTCTATCCAGTTTCTTCCACACTTGTGCAGCCTGTCAAAGGTTCTTGTCTTCAGCCCGCGCAGCACTTCAGCATTTGCCCTCTCCGCTTGACCGTTGCTCCTTGGGTGAGCGACAGAAGCAAAGCAGACCTTGGCGCCAAGGTCTTGGACGTACTGCATGAAGGTGCGGCTTGTGAACTGTGTGCCGTTGTCGGTGATGATCCTGCTAGGGATCCCGAAACGGCAAACTATCGATCTGAAGAACCTGACTGCTGACTGTGCTGTCACCTTTCTCACTGGTTCCACTTCTGGCCACTTTGTGAACTTGTCGATTGCGACGTACAAGTACTCAAAGCCCCCGACGGCGCGGGGAAAGGGGCCAAGGATGTCGAGCCCCCAGACCGAGAAGGGCCAGGACAAAGGGATCGTCTGGAGAGCTTGAGCTGGCTGGTGAATTTGCTTGGCATGGAACTGGCACGCTTCATACTTGGTTACTTGTGCAGTTGCATCTTGGAGGGCTTCTGGCCAAAAGAAACCTTGCCGGAACGCCTTTCCGGCAAGTGCTCTTGTGCCAATGTGGTGACCACATATGCCTCCGTGTATCTCTGCCAACAGCCTTTGTCCATCTTCCCGAGAAATGCACTTCAATCTGACACCGTTGAGTCTTCTTCTGTACAGTTCGTTGTCGACGAACTGGTACATACTTGACTGTCTAGTTATCCTCTCTATGTCTTCTTGTTCTTCGGGAAGTTCTCCGGTCTGAAGAAAACTGGCGATTTGCTGTGCCCATGCTGGAGCCTGAGGCTCAACAGCAAGGACTAAAGGCATCAGGGCTGCTGCGGGAACCTCAGCTTCTACGGCAAGAACATGCGCCTCTGCCGGAGCTGAGGGTTCCCCGGCAAGCCTACCGGGGCAAGGCTTGTCGGGAACGCCTGCTTCAACTGTACAGACCCTTGGGTCCGCAGGAGCAGACTGTTCCTCAGCATTTTGGTTGCTGGTCTTGGTGACCTTGGCGGCGGTTTCGGGAAGGTCCGCCGGCAAGTAATCGCCGGAGACCAACTTCCTCTTCTTGTTTTGTCCAACCGATGGTGTAACGGATGGCTGAGTTAGCTTGAGCATGAAGATCCCTGGTTCCACAGGTAACTTCATTGCAGCACACTTTGAGAGGCTATCTGCGATATCATTCTGAGCTCTTGGGACATGCTCCATCTGCAAGCCCTCAAAGTGTTCTTCAAGCTTTCTCACTTCATCGACATAGGCTTCCATCAAGGGACTCTGATAACTTTTGTTCACTTGTCGGACCACCAATTGTGAATCTCCCCGCACAATCAACTTCTTGATCCCAAGTTCGGCCGCAATTCTGAGGCCGGCAAGCAGTCCTTCATACTCAGCAGTATTGTTTGTCGCTTGCTCCTTGGGAAAGTGCATTTGAACAACATACTTGAGGTGCTCTCCGGTGGGTGCTATGAGTAACACACCGGCACCGGCGCCTTGCAGCGAGAAGGCACCATCAAAGTACATTATCCACTCCTTGCTTGCTTCTTGGACGGGGATGCTTGTCTCCGGAACTTCTTCATCTGGTGTTGGGGTCCATTCTGCTATAAACTCTGCCAAAGCTCTGCTCTGTATGGTTGAAGTACTCTCAAACTTGAGACCAAAGCTTGACAGCTCCAGCGCCCACTCGACGATCCTGCCTGTCGCTTCTGGATTTTGTAATATCCTCTTCAACGGAAAGCGAGTGACCACTGTTATCTCATGTGCTTGGAAGTAATGGCGCAGCTTTCTTGAGGCCATGAGGAGGCCGAAAAGCAACTTCTGCACTCCAGAGTATCTTGATCTAGCCCCCTGCAAGAGGGAACTTACAAAATAAACCGGGCGCTGCACCATCTTCCTTCGCACTTCTTCTTGTTCCTGCGCAGACTTGTCCTTGTCGGGGCCAGAGCTTGTCGAGGAAGCCCCCTGCTTGCCGCTGGATGTGCTTGCCGGGGATGTGGGTTCCTCATCTGCCTCCCTCTCCGCTACTAACGCAGCACTAACCACTTGATTGGTCGCCGCTAAGTACAGCAGCAACTTCTCTTGTGGCTTAGGTGCGACAAGTATTGGAGTGGAGGACAGGTATCCTTTCAAGTCTTGCAGCGCAGCCTCCGCTTCCGGAGTCCATTTCATAGGACCTGCCTTTTTCAAGATTTTGAAGAAAGGCAGGGCGCGTTCTGCAGACTTTGAAATGAACCTGCTGAGGGCAGCCACACAACCAGCAAGTCTCCTTACGTCCTTGACGCGCTTCGGGGCTTCAATCTGCTCGATGGCTTTAATCTTGTCGGGATTGGCTTCAATCCCCCTCTGGGACACAAAGAACCCGAGGAGCTTGCCGGAAGGGACTCCGAAGACGCACTTCTCGGGGTTCAACTTGAGTTGTATCTTGCGCAGATTCTCAAAGGTTTCTTCCAAGTCTTGGATCAGGGTGTCCTTGCTCTTGCTCTTGACTACTATATCATCCATGTATGCTTCTACATTTCTATGTATCTGTGGCTCAAAAGCAGTGTGCACCACCCTTGCAAATGTTGAGCCTGCATTCTTCAATCCAAAGGGCATGCGTATGAGGCAGTATGTGCCGCATGGAGTAATGAATGCAGTCTTTTCTTCATCTTCCTTGGCCATGAATATCTGGTGGTAACCTGAGTATGCATCGAGGAATGAAAGCAACTCACATCCGGCGGTGGATTCAACAATCTGGTCAATACGCGGCAAGGGAAATGGATCCTTGGGACACGCTTTATTCACATCAGTGAAGTCTATACAAAGTCTCCACTTCCCATTGGCCTTGCGCACAACAACTGGATTGGCCAACCACGTAGGATGGATTACGCCTCTAACCAGGCCTGCTGCTTCCAACTTCTTTATTTCTTCGGCGATGAATTCTTGGCGCTCCACGGCTTGCTTCCTGACCTTCTGCTTGACGGGCCGCGCATGAGGACAAACAGCAAGCTTGTGCTCAATTACCTTCCTGGGAACGCCGGGGATGTCAGACGGTTGCCATGCAAACACGTCGACATTCGCCCGCAGGAAGGCAACGAGCGCGCTTTCCTATTTGGGGTCGAGTGTAGCACTGATGGTGAAGGTAGCACCAGTGCCGTCCTCCTTGGCGGACACCTTCTTGGTTGCCGGTGGAGCTGCCATTCCTTTCTTGCACTTGCCGGTGGAGCTCGATGGTGCATCCTCGACGGCAGCGCAGCACTCCGAAGAGGTGCGTTTGCCGGAGTGGGCTCCAGAGCTCTTGCCGGACTTGGTCTTGGTCTTCCCCCCGGGAGCTTCAGCGGCAAGTGTTTTGCTGTCTGCCGCGGCTGCCGCATCCCGGTAGATCTTGTCGGCGCAAATAAGCGCATCTTTCTTGTCGCCGGGGACAGAGATGACGCTTATCGGCCCTGGCATCTTGAGCATGTTATACGCGTAGTGGGAAGCTGCCATAAACTTGGCGAGCGCAGGACGGCCAAGTATCCCATTGTACGGCAATGGGATATCGGCGACGTCGAACGTGATCCTCTCCGTCCTGAAGTTGAGCTCCCCACCAAAGGTCACTGGCAGTGTAACCTTCCCCTTCGGTTTGCTCCTCCCCGGGTTGATTCCTTGGAATGTCCCGGTTTCCTCGAGCTCGCTGTCGGGGATCTGCAGTTTCTTGATCACAGCGGAGGAGATCAAGTTGAGGCCGGCCCCGCCGTCAACCAACATCTTGGTGACCTTGAGGTTGCGGATAGTTGGTGAAACCAACATCGGCAAGCACCCGACCGCGGTTGTGCGGTCAGGGTGATCCTCTAGGTCAAAAATGATGGGCATGCCGGACCATTTCAGGAGCCTGCGCGACTCGACAGGTGGCTCAGCTGCATTCACTTCCCGCACCCATTGCTTGAGTTGGCGGTGGGAAGTGTGCAGAAAGGCACCTCCATCGACGCACAGAACTTCTGTGGCCTTCTGGAACTCCTGCTCGCTGTTGTCTCCTTCATCCATATCCTCATCATCGTCTTCGTCTTCATCCTTGTCGCGGCCCCGGGGAGGTCTGTCTCCTTGCCGCTGCTTGGCCTTGCCGCGGCGCCCTCCCCGGCCATTGAACGGCCGCTTCTTGCTTGGCTCTCCTCCGCCTCCTTGGGCCTTCTCCTTGTCGCGACGCTCGTATTCAACCTTCTGCTGCTCTACGAGGTACTCTACCCTTTTGCAGTTTTGGAGGTCGTGGCCCTTGGTGCGGTGGATCTTGCAGTACTGCTTGTCGGAGCCGTCCTGCTTGTCGGCTGCCGCTACAGGGGCGGGCTCCTTGCCGGAGCCACCAGCCTGTGTCTTCTTGGCGGGAGCCTCCTTGCCGGACTGCTCGACAACCAGCACTTCCTTGTTCTTCTTTTTCCTGTTGTTCCGCCGCCGGCCTTTCCTTGCCGGGGCGGCATCCTCACTGTCGCTTCCTCCTGCGCCAGTATCCTCTCCGGGGAGTCTCCTCTCCTCTTCAGCACGTGCACATTTGTCAGCCAGAGCGTAAAGCTCGCTGACGTCCCTGATCTTGGTCATGGCCATCTCCTCCCTCATCCGGCGGTTACGCACGTTCTGGTGGAACGCGCTGATAACCGCGGCAGGGTGGACATCAGGAATGTTGTGCTGGACGTGGCTGAACCTTTGGATGTATTTGCGCAGGGATTCTCCCTCCTTCTGGGCAAGGATATGAAGATCGCTCTCCTGGCCGTGGGGCTTGTGGCCGCCCGTGAAGGCGCCGACAAACTGGTGGCACAAATCCGCCCATGAAGAGATGGAGTTCTCCGGCAAGTGCATAAGCCAAGATCTGACGTTTGGCTTAAGCACGAGCGGGAGGTAGTTGGCTAGGATCTTCTCGTCGCGTCCCCCGGCAGCCTGCACCGCAATGGTGTAGATGCTGAGGAACTCCGAGGGGTGTGTCTTGCCGTCGTACTTCTCGGGTACGTCGGGCTTAAAATTCTTCATGCTGGGCCGTTGGACTTGCCGCAGCTCTCGGGTGAACGCAGGGCAACCTGCCGCGTACGGCAAGTCGCCTGGTTCACCGGGCGCGTGCATGTCGACGGCGGTCCCAGCGCACTGATCGGACTGTCTTCTGGCTTCTCGTCAACGCTCGATGCGGGTGCGAGCGTCCTCTTGTTGCCTGTCGTCGAGGACTTGGCGCTGATCGCGGCGAGCCCGCGGATCCGACGACGCCGTGGAATCGTCGTCGACGTTGATCCGGCGGGGCGGTGTTTTCTGCTTCCGCGGCGGGGAGTGCACGGTAGTTGCACCCCCGGCGGTCTTGTCGCCATCGGCCTTCACTTGGTCGACTTGCCGCGGCCGTGATGTTGCCGGCTGCTGAGGCGCATCGTTGTTGGCGAAGGCGATGAGGCTCTGGATCGTCGCCCTCCAGTCTTCGGCCTTGTCCGCCGCTGGAGGGAAATCGAGGAGCAGCTGAGCCCTGGCCAGGGCTTCTGCTGGAGAGGAGGGAATCGGCGGCGAACGGTGCGAGGAGCGGGATACGCTCGGACTTCTAACCGCGTTAGAAGGAGCATGTTCCCGTCCCGGCGACCGCGCCTTGCTCGTGCCCGGACGTTGGCCTTGAGCGTCCCGTGACTCGCCGGCCTGGCCACGTCCCAGCAAGCGTATGGTACCTCCGGCACCACGACGCTGCTGGTCTGGCACCTCCTGAGAGGGACGTGGTGCATGCACGGACACCGAGGCCTTGGAGTTCGCCCGGTCGTCCGTCTTGTCCTTGGACTTGGTGGCGCCGTGAGTGTCCCCACCGGTGTCCACCCTTCCGCCGGCGCCTCCCCCACCGACCGTCGGCTCTGGTGGTGGTGGGATCGACGCAGACGGGCCTCCAACCTCCGAAGCCTTCTTCTTCGGAGGCATGTTGATGTAGCCGATGAAGTTGGAGATGTTGATGAAGAATGCGCCCGCGTGAGCGCCGGATCAGGTTCGCACAACCTCGACGCACCCCTACCTGGCGCGCCAAAGATGTCGGGGGAAACTATCCTCCCACGAGCACCTATGGGACCGGAGCCCCTTTCTACGTTGCGGTAAGGGAGCGGAGGGAGCACGGAGAGCAGATCGAGGAGCACACGCGGGCAGTTTACCCAGGTTCGGGCCGCGATGACGCGTAAAACCCTACTCCTGCTTTGGTTGTATTTAGTTTTCGGAGCTCGGGAGCTTGAAGATCTACAGTACCAGCTACGCCGATCGAGGGAGTGAGCAAGTCTCTGGGATCGAACCCCCTCTACGTTGTGCATGGGCCTCCTTTTATAGCTCAAAGGGGTCACCGACAGGTGTCAACGTAGAGGAGGGTAGAAATGTAAATTTGGTGGTAGTTGTAACAGTGCATGAACAGTGCATGAACAGTGGTCTTCACCTAACCTTGACGGTGGGGGACAAGGGCATTTAATGCCCGTCGCCGTCGACCCCAAAAGCGTCTGTCCATGCGTCTCCGTTCGCCACGGCGTTAGCTTCGTCACCGCGGTTCGCCAGCGTGTCCCTCAGGCTGCACAGCCATCCGCCACGTGCCCCTGGAAGGGCCCCAGGGCGACGCGTGGCTGAATGAGCTGGAGCGCATGCACACAGCGTGAGCTTTCCCCGGCAAACACCTTGCCGGGGCCGCTATCTTGCCGGGCCCGGAAGCTTGCCGCTTCCCGGGCCCTGCCGGGGTGCACGATGCGCCGCGATGTATCTTTTGCGGTGTTATCCTTTGGCCTTCCTGGCAAGCACCTCTTGCCAGGGTCTTGTGCTGAAAAGATGCCCTTGAGCCTGGTGCGGCCTTCCCGGCAAGCTCCTCTTGCCGGGGTCTTGTCTTCTAACTTGAATACTTTGTTCTTGAATGGCTTAAAGGGGTCTGGAGCGGGCCTCGGCAAGCGCGTGGTAAGCCCTGCCGCAGGAAGCTTCTACAGCCCGTGCACAAGTTGGGGTACTAAGGTACCCCTACCTTAGTACACCGACAATCGGTCAAACCGCATAACAACATACGTTGTTCCCTTTGTCATCGGTATGTTACTTGCCCGAGATTCGATCGTCGATATCACCATACCTAGTTAATCTCGTTACCGGCAAGTCTCTTTACTCCTTCCGTAATACATCATCTCGTGACTAACTCATTAGTCATTTACTTGCAAGGCTTATTATGATGTGTATTACCGAGAGGGTCCAGAGATACCTCTCCGACACACGGAGTGACAAATCCTATTCTTGATCTATGCCAACACCACGAACACCTTCGGAGACACCTGTAGATCATCTTTATAATCACCCAGTTACGTTGTGACGTTTGATATCACACAAGGTGTTCCTCCGATATTTGGGAGTTGCATAATCTCATAGTCATAGGAACATGTATAAGTCATGAAGAAAGCAATAGTAGTAAAACTAAACTATCATAGTGCTAAGCTAACCGATGGGTCTAGTCCATCACATCATTCTCCTAATGATGTGATCCCATTGCTCAAATGACAACTCATGTCTATGGTTAGGAAACATAACCATCTTTGATCAATGAGCTAGCCTAGTAGAGGCATACTAGGGACACTCTGTTTTGTCCATGTATTCACACATGTACTAAGTTTCCGGTTATTACAATTCTAGCATGAATAATAAACATTTATCATGATATAAGGAAATAAATAATAACTTTATTATTGCCTCTAGGGCATATTTCCTTCAGTCTCCCACTTGCACTAGAGTCAATAATCTAGTTCACATCTCCATGTGATTTAATACCGATAGTTCACATCGTTATGTGAATAACACCCATTGTTCACATCGCCATGTGACCAACACCCAAAGTGTTTACCAGAGTCAATAATCTAGTTCACATCGCTATGTAATTAACACCCAAGAGTAATAAGGTGTGATCATGTTTTGCTTGTGAGAGAAGTTTAGTCAGTGGATCTGTTACATACAGATCCGTATGTATTTCGCAAATTTCTATGTCTACAATGCTCTGCATGGAGCTACTCTAGCTAATTGCTCCCACTTCCAATATGCATCCAGATTGATACTTAGAGTCATCTGGATTAGTGTAAAGCTTGCATCGGTGTAAGTCTTTAGGACAAACATTTTATCACCTCCATAATCAAGAAAATATTTCCTTAGTCATCCAGTAACTAAGGATAATTTTGACCGCTGTCCGGTGATCTACTCCTGGATCAATTTTGTACCTCCTTGCCAAACTCATGGTAAGGTACACAACATGTTTGGTACACAGCATGGCATACTTTATAGAACCTATGGCTGAGGCATAGGGAATGACTTTCATTCTTTCTCTATCTTCTGCCGAGGTCAGGCTTTGAGTCTTACTCAACTTCATACCTTACAACTCACACAAGAACTCCTTCTCTGACTGATCCATTTTGAACTACTTCAAAAAATTGTCAAGGTATGTACTCATTGGAAAAACTTATCAAGCGTCTCGATCTATCTCTATAGATCTCGAGGCTCAATATGTAAGCAGCTTTACCGAGGTTTTTGTTTGAAAAAACTCCTTTCAAACACTCCTTTATGCTTTCCAGAAAATTCTACATCATTTCTGATCGATAATATGTCATTCACATATACTTATCAGAAAGGCTGTAGTGCTCCCACTCACTTTCTTGTAAATACAGACTTCACTGCAAGTCTGTATAAAACTACATGCTTTGATCAACTTGCCAAAGCGTATATTCCAACTCTGAGATGCTTGCACCAGTCCATAGATGGATCGCTGGAGCTTGCACACTTTGTTAGCACCTTTAGGATCGACAAAACCTTCTGGTTGCATCATATACAACTCTTCTTTAAGATATCCATTCAGGAATGCAGTTTTGACATCCATTTGCCAGATTTCATAATCATAAAATGCGGCAATTGCTAACATGATTTGGACAGATTTAAGCATCGCTACGGGTGAGAAAGTCTCACCATAGTCAACTCCTTGAACTTGTTGAAAACCTTTCGAACAAGTCGAGCTTTGTAAACAGTAACATTACCGTCAGCGTCGGTCTTCCTCTTGAAGATCCATTTATTTTCGATGGCTTGCCGATCATCGGGCAAGTCCACCAAAGTCCACACTTTGTTCTCATACATGGATCCCATCTCAGATTTCATGGCCTCAAGCCATTTTGCGGAATCTGGGCTCATCATCGCTTCCTCATAGTTCGTAGGTTCATCATGGTCTAGTAACATGACTTCCAGAACTGGGTTGCCGTACCACTCTGGCGCGGAACGTACTCTGGTTGATCTATGAAGTTAAGTAGTAACTTGATCCGAAGTTTCATGATCATCATCGTTAGCTTCCTCACTAATTGGTGTAGGAATCACTGGAACTAGTTTCTGTAATGTACTACTTTCCAATTCGGGAGAAGGTACAATTACCTCATCAAGTTCCACTTTCCTCCCACTCACTTCTATTGAGAGAAATTCCTTCTCTAGAAAGGATCCATTCTTAGCAACGAATATCTTGCCTTCGGATCTGTGATAGAAGGTGTACCCAACAGTCTCCTTTGGGTATCCTATGAAGACACATTTCTATGACTTGGGTTCGAGCTTATCAGGTTGAAGCTTTTTCACATAAGCATCGCAACCCCAAATTTAAGAAATGACAACTTTGGTTTCTGGCCAAACCACAGTTCATAAGGCGTCGTCTCAATAGATTTAGATGGTGCCCTTATTAAACGTGAATGCAGCTGTCTCTAATGCATAACCCAAAATGATAGTGGTAAATCGGTAAGAGACATCATAGATCGCACCATATCTAATAAAGTACGATTACGACATTCGGACACACCATTACGCTGTGGTGTTCCAGGTGGCGTGAGCTGTGAAACTATTCCACATTGTTTTAAATGAAGACCAAACTCGTAACTCAAATATTCACCTCCACGATCAGATCGTAGAAACTTTATTTTCTTGTTACGATGATTCTCTACTTCACTCTGAAATTCTTTGAACTTCTCAAATGTTTCAGACTTGTGCTTCATCAAGTAGATATACCCATATCTGCTCAAATCATCAGTGAAGGTCAGAAAATAACGATACCCGCCGCGAGTTTCAACACTCAACGGTCCACATACATCAGTATGTATGATTTCTAACAAATCTGTTGCTCGCTCCATTGCTCCGGAGAATGGAGTTTTAGTCATCTTGCCCATGAGGCATGATTCGCAAGCACCAAGTGATTCATAATCAAGTGATTCCAAAAGTCCATCACTATGGAGTTTCTTCATGCGTTTTACACCAATATGACCTAAACGGCAGTGCCACAAATAAGTTGCACTATCATTATTAACCTCGCATCTTTTGGCCTCAATATTATGGACATGTGTATCACTACGATCGAGATTCAACAAACTATTTTCATTGGGTGTATGACCATCGAAGGCTTTATTCATGTAAACAAAATAACAATTGTTCTATGACTTTAAAGGAATAACCGTATTGCAAAAAATATGATCAAATCATATTTATGCTCAATGCAAATGCCAAATAACATTTATTTAGGTTCTACACTAATCCCGAAAGTATAGGGAGTGTGCGACGATGATCATATAAATCTTGGAACCACTTCTAACACACATCGTCACTTCACCTTTAACTAGTCCCTGTTCATTCTACAACTCTCGTTTCGAGTTACTAATTTTAGCAACTGAACTGGTATCAAATACCGAGGGGTTGCTATGAACACTAGTAAAATACACATCAATAATCTATATATCAAATATACCTTTGTTCACTTTGCCATCCTTCATATCCGCCAAGTATCTAGGGCAGTTCCACTTCCAGTGACCATTTCCTTTGCAGTAGAAGCACTTAGTTTCAGGCTTGAGTTTAGCTTTGGGTTTCTTCACGGGAGTGACAACTTGCTTGTCATTGTTCTTGAAGTTCCCCTTCTATCCCTTTGCCCTTTACTTGAAACAAGTGGTCTTGTTAACCATCAACACTTTATGCTCTTTCTTGATTTCTACCTTCGCCGTTTTCAGCATCACGAAGAGCTCGGGAATTACTTTCGTCATCCCTTTCATATTATAGTTCATCACGAAGTTCTACTAATTTTGCGATAGTGACTAGAGAAATTTGTCAATTACTATCTTATCTGGAAGAATAACTCCCACTTGATTCAAGTAATTGTAGTACCCAGACAATCCGAGCACATGCTCACTGGTTGAGCTATTCTCCTCCATCTTGTAGGCAAAGTACTATCAGAGGTCTTATACCTCTCGACACGGGCATGAGTATGAAATACTAATTTCAACTCTTGGAACATCTCATATGCTCTGTGGCATTCAAAACGTTTTTTAAGTCCCGGTTATAAGCCGTAAAGCATGACACACTAAACTATCAAGTAGTCATCATACCGAGCTTGTCAAACGTTCATAACATCTACATCTGCTCCTGCAATAGGTCTGTCACCTAACGGTGCATCAAGGACATAATTCTTCTATGCAGCAATGAGGAAAATCCTCAGATCACGGAACAAGTCCGCATCATTGCTACTAACATCTTTCAACTTAGTTTTCTCTAGGAACATATAAAAACAAATGGGGAGCTACATCGCAAGCTATTGATCTACAACATAGATATGCTAATACTACCAGGACTAAGTTCATGATAAATTAAAGTTCAATTAATCATATTACTAAAGAACTCCCACTTAGATAGACATCCCTCTAGTCATCTAAATGATCACGTGATCCAAATCAACTAAACCATGTCCGATCATCACGTGAGATGGAGTAGTTTTCAATGGTGAACATCTTATGTTGATCATATCTACTATATGACTCACGCTCGACCTTTCGGTATCCAGTGTTCCGAGGCCTTGTCTGTACATGCTAGGCTCGTCAAGTTTAACCAGAGTATTCTGCGTGTGCAAAACTGGCTTACACCCGTTGTATGTGAACGTAGAGCTTATCACACCCGATCATCACGTGGTGTCTTGGCACGACGAACTTTCGCAATGGTGCATACTCAGGGAGAACACTTGTACCTTGAAATTTTGTAAGGGATCATCTTATAATGTGTCGGTGTACTAAAGTAGGGGTACCTTAGTATCCCGACTTGTGCACGGGCAGTAGCAGCGTCCCGTGGTCAGGCTCACCACGCGCCCGCCAAAGCCCACCCTAGTTCCCTTGAAGACATTCAAGAACAAAGTATTCAAGCTAAGAAGCAAGGCCCCGGCAAGAGGAGCTTGCCGGGAAGGCCGCTCCAGGCTCAAGATTATCCCTTTGGCACAAGACCCTGGCAAGAGGAGCTTGCTAGGAAGGCCAAAGAACATCATTTCAGAAGACATGCCGTGGCGCATCGCGCGCCCCGGCAAGACCCGGAGAGCGGCAAGCTTCCGGGCCCGGCAAGGTAGCGACCGCGGCAAGGTGCTTGCCGCGGCAAGCTTTCACTGTGTGCCTGCGCTCCAGCTCACCTGGCCACGCGTCGCCCTGGGGCCCTTCCTGGGGCACGTGGCGGATGGCTGTGCAGCCTGGGGGTACACGGTGGCAAGCCACGATGACGAGGCCTCCGTCGTGGCGAACGGAGACGCCCGGACGGACGCTTTTTACATTGTTTTGAGGCGACGGCGATGGGCATTCAATGTCCTTGTCCCCCATCGTCTGGGTTAGGTATAGACCACTGTGCGTACATTGTACATGCACTGTTACAACTACCACCGATTTTATGCTTTTACCCTCACCTACGTTGACACCTGTCGGTGACCCCTTTGAACTATAAAAGGAGGCCCATGCACAACGTAGGGGAGGTTCCGAAACTTGATCACTCCCACGCTCGGTGTAGCTAGTACTGTAGATCTTCTTGCTCCCGAGCCAAGAACTCAATACGACTAAGGCAGGAGTAGGGTTTTACGCATCCGTGCGGCCCGAACCTGGGTAAACTGCTCGCGTGTGCCCCTCGATCTGCTCTTTGTGCTCCCTCCGCTCCCTTGTCGTACCGAAAAGGGGCTCCGGTCCCATAGGTGTTCGTGGGCGATCAGTTTCCCCGACATCTTTGGCGCGCCAGGTAGGGGGGGTCGAGGTTGTGCGAACCTGATCTGGAGCTTACGCGGGCGCAACCTTCTCCAACTTCGTCAGCTTCATCGACTACATCGACATGCCGCCGAAGAAGAAAGCTTCGGAGGTCGGAGGCCCGTCCGCGTTGATCCCGCCACCACCAGAACCAACGGTTGGTGGGGTAGACGCTGGCGGAGGGGCGGACGCCGGTGAGGAAACTCACGGCGCCGCCAAGTCCAAGGACAAGACGGACGACCGAGCCCATTCCAAAACCTCGGTGTCCGTGCACGCACCGCGCCCCTCTCAGGAGGTGCCGGACCAGCAGCGGCGTGGTACCCAGGGTACCATACGCTTGCTGGGACGTGGCCAAGCCGGCAGGTCGCGGGATGCTCAAGGCCAACGCGTCGGTACGAGCAAGGCGCGGTCGCTAGGGCGAGACCCTGCTCCTTCTAACGTTGTTAGAAGTCCGAGCATATCTCGCTCCTCGCACCGCTCGCCACCACTTCCCTCCTCTCCAGCAGAAGCTCTAGCTAGGGCTCAGCTGCTCCTCGACTTCCCTCCAGCGGTGGACAAGGCCGAAGACTGGAGGGCTACAATCCAGAGCCTCATCGCCTTCGCCAACAACGACACGCCGCAGCAGCCGGCAACATCACGGCCGCGGAAGTCAGCCAAGCGAAGGCTGATGGAGACAAGACCGCCGGGGGTGCAACTACCGTGCACTCCCCGCCGCAGAAGCAAAAATCGCCGACTCGCCGGATCAACGTCGACGATGACTCCACGGCGTCGTCGGATCCGCGAGCTCGCCGCGATCAGCGCCAAGTCCTCAACGACAGGCGACAAGAGGACGCTCGAACTCGCATCGAGCGTCGAAGAGAAGCACGACGACAGTACGACCAGCGCGATGGGGCCGCTGTCGACATGCACGCGCCCGGTGAACCAGGTGACTTGCCGTATGCGCCAGGTTGCCCTGCGTTCACCCTAGAGCTGCGGCAAGTCCAGTGGCCCAGCATGAAGAACTTCAAGCCCGATGTACCCGAGAAGTACGACGGCAAGACCCATCCCTCAGAGCTCCTCAGCATCTACACCATTGCGGTGCAGGCTGCCGGGGGACGCGACGAGAAGATTCTAGCGAATTACTTCCCGCTCGTGCTTAAGCCAAACGTCAGATCTTGGCTTATGCACTTGCCGGAGAACTCCATCTCTTCTTGGGCAGACCTGTGCCACCAGTTTGTCGGCGCCTTCACGGGCGGCCACAAACCCCACGGCCAGGAGAGCGATCTCCACATTCTTGCCCAGAAGGAGGGAGAGTCCCTGCGAAAGTACATCCAGAGGTTCAGCCGCGTTCAGCACAACATCCCGGATGTCCACCCTGCCGCGGTTATCAGCGCGTTCCACCAGAACGTGCGTAACCGCCGGATGAGGGAGGAAATGGCGATGACCAAGATCCGGGATGTCAGCGAGCTTTACGCTCTGGCTGACAAGTGTGCGCGCGCTGAAGAAGGGAGGAGACTCCCCGGAGAAGATACTGGAGCAGGAGGAACGGACAGCGAGGATACCGCCCCAGCAAGGAAAGGCCGGCGACGGAACAAGAAGAAGAAGAGCAAGGAAGTACTGGCTGTGGAGAAGTCCGGCAAGGAGGCTGGCGACAAGAAAACTCAGGCTGGTGGCTCCGGCAAGGAGCCTGCCACTGTAGCCGCCGCCGACAAGCAGGACGGCTCCGACAAGCAGTACTGCAAGATCCATCGCACCAAGGGCCACGATCTCCAGAACTACAAAAGGGTCGAATACCTCGTCGAGCAGCAGAAGGCTGAGTACGAGCGACGCGACAAGGAGAAGGCCCAAGGAGGTGGAGGAGAGTCCGGCAAGAAGCGGCCATTCAATGGCCGGGGAGGACGCCGCGGCAAGGCCAAGCAGCGGCAAGGAGATAGACCTCCCCGCGGCCGCGACAAGGATGAAGACGAAGACGATGACGAGGACATGGATGACGGAGACAACAGCGAGCAGGAGTTCCAGAAGGCCACAGAAGTTTTGTGCGTCGATGGAGGTGCCTCTCTGCACACTTCCCACCGCCAACTCAAGCAATGGGTGCGGGAAGTGAATGCATCTGAGCCACCCGTCGAGTCGCGCAAGCTGCTGAAGTGGTCCAGCACGCCCATCATCTTCGACCTTGAGGACCACCCTGACCGCACAACTGCGGTCGGGTGCTTGCCGATGTTGGTTTCGCCAACCATCCGCAACCTCAAGGTAACCAAGATGTTGGTTGACGGCGGGGTCGGCCTAAACCTGATCTCCTCTGCTGTGATCCGGAAGCTGCAGATCCCCGACAGCGAGCTCGAGGAGACCGGGACATTCCAAGGGATCAACCCGGGAAGGAGCAAGCCGAAGGGGAAGATCACACTGCCAGTAACCTTTGGCGGAGAGCTAAACTTCAGGACTGAGAGGATCACCTTCGACGTCGCCGATATCCCATTGCCATACAATGGGATACTTGGCCGTCCTGCACTCGCCAAGTTCATGGCAGCCTCTCACTATGCATATAACATGCTCAAGATGCCAGGGCCAATAAGCGTCATCTCTGTCCCCGGCGACAAGAAGGATGCGCTTGTTTGCGCCGATAAGATCTACCGGGACGCAGCAGCCGCGGCAGACAGCAAGACACTTGCCGCTGAAGCTCCCGGGGGGAAGACCAAGACCAAGTCCGGCAAGAACTCTGGAGCCCACTCCGGCAAGCGCACCTCTTTGGAGTGCTGCGCTGCCGTCGAGGACGCGCCATCGAGCTCCACCGGCAAGTTCAAGAAGGGAATGGCAGCTCCACCCGCAACCAAGAGGGTGTCCGCCAAGGAGGACGGCACTGGTGGTACCTTCACCATCAGTGCTACGCTCGATCCCAAATAGGAAAGCGCGCTCGTTGCCTTCCTGCGGGTGAATGTCTACGTGTTTGCATGGCAACCGTCTGACATCCCCGGCGTTCCCAGGAAGGTAATTGAGCACAAGCTTGCTGTTTGTCCTCACGCGCGGCCCGTCAAGCAGAAGGTCAGGAAGCAAGTGGTGGAGCGCCAAGAGTTCATCGCTGAAGAGATCAAGAAGTTGGAAGCAGCAGGCCTTGTTAGAGGTGTACTTCATCCTACGTGGCTGGCCAATCCAGTTGTCGTGCGCAAAGCTAATGGGAAATGGAGACTTTGTATAGACTTCACTAATGTGAATAAAGCTTGTCCCAAGGATCCATTCCCCTTGCCGCGCATTGACCAGATCATTGACTCCACGGCTGGATGTGAGTTGCTTTCATTTTTGACGCATACTCCGGGTATCACCAGATATTCATGGCTGAGGAAGATGAAGAGAAGACCACATTCATTACTCCATGTGGCACTTACTGTTTCATACGCATGCCCTTTGGACTGAAGAATGCGGGATCAACATTTGCAAGGGTGGTCCACACTGCTTTTGAGCCACAGATACACCGGAATGTAGAAGCCTACATGGATGACATAGTGGTCAAGAGCAAGGACAAGGATACCCTGATCCAAGACCTGGATGAGACTTTTGCAAATCTGCGCAAGATACAACTCAAGCTGAACCCCGAGAAGTGCGTCTTCGGAGTCCCCTCCGGCAAGCTTCTCGGGTTCTTTGTGTCCCAGAGGGGGGTTGAAGTCAATCCCGACAAGATCAAAGCCATTGAGTAGATCGAAGCTCCGAAGTGCGTCAAGGATGTACGGAGACTTGTTGGTTGTGTGGCTGCCCTCGGCAGGTTCATTTCAAAGTCTGCAGAACGTGCCCTGCCTTTTTTCAAAATCTTGAAAAAGGCAGGTCCTATGAAATGGACTCCAGAAGCGGAGGTAGCGCTGCATGACTTGAAAGGATACCTGTCCTCCACTCCAATACTTGTCGCACCTAGACCACAAGAGAAGTTGTTGCTGTATTTAGCAGCAACCAATCAAGTGGTTAGTGCTGCGTTGGTAGCGGAGAGGGAGGCAGATGAGGAATCCACGGCCCCGGCAAGCGCATCCAGCGACAAGCAGGGGGCTTCCCCGACAAGATCTAGCCCCGACAAGGACGAGTCTACGCAGATACAAGGAGAAGTGCGAAAGAAGATGGTGCAACGCCCAGTTTATTTTGTAAGTTCCCTCTTGCAGGGGGCTAGATCAAGATACTCTGGGGTGCAGAAGCTGCTTTTCGGCCTCCTCATGGCCTCGAGAAAGCTACGCCATTACTTCCAAGCACATGAGATAACAGTGATCACTCGCTTTCCGCTGAAGAGGATATTGCAAAACCCGGAAGCAACAGGTAGGATTGTCGAGTGGGCACTGGAGATGTCAAGCTTTGGTCTTAAGTTTGAAAGCACTTCAACTATACAGAGTAGAGCTTTGGCAGAGTTCATAGCAGAATGGACACCAACACCAGACGAAGAAGTTCCAGAGACAAACATCCCCGTCAAAGAAGCAAGCAAAGAATGGATAGTGTACTTCGATGGAGCCTTCTCGCTGCAAGGCGTCGGTGCTGGTGTGTTACTCGTAGCGCCCACCGGGGAGCACCTCAAGTACGTTGTTCAAATGCACTTTCCCAAGGAACAAGCGACAAATAATACTGCAGAGTATGAAGGTTTGCTCGCCGGCCTCAGAATTGCAGCCGAACTTGGGATCAAGAAGCTGATTGTGCGGGGAGATTCACAGTTGGTGGTCCGACAAGTAAACAAGAGCTACCAGAGTCCTTTGATGGAAGCTTATGTCGATGAAGTGTGGAAGCTTGAAGAACACTTTGAAGGCCTGCAGATGGAGCACGTTCCAAGAGCTCAAAATGATATCGCAGACGACCTGTCAAAGTGTGCTGCACTGAAGCTACCTGTGGAACCCGAGACCTTCGTGCTCAAGCTAACTCAGCCATCCGTTACACCATCAGTTGGGCAGAGCAAGAAAAGAAAGTTGGTCTCCGGTGACTACTTGCCGGCGGATCTTCCTGAAGCCGCCGCCAAGATCCCCAGGATCGACGACCAAGTTGCTGAGGAACAGTCTGCTCCTACGGACCCTAGGGTTCGTGCAGTTGAAGCAGATGTTCCCGGCAAACCTTGCTCTGGCAGGCTTGCCGGGTAACGTCCAGCTCCGGCAGAGCCGCAGGTTCTTGCCGTAGAAGCTGACGTTCCCGCAGCAGCACTGATGCCTTTAGTCCTTGTTGTTGAGCCGCAATCTCCAACCTGGGCACAGCAAATCGTCTGTTTCCTTCAAACTGGAGAACTTCCCGAAGAACCAGAAGAGATAGAGAGAATAACCAGGCAGTCAAGTATGTACTAGTTCGTCGGCAACGAACTGTACAGAAGAAGACTCAATGGTGTCAGATTGAAATGCATTTCCCGGGAAGATGGACAGAAGCTGTTGGCAGAGATACACGGAGGCATATGTGGACACCACATTGGCACAAGAGCACTTGCCGGGAAGGCGTTCCAGCAAGGTTTCTTTTGGCCAGAAGCCCTCCAAGATGCAACTGCACAAGTAACCAAGTGTGAAGCGTGCCAGTTCCATGCCAAGCAAATACACCAGCCAGCTCAAGCTCTCCGGACGATCCCTTTGTCCTGGCCCTTTTCGGTCTGGGGGCTCGACATCCTCGGCCCCTTCCCCCGCGCTGTCGAGGGCTTTGAGTACTTGTACGTTGCTATCGACAAGTTCACAAAGTGGCCGGAAGTGGAACCAGTGAGAAAGGTGACCGCCCAGTCAGCAGTCAGGTTCTTCAGATCGATCGTTTGCCGTTTCGGAATCCCTAACATGATCATCACCGACAACGGCACACAGTTCACAAGCCGCACCTTCATGCAATACGTCCAAGACCTTGGCGCCAAGGTCTGCTTCGCTTCTGTTGCTCACCCGAGGAGCAATGGTCAAGCGGAGAGGGCAAATGCTGAAGTGCTGCGCGGACTCAAGACAAGAACCTTCGACAGGCTGCACAAGTGCGGAAGAAACTAGATCGAGGAGTTGCCGGCGGCTCTTTGGTCAATCAGGACAACACCAAATCAAGCCACCGGACAGACACCCTTTGCTCTTGTCTATGGAGCAGAGGCAGTTCTCCCCACGGAACTCGTATACGGGTCTCCTCGAGTGCTCGCTTACGATGAGCTTGAGCAGGAGCAGCTGCGGCAAGATGATGCATTGCTCCTCGAGGAGGACCGTCTCCAGGCTGTTGTACGAGCTGCTCGATACCAGCAAGCTTTGCGTCGCTATCATAGCCGCAAAGTCAAGGCCAGGAGTCTCGAGGAAGGCGACCTTGTTCTTTGGCGCGTTCAGTCCGCCAAGAACTCCAACAAGTTGACGCCGAAGTGGGAAGGCCCTTATCGGGTGAGACAAGTCACAAGGCCCGGCGCTGTCCGCCTTGAGACCGAAGAAGGCTTACCGGTGAGCAACTCCTGGAACATTGAGCATCTTCGCAAGTTTCACCCATGAGGCGCGGTTGCCGTGATCCGCTCCGGCAACCACCTTTTGTACAAGTCTTGCCGTTGTTGCATGTAAACCTTTGTACAAAGCCGGGCGCAGACCCCGTGCATCAGTAAAAACTTTTGTGCTTCGCACGGCTTGTCGTTTCATGCATTCTTGTTTTCGTTGCATGTATAATCTGACACTTTGTGCAGCACAAGAACCCGGTAAGCAATAACAAGCCGCAAGGCTCCATATATATGTTTCCTCCCCTCTTCCTTTTTCTCTCAAGCAAGAGAAGTGTTCCTTGCGCACAAGTTTGCCGGGGGGAGGAGACAGTGGTATGGACCAAGTGTTGTTCAAGGAAGGAAAGCCTTGCCAGGAAGCAAACAGAACACAAAAGCTAAGTTGCCAAAGTTTGAGCATTCAAAATTATTAAATTCTTAGTTATCTTCCTTGAACGACCACACTTTGTATGGAAAACCTGTGCGCGGAGGAACCTACCCGTGGCTAGCCGCGCCCTTACTTTGTTTTGAGCACGCTCAACGGCTTAAGTGAGCTGCGACAAGTGTCGCGCCCTTATTTCGTTTTCGAATTCGCTCAACAACCTAAGTGTGCTGCGACTAGCTGCGGCAAGGTTTCTTGCCGGCGAGGGCATTACCAGCAGGCCGCTGAAGTCCCGCACTCAGCGCTCGCGGCAAGGGTCCCTTTGTCGGCAAGCTCCCTAGAAGCGTAGGGTGAGAAGCATACAAAGTAGTGGGATCGAGCAAGGGAGATAACACTGCATTGACTATCCAAAATAAAGTTATGTTACAAGATAACTTGCCACTGTTCTAACAAACTACTATCCATGACTTAATCGACAGCGGCAAGGGAAGCAGAAAGAAGGAAGCCTAGTCTACGCGGTCTCCGTCAACCCTCCTGATCTTGCCCACCTTGGCCACGATGTGGGCAACTTGTGCCTTCAACGCTTCCTGGTCAGCTTCGGGCGGCAAGGTCCGGAGGACTTTCTCAAGATTAATCCCGGGGTTGCGGTATACGATCTTCGTCAACACTCGCTCCATAGTACCCATGCAAAGCCGGCTTGCCTCGTTAGCCAGCTGCGTGGGGAGCTTCTCCCTTAGCTGCGCGAAGGCCGGCGCCACTCCTCTGAAGAACAAGCTCAGCTTGGCGCTGTGGGGGAGGCTCTCGTCGGGGGAGTACACGAGGTGCTCCGTCCCCAACGCCACCATCTCCTTGTCGATGTTGGCGGCGGAGGCGACGAGCTCCTCGGTCCACTGCTCCACCGTCCGCTGGAAGTTGTTCTGCGTAAGGGCGGCACTGTCCAGCAGCGCCCTTTCAGCCCGGAGATCTTCCTTCAACTTGGACTCCCTGTTCCGGGCCCCGTCGAGCGACTCGGTGAGGGTGGACAGTTTTAGCTCCAAGTCTGCGATGGAGTCCTTGGCGGCGGTGAGTTCCTGACCCTTGTCGGAGAGGCGGACTTGCAGCTCCGAGTGGATGTGGGCGTCTTTCTCCCGCGCCAAATTGAGCGCGGCAACCCTCTCCTCGCTCGTCTCCAACTGCGCCACCCTCGCCTCCAGGTCCCTCTTGGCGGTCTCTGCGGCAGCAGTGGCGTCCCTCGCCTCCTGCAGAGCCCCGCCAATGGACTGCTCACGCGCGGCAAGGTCGTCCTCGTGGCTATCGAGGTCGACCTTCCGCTGGTTCAGCTCTCCTTCCCGCCGAGACAGATCCTCGGCGGCCAGTCGCTGCTGCTCTTCAACCTCGGCCTTCTCAAGGATGAACGCCTGGTGCGCCCCGGCGAGCTCCTCGCGCTCCTCCGCCAAGTTCCGGAGGGCCGCTTGGTTGGCGGCGCGGAGCTCCGCGGCACGCTTCTCCAAGTCGACACCGGCCTTGGCAGCCAGAGCCTCTCGGGACTCTAGCTTGGCCTGCCTGGCCCGGTACAAGGCCAGAAGCCGTTGTAGAAGCTGCTCCTCTTCGGGCTCACTGCTGCTGCCGGGCGCGTCGACAAGCCTTAGCCCAGCGGAGGCGAGGACTTCTCCATCGAAGCTCTCCCCCTCCGCGGGTGCCCTTGATGAGGACGCCAACGGGACTTGGATGAAGACCCCGTTGGCGGCCTCCAGATAAACACCCGACCCAGCCGCGGCGGCGGAGGGGTCGGCGGCCGGCGCAGCGTCCGGCGCTCCTGCGGCCTCGGGGCCAGCAGTGCGGTCACCGGTCCCTTCCCCAGCTGCCGCGTCAGCGGCCGCGGTGGTCTCGTCGGCGGCTGGCTCTTCAGCGCCGGCCGGCCCTTCAGTGGTGGTGGAGTCGCCGGCATCACCGCGCACGTCCTCCTCGGCGATGGCCTCTGTCTCCATCGGCTCCGGGGCGGGCGGATCTGACAGAAGAAAAAGAAAAGAAAGAATTGTCAAGCAAATATCCAAAAAGAAGAATTCAAGAGAAGAAGAGTACAAGGGTTACGTGCGCGGGCCTCTTCCTCCACGGGGATCATCGCCGGGGAATCCCCCCTTGGCGGCGTAGTAGTGGCCCCCGCCGGCGGAGGGCCACTGGCGCCTTCCCTTGGCGGGGTGCCCACCCTTGTCGGGGTGCTCGCCCTTGGCGAGGTACCCGTCCTTGGCGGAGCGCTCTCCCTCGCCGGGGAGCTCCTCCTTGGCGGGGAAGGTGGGACAAGCGGCTCGTCGGGAGCAGTCTCTTGACGCTCCTGCGGCTGCGGCTCCACTTCTGCACAAGTCAACAAGCAAACAAGACATCAATAAGGATAAGAAGCTCAAGCGCGCCCGATAAGCAGAGAAGTGAACAAGAGACTTATGCTGGGGGCTGCTCTTCGGAGCAGCAGGCTGGTCCGGCAAGCCTGTCGCGGGCGCATCTCCTGCCGCGGCGACGGGCTCGTCCTCCTCGAGATCAACCACCGGGATCTTGGCCTTCTTCGCCATCCTCTGGGTCAGGGTCCTGGAAGCCAAACAAGATCAGAGTCAGACAAAGAGAATCCAAGACAAGAGCAACAAAAATCAAAGGAAACAAAAGTTGTGAATGCTTACTCTTCCTCCTCCTCATCAGAACTAAGGGCGGAGAAGTCAAAGTCCGCCTCGCGCGTCCCGGCGCGAGGAGCTGGAGGAGAAGGCTCCCTCGGGCGCTTGGCGGGCTCCGGAGCCGCGGGTTGCGAAGACCCCGCTCCGGTCGTCGCCGAGGACCGAGGGGCGGAAGGAACACCAGAACCGGTTCGGGAAGATCCCCCTCCGCTTGCCGCTGAGGCGCGAGGCGCCTCCTTGACGACCTTGCTCGTCGTGGTGGCACGCGTCGAGCGACGCTTCGGCTGCTGTCGGGGCGCCGGCTGCTTCACCGTCTCAGTGGTCTTGCGGAGGCGCTTCTTTGGCTGTGGCGGAGGACTTGGCGGTGGCGGAGAATTCTCCGAGGATGAAGAAACGTCGTCGAGGTTCAGTGACCCGCCCGAGTCTTCGACGGAATCGCCCGATTCGGCGTCCTCCTCGGCGGGCTCACTGGACTCGGTCCCCTGCCCGGCAGCCTCGCTCCTCCCGGTAGGCTCCCCGGCAGGCTCCCCGGCGGGCTTCAACAGCTTGAGGATCTCCTCCTCCTCGGCCCTGCTCACTGCATCCGCTGCTTCTGCCTCCTCCACAGAGTAACCAAACTCGCCCGCGGCCTCAGCTGCGGCGGCCTCCTCCATTCTGCTAGCGATATACGCCACATCCCGGTCGGTGGTCGCGCGGGTGAGACCCTTCTTCTCTTCGGGATTGACCGGGCGCTCAACCAGGTTATCAAAGAAAGTTTGCACGGTCTCTTCTGAAGGCGCCAGCCAAGTGGGATCCACCCCGTGGGAATCGCACAGAGGCATTACCGCACGGATGGCACTAAGTGAAGAGTTGTTGCATAATGGAACTACTCCCCGCGACGGGGTAAACCACTCCGTGTGCTTGGGGTCATGCTTGAACAGTGAGCGAACCATTCCCTTGAGTTCCAAGACGGTGAAGTTGTAGTTCAGGCCGGGGCGCAGCCTCATGCGGTCTGCCGCGTTGCCGAATTCCCAAGCGGGCCTCTTCCTGTCCTGCAAGGGGGCAATGCGGCGGCGAAGGAAATCCGCCCCGACCTCGCCTACAGTAAGGTTGGCAGCCCGGAGACGAAGGATCCTAGTAAGGGCAATCTTCAGCCTCTCGTCCTCTGGGGCCAGATCGCTCTAGTCCTTGCCGCGCACTATTGCGGCCCGGCGAGGTGATGTAAACTGCTGGGGTTCCTCTTCCACAATCCAGCACCAATCGGCCCTCCACTCATCCCACTTGCCGCGGAGCTCTCCAATCAAGTACGCCTCTTTCTTGTTGAGCCTAAAGATCCAGGAGATGCCACCGGAGAGTGGAGACCCAGACTCTACTCTAGGTGTGAAGAAGTGGCGGAAGAGAGCTACGTTGGGGTGGACCCCGACAAAGTTTTCGCACAGATGTGCGAAAACGGCCATAGTGAGGACAACACTCGGGGTGAAATCGAGGAGATGGAATCCATACGTATTCATCACGTCGCAGAAAAACTCAGAGTACGGAGGACAAAGACCATAGTGGAAGAATAGAGCGAAGTAATGGTAACCTCCCGGATACATGTCGCAGGCTTCGGCGGGGAGGACCCTGGTGCGCGGGTGAGCCTTTGTCTCCCTCGCCCAGAACAAGTAGTACTTGTCCCTCAGCTCCCTCGTGCCGAGCCTCGGCGGGAAGACCACCATCCTCTTCCGCATCGCTGCCAGCTTCGCCGCCTTCTCGGACTTCGCGTTCTTCGCCTTGTCGCTCTTTGGGGCCATGGCGGGGATGGCGAGGGGGGTCGGCGGCGCTGAGGATGCTGGAGACGGCGGAGGAAGGGTGGGGCTCGGCTCTCTGTCGACCTTTGGGGAGGCGGAGAGCGGCGGGGGTTTCTGGAGATTGAAGACGCAATGAAGCAATGGGGGGGGGAACTGCCCCTGCTTCCTCTGCTTTTAAGGGGGAAGTGGGGGACGTTCCGCATTTTCCCATTAAAGAAACAGGCCACGATCTCTCCCACAACGCCGCAATCGATGCGTGCCGTTAGGGAGGGATGCGGCGAATATGGAGTGGGAAATGGCGCCCCGTGGGCCATGTGTGCCCGTGCACTGTTTTGGGCCTGGCCCAACAGTGCTCGGCACCGTGTGTGGCCCAGGCCCGGGGGCTCCTGTCGGTGTACTAAAGTAGGGGTACCTTAGTATCCCGACTTGTGCACGGGCAGTAGCAGCGTCCCATGGTCAGGCTCACCACGCGCCCGCCAAAGCCCACCCTAGTTCCCTTGAAGCCATTCAAGAACAAAGTATTGAAGCTAAGAAGCAAGGCCCCGGCAAGAGGAGCTTGCCGGGAAAGCCGCTCCAGGCTCAAGATTATCCCTTCGGCACAAGACCCTGGCAAGAGGAGCTTGCCAGGAAGGCCAAAGAACAGCATTTCAGAAGACATGCCGTGGCGCATCGCGCGCCCCGGCAAGACCCGGAGAGCGGCAAGCTTCCGGGCCCGGCAAGGTAGCGACCGCGGCAAGGTGCTTGCCGCGGCAAGCTTTCACTGTGTGCCTGCGCTCCAGCTCACCTGGCCACGCGTCGCCCTGGGGCCCTTCCTGGGGCACGTGGCGGATGGCTGTGCAGCCTGGGGGTACACGGTGGCAAGCCACGATGACGAGGCCTCCGTCGTGGCGAACGGAGACGCCCGGACGGACGCTTTTTACACTGTTTTGAGGCGACGGCGACGGGCATTCAGTGTCCTTGTCCCCCATCGTCTGGGTTAGGTATAGACCAGTGTGCGTACACTGTACATGCACTGTTACAACTACCACCGATTTTACGCTTTTACCCTCACCTACGTTGACACCTGTCGGTGACCCCTTTGAACTATAAAAGGAGGCCCATGCACAACGTAGGGGAGGTTCCGAAACTTGATCACTCCCACGCTCGGTGTAGCTAGTATTGTAGATCTTCTTGCTCCCGAGCCAAGAACTCAATACGACCAAGGCAGGAGTAGGGTTTTACGCATCCGTGCGGCCCGAACCTGGGTAAACTGCTCGCGTGTGCCCCTCGATCTGCTCTTTGTGCTCCCTCCGCTCCCTTGCCGTACCGAAAAGGGGCTCCGGTCCCATAGGTGTTCGTGGGCGATCAGTTTCCCCGACATAATGCTACCACCGTACTAATCAAAATAAGAAGCATAATAAGATAAACATCACATGCAATCAAAATATGTGACATGATATGGCCATCATCATCTTGTGCTTTTGATCTCCATCTCCAAGGCACCGTCATGATCACCATCGTCACCGACGCGACACCTTGATCTCCATCATAGCATCATTGTCGTCTCGCCAACTATTGCTTCTACGACTATCGCTACCGCTTAGTGATAAAGTAAAGCAATTACATGGTGATTGTATTTCATACAATAAAGCGACAACCATATGGCTCCTACCAGTTGCCGATAACTTTACAAAACATGATCATCTCATACAATAACGTATCACTCATCATGTCTTGACCATATCACATCACGACATGCCCTGCAAAAACAAGTTAGACGTCCTCTACTTTGTTGTTGCAAGTTTTACGTGGTTGCTACGGGCTTAGCAAGAACCGTTCTTACCTACGCATACAAAACCACAACGATATTTCGTCAAGTATGTGTTGTTTTAACCTAAACAAGGACCGAGCGTAGCCACACTTGCTTCAACTAAAGTTGGAGAAACTGACACCCGCCAGCCACATGTGTGCGAAGCACGTCGGTAGAACCAGTCTCGCGTAAGCGTACGCATAATATCGGTCTGGGCCGCTTCATCCAACAATACCACCGAATCAAAGTATGACATACTGGTAAGCAGAACGACTAGTATCGTCCACAACTCACTTGTGTTCTACTCGTGCATATCATCTACGCATATACCTGGCTCATGATGCCACTGTTGTGGAACGTAGTATTTCAAAAAAAAATCCTACGATCACGCAAGATCTATCTACTAGATGCATAGCAACGAGAGGGGAGAGTGTGTCTACGTACCCTCGTAGACCGGGAGCGGAAGCATCTAGTGACGCGGTTGATGTAGTCGAACTTCTTCGTGATCCAACGGATCAAGCACCGAACATATGGAGCCTCCGCGTTCAGCATACGTTCATCTTGATGACGTCCCACGAGCTCTTGATCCAGTAGAACTTCACGGGAAAGTTTCGTCAGCACGACGGCGTGGTGACGGAGATGATGAAGCTACTGGCGCAGGGCTTCGCCTGAGCACTGCAACGGTATGACCGAGGTGTGTTTCTGTGGAGAGGGCACCGCACACAATTGCGAGAGATCAACTGATCAACTTGTGTGTCTATGGGGTGCCTCTACCCCCGTACATAAAGGAGTGGAGGAGGGGAGGGCCGGCCCTCTCTATGGCGCGCCCTAGGGGAGTCCTACTCCCACCGGGAGTAGGATTCCCCCTTTCTTAGTAGAACTAGGAGCCCTTCCAAGTAGTAGGAGTAGGAGAGAAGGAAAGGGAAAAGAGAAGAGAAGGAAGGAGGGGGCGCAGCCCCTCCCCCTAGTCCAATTCGGACTAAGCCTTGGGGGGCGGGCGCAGCCTCCTCTCTCTCTTTCCCCTAAACCCCAATAAGGCCCATATACTCCCCGGCGAATTCTCGTAACTCTCTGGTACTCCAAAAATTACCCGAATCACTCGGAACCTTTCCGATGTCCGAATATAGTCGTCCAATATATTGATCTTTACGTCTCGACCATCTTGAGACTCCTCGTCATGTCCCCGATCTCATCCGGGACTCCGAACTACCTTCGGTACATCAAAACACATAAACTCATCATACCCATCGTCATCAAACGTTAAGCGTGCGGACCCTACGGGTTCAAGAACTATGTAGACATGACCGAGACTCATCTCCGGTCAATAACCAATAGCAGAACCTGGATGCTCATATTGGCTCCTACATATTCTACAAAGATCTTTATCGGTCAAACCGCATAACAACATACGGTGTTCCCTTTGTCATTGCTATGTTACTTGCGCGAGATTCGATCGTTGATAGCACCATACCTAGTTAATCTCGTTACCTCTTTACTCGTTCCGTAATACATCATCTCGTGACTAACTCATTAGTCATTTACTTGCGAGGCTTATTATGATGTGTATTACCGACAGGGCCCAGAGATACCTCTCCGACACTCGGAGTGACAAATCCTATTCTTGATCTATGCCAACCCCACGAACACCTTCGAAGACACCTGTAGAGCATATTTATAATCACCCAGTTACGTTGTGATGTTTGATAGCACAAAAGGTGTTCGTCCGGTATTTGGGACTTGCATAATCTCATAGTCATAGGAACATGTATAAGTCATGAAGAAAGCAATAGCAGTAAAACTAAACGATCATAGTGCTAAGCTAACCGATGGGTCTAGTCCATCACATCATTCTCCTAATGATGTGATCCCGTTGATCAAATGACAACTCATGTCTATGGTTAGGAAACATAACCATCTTTGATCAATGAGCTAGTCTAGTAGAGGCATACTAGGGACACTCTGTTTTGTCTATGTATTCACACATGTACTAAGTTTCCGACTAATTCAATTCTAGCATGAATAATAAACATTTATCATGATATAAGGAAATAAATAATAACTTTATTATTGCCTCTAGGGCATATTTCCTTCACCCATCATCTTCTTCGCCTGGGAACACATAGATACTATATGTCTTCAAACTTTTTTGGTCCTTACTAACAAAAGGGGGAGAAGCATATGAGTTGATAGTCTTCAAGCGGGTCTATATATGGGTCGGGTGCTTTATTTTTGCTAAGTTCTTACAACTCTCGTTTCGAAACATTTGGCTCTTGAGTTGTAACACTTACAACTTGATGGCCATCTGCTACATTTGCTGATGTTTCTTCCGCTTGGTTAAATATTTATCCTATGTGCATGAAGTCATTCAGCAGACGCCCATTTACCATTATGCATCTCATTATCTTCACTTAATCCTTGTATGCATGATGGTTTGTCTTCATAAAATTGAAGGAGATCTCCACAAAGCAAAACCTACCATGTGCCTTTGCATTCAAATGCAAAACTACTATGTGCACATCTTCAGGGGGAGCCCTCTCAACTTTATGAAGCCATTGATCGTGTTATCCGTAATGTCACATATTTTATCCCCGTTGTAAACTTCAACATGTTTGTCATCAATCACCAAAAAGGGGGAGATTGTAAGTGCATCTAGTGCCCCCTAGTTGGTTTTGGAGTATTGACGACAAACGAGGTTGAGGGACTAATGTGTTTGTGAGAATTGCAGGATAACACAGGTAATAGTTCCTCATAGATTCGGTTTAACTTCCAGAGATGACCCCTAAAAATGTGTGAAGACATTGAAGTCAATGGTGGTACGTGAACATATTCGCGTGAAGATAATGGCCTATGAAGACATTCACTGAAGACTATAGAACGCGAAGACATAGTTTCTTTTGTAGTTCTTTTTATTCCTTCTTGAGTCATAGGATCCACCGTACTGTTAAGTGGGGTCCAAGTGAACACAGTTGAATAACTGAGGCGATGCTCAACCAAAACACCTATGTTTTCAAGCAAAGACAAATGAGAGCAAATCTTATCCAGAGTTGGATAAGTCAGCTTTACTTGGAGCTCAAGTAAAGTTGCCGCATGTGTTCAAAATCCGACCGTTAGACATGTGTCAGTTCCTTAGTGACCAAGGGTCATTTCAGACATATCCTGTCGGGTTGCCTCATGGCTATAAGTAGCCCACCCCCTACACCATAAATCGGTGGCTGCTCAGAGTTAGTGCACCGCTTTTGTCGTTTGAGAGCAACCCACCTCCGAATCCTTTGAGAGAAAAGATCCTTTGAAGACAAAACCAAAACCACCCAAAGCCAAAGTGAGTTAAGAATCACTGAAGTCTTTCTGTCTGTGTGACCCGAAGACTTGTTACACTTGAGGACCGTGCTTCCTCCAGATGGTTAGGCGTCACGTTCGGAGCGTCCTAGAGTGATTTTGGACTGCCAGTGAATGAAGTCTGTGAAGGTTCCGAAGTCTACCTTGAAGACTTACCCGAGTGATTGGGCGAGGACTGTGTGTCCTTAGCTCAAGGGGAAGACGGTGAGGACTGTGTGTCCGGGACTGTGTGTCCTCAGGTTTGAATACCTAGCCGCCCTAACTAGAGGTACAGTTGAGACACCAACTGGAACTGGTCTACCAAATCCCTGTCTCCATCAAGCATCTGGTTCTATCCCTATTCTCCTTTACATTTCAGTTTGTCTTCGTGAAGCCATTACTCATCTGCCTGCTTTATTTTTCTTCACTGTGTGAAGACCACTATCTATTTAGCTTCAGTTATATCTTCCTTCTCGATCCATGTTATTTTAGTCTTCTGATGACCTACAAGTGTAGGGTGTCAGGACCCCGATCCTAAGTCACACCGATCTAGCTGTAACACGTCATATCACTTTGCGGCCTCACGGACGGTACCCCACGGGTGCCACCTTACCTGGCCCAGGACCGTTTGCGCATTTTGGCACACGTATATGACAGTGTCGCTAGCATCCATATGACAGAGAACCCGGGCCGACATGGCTAGTTATAAATCAAAAGTGGCACTAGATTACAGAGACAGGCATCCATGACCCAGCAACGAACGTGTCGGTCATCAACGTATGAACCCAAGTCGTAGCAAGCTACATGGACTTAAAGGAACAACGCGTGACATTTCCCCTAAGGGACAGACACAGGAACGATGAAGGACACATGTCGGCCAGCCTACGTGTTCCGAGCAGTAGCAAGCAACCAAGGCTCATTGGAATCACTAGGAGGCATTTCCCTGTAAGGTAGGCTACCAAAGGAAAACAACTAGGTGTCGGATCCCACACATACCAAGCATTTCAAACATACACGCAATATGCTCAATATGTGCAAATACAACATTGCATCACAACAGAACTCTATGACTCAAAGTACTTTATTTAAAAGGCTCCAAGAGCCATACATAACATATCCATACAGGTAGGGTTCACATGACCCAACACTCAAGTCATACAGTCATACAAGCACAAGCAGAAGCTACATGTCTGAGTACAGACAACTTAGAAAATAAAACAGGCTTGGTGTAGCCTGACTATCTACAAGGCCCTTCACAAGCTCCAGATCTCCGTCTCGGTGTCAAGCTACTCGTCGACGTCAACGTCTATGTAGAACCCATCAGCAGGGGCAGGGTTCTCCTCTGCAACAGTTATTAAGCAAACATGAGTACAAAGGTACTCAGCAAGTCTTACCACAGAACCTATCATACATGCAACATTATCAAAGGGGGGTAGTGGAGTTCATAGCAGAATGCCAGCTTTGACCTTGGCTAACCTATACTACAACTCTCAACAGATTGCAAGATGTTATTACGAACACGAGTCCTCTACTCACCACATCAATACACTACCGAGGATCCTCTTCCGTCATCCTACGAAAGGGCCATCCACGGCACTCACGCCTATCTTGAGGCTTTTAGTAGTATCCATCAACTTGTCTATGAACTGTAAGAGCAACCAAGTAGTCCGTACCGCGAACAACGGCTATTCGAATAGTTTGATAACCCTGCAGGGGTGTACCTCTTCACACACGCTTTCACCACTTATCGCCGTTTACTCGGCGTGTACTCGGCAACCTTCAAGCGGAAGCCCAGCGGGGGTGTCGGCCACGACCTGACTAACTACTCAAGTCTCTCGTCCAGGTTTATCGCCTATTTGGGTTCCATCCGTGGGGAGATCCGGCCGGGGTGTCGCTCACGGCCCCAAACGATGTGTACAGGGTTCCCGAGTCACCAAACGGGCAACCGGTACACCGTGCCACGTACCTGTCGCATCACAACCCACCCTGAGGGTCAGCGTTGTGCACGACCTCCAGTAAGCTATAAACACCAGAAACTAGTTGCAACTCCTGGACAGAGATCAAGGGTAATTAATAAGCCGAGAGGGTCAATTAAGGATCCCAATGTGTAGTAGTAGCTGTAACTTGAACCACACATACAGATCTCGGGTCCTATGGACGATTCCAATGAAACAACCCACCATGTACTCCTACATGGCCTTTCATCGATACCTTTACCAAGCGTGTTCCACACTTCCCTCTCTTTATCGGTATGATCATTTCACTCTGATCCATCACCCAGATGAACCAGACCAGACACAACTCTAAGCATAGCAGGCAACATAAACAAATAGCATGGTGGATCACACATCACATGGCTCAATCAACTCCTACACATGCTAGTGGGTTTCAACTATTTACTGTGGCAATGACAGGTCATGCAAGGGATAGGGTTCAACTACCGCAGCAAGTAGCAGTTCACACGCCGTTGTCTTAATGCAGTAAAAGAGAGCAGGAGCGAGGAGATTGGGTTTGTATCGGAATGATCAATGATTGCTTGCCTGACAAAGTGGTTGTCGGGTACTGCTCTTCAACTGGATACGCAGCGGTATCCTCGGGAGCAGAACCTAACATAGAGAATACCGGCGATACAATCATTAATAACAAATGCAACGATATGATGCATGCTCATGACATGGCAAGATGCATGTGTGTTTGCTAATGCAACTAAAACCAGAAGGGTTTGGGCCTATTTGATTCAAAGATTCAAATTGGCATTTTAACTATTATTTAAAATAAGTGCATTATCATGTTTTAAAGTATACAGCAAGGTTAACTTGCTCAAACATGCATGAAATAGTGCCATTGGAAAGATTGGATTTTTCTGATCATTTTTCATATATAAATCTTTTCCATCTGAGCTATGGTTGATTTTATATGATTTTTAGAAGTTTTGGGTATTTTCTGGAATTCCCTGAATTAATTTTAAAAAATCCCAGAAAATCCTTTACTGCGTCAGCATGACATCATGCTGACGTCAGGTAGTCAACAGGGCCAGTCCAAGTCAAACCTGACCGGTGGGACCCACTGGTTAGTGTCACAGTTAACTAATTAACTAATTAGAATTAAATTAACACCTAAACTAGGTTTGACTTGCGGGCAGGGCCCACATGTCAGTGACCCAGGGGGTCAAACCCGTGGTCAAACAGGTCCATCTCGCCGGCGTTTAGCCGCCGGCGAGGCCAAACACGGCGGTGGGGTGCGGGTTTCGTGCTCCGGCTGCCAAATCGACGTCGGAGCACACCTACGGGTAGCTGGAAGCAAACCGCATCGAGTGGAGGTGGTGGCTGGCCTCGGGGTCGCCGGAGATGACGCCGGCGACGAGTCCAGCGGCGGCCGGAGTTCGGCGAAGTCGAAAACGACGGTGCGGTGCTCGTTGAGGAGCGTGAAGTAGTCCTACAGCATCTACGTGTGATGGTGAAGCCGATAGGCACGGTGGCCGGACCAATGGATGGCCGGAGCCTCGTCGGCGACGAGCTCCGCGGAGGTGCATGCAGGTGAGCTTCGTGCGGTGCGTTCCAGGGCAGAAGAGAGCCAACGGAGAGGGGGAGGACGAAGCTGGGCTCACAGGGGTTGCAGCAGGCGCCGGAGCGAGCTCGGGGGTGGTCGTAGCTGAGCGGGACGGCGAGGGGGATCTCCGCGGCCGGAGTTGGGGAAGAAGAGGTCGGGGGCGTCTCCAGGGCGGGCGAGCGCTCGGGGCTCGGCCTGTTCGAAGTAGTCGAGGACGACGGAGACGACGGACACCAAGGCAGGGCTCAGGGACGACGGTGGGCGCGGCTTCTACGACGGTGCGAGCACGATGGCGTCGGCCATGGCGCGGGGAGGGCGAGAGAGAGTAGCCGGGGAGAGGTGGAGGTGTCTGCGAGGTCGGGGACGACGTGTATGACCGATCCAGGCTTCCAGGGCGGCGAGGGGAGGAAGCAGGGCGGCGGGCAGCTGCGTGGCGCGCGGTGCGGTCGCCGTCGAGCACCTGCCTGCCTGCCTGGCCGAGCCAAGCAGCTCGCTGGAGCGGCAGCTGGGCTGGGCCGGCAGGTGGGCCGGGTGGGGCGCCAGGTAAACTTCTTCTCTCTCTCTTTTTTTCTATTTCTTTTCTGTTTCATTTGTTTTGCAACTTTGTTTAATTAAATAAAATGCCAGAGCATTTTTATAACTCATAACACTTGTCATGCCTACTGTATATAATATGAACAGTAGGAAACATTATAGTTTATGATTATTTGAGCATTTAAAATATTTTATAGCATTTAAATGCCCAAATTCAAATACCATATGATTTAATCCAGTGACCTTGGATGTCCTAGAAAATTGTGCACCATTTTTAGCAGAGGTTTGAGACCAAGGCAGAAATGATGAACATTTTTGAAGGGCATTTTGGGTACATTGGAAAATATTTTATCAAACCCTAGTTGTTAGAAGAGGGGTGCTGGGGTTTCTGTCATTCCCATTTCAAATTTCTTTGAAAAGTAAACATGATGCACACACCAACTAACCCTAATGCAAGTGCTAACTAGGGATGTGACATAGGGGATCTATCACAGTCCTTTCAATAAGTAAGAGTGTCGAACCCAACGAGGAGCAGAAGGAAATGATAGGCAGTTTTCAGTAAGGTATTTTCTCCAAGCACTGAAATTATAGGTAACAGAAAGTTTTGTGATAAGATAATTGGTAGCAAGTGACAAACGGTAAAAGTAAATAAGGTGCAGAAAGGTGGCCCAATCCTTTTTGTATCAAAGGACAAGCCTGGACAAACTCTTATGCAAGGTAAAGCGCTCCCGAGGATATATGGGAATTATCGCCGAGCTAGTTTTCATCACGATCATCTGATTCACGTTCGGTACTTTGATAATTTGGTATGTGGGTGGACCGGTGCTTGGGTGCTGCCCTTACTTGGACAAGCCTCCCACTTATGATTAACCTCTAATGCAAGCATCTGCAACTACACAAGAAGTATTAAGGTAAACCTAACCATAGCCTGAAACATATGGATCCAAATCAGCCCCTTACGAAGGAACGCATAAACTAGGGTTTAAGCTTCTGTCACTCTAGCAACCCATCATCTACTTATTACTTCCCAATGCCTTCCTCTAGTCCCAAATAATGGTGAAGTGTCGTGTAGTTGACATTCACATGACACCACTAGAGGAGAGACAACATACATCTCATCAAAATATCGAACGAAGACCAAACTCACATGACTACTGATAGCAAGACTTCTCCCATGTCCTCAGGAACAAAAGTAACTACTCACAAGACATAATATTGTTCATGATCAGAGGGGTATTAATATGCATAATGGATCTGAACATATGATCTTCCACCAAATAAACCAACTAGCATCAACTACAAGGAGTAATCAACACTACTAGCAACCCACAGGTACCAATCTGAGGTTTGGGTGCAAAGATTGGATACAAGAGATGAACTAGGGTTTGAGAGGAGATGGTGCTGGTGAAGATGTTGATGAAGATAGCCCTCCCTAAGATGGTAGAGTTGATGGTGATGATGGCGGTGACGATTTCCCCCTCCTAGAGGGAAGTATCCCCGGCAGAACGGCACTGCCTGAGCCCTAGATTTGTTTCCGCCTCGAGACGGCGGCGTCTGGTCCCAAAACCCTTCTCTTCATTTTTTCCAGGCCAAAACGCTTCATATAGGAGAATATGGGCATTGGGGGCCTACCGGCTAGCCCTCGAGGTAGGGGGGCGCGCCCTGGGAAGGGGGGCGCGCCCCCCACCCTCGAGGCCAGCCAGTGGCCCCTCTCGTGGATTTCTTCGGCAGATATTTTTTATATTTTCTGAAAAAATGTTCTGTGGAGTTTCGGGGCTTTTGGAGTTGTGCAGAATAGGTTTCCAGAGTTTGCTCCTTTTCCAGCCCAGAATTCCAGCTGCCGGCATTCTCCCTCTTCATGTAAACCTTGTAAAATAAGAGAGAAAAGGCATAAGTATTGTGACAAAACATGTATGAACAGCCCATAATGCAATAAATATCAACTTATAAGCGTGATGCAAAATGGACGTATCAACTCCCCCAAGCTTAGACCTCGCTTGTCCTCAAGCGAAAGCCGATAACGAAAAATATGTCCACATGTTTAGAGATACAGGTGTCGATAAAAACAAAATACGGACATGAGGGCATCATGATCATTCTCATAACAGCAACTTATATAAATGTAGTCATATGATCATTATGTTAAAGTAACAATTCATCCACAATATCAAGTATGCATCATAAACTTCATTAGAAACTAACAAACTTTGGTCTCGGTCATTGAAGCAATTGCAATTTATCGTAACATCGGAAAGAGTCAGTGTAAGAGCTTTTCAGCAAGCCTACATACTCAACTATCATATAGTCTTTTATAATTGCTCACACTCACGCAATACTTATGTTTATGGAGTTCTAATCGGACACAGAGGAAGATAGGGGCTTATGGTGTTGCCTCCCAACCTTTTACCTCAAGGGTAATGTCAACAGTAATAGAACATGAAAACTTACATCCAAGTGGGTATATATGTGAGGATCATTCCAACACAATGTGCTTGCCAAAGGATAAATTGAAAAAGGAAAGGTGGATTTCACCTTGACACTTATAAGACAATAATAAATGATAGGCCATTCGCAGAGGGAAGCAGAGGTTGTCATGTGTTTTTATGGTTGGATGCACAAAGTCTTAGCATAGAAGAACTTTGCTTTATATTGCCACTTGTGATAAGGACCTTTATTATGCAGTCCGTCGCTTTTATTACTTCCATATCACAAGCTCGTATAAAGCTAATTTCTCCCACACTAATAAATCATACATATTTTAGTGGGTTTGCAACATGACAACTTACTTGGAAGGATCTTTCTCAATCCATAGGTAGTTATGGTGGACTCTCATGGCAAAACTGGGTTGAAGGATATATGGAAGCACAAGTAGTATGTCTACTTAGTGCGAGGAGTTTTGGCTAACATGAGGGAGAAAGGCAAGCTCAACATGTTGGAAGATCCATGACAATATACTTTATTTCGGATATAAGAAGACATAACCCATTATGTTGTCTTCCTTGTCCAACATCAACTCTTTAGCATGTCATATTTTAATGAGTGCTCACAATAATAAAAGATGTCCAATATAGTATATTTGTATGTGAAGCCTCTCTTCTTTTATTACTTCCTATTAATTGCAACGATGACCAAAACTATGTTTGTCACCTCCCAACAACTTTTATTTATCATACTCTTGTATGTGAAGTCATTACTTCCCATAAGATCGATATGATCTCTTTGCTACTCTTTTTGTTTTCTTTCTTTTTTATCGTGACCCTAGTGAGGAACTCAAGCCCTTGACTCAACACTAATCTTTCTTATATAGCTCACGGACTCGATTACAAAGGATAAAACTCACAAAGCAAAAGCTCACAACTAGATCATGCTAACTTTATTCTAATAGATCAAACAACTACCAAAAGGATCAAACTAAGTAAAACGGTAAAGATAGGAGTGATGGTGATACGATACCGGGGTCACTCCCCCAAGCTTGGCAGTTGCCAAGGGGAGTGCCCATACCCATATGATTATGTCTCCTTCTTCGGGGTTGGTGATGATGGAGTTGTTGCTGATGTAGGCCTGTTGTTCTTCCAAGGCATGGGCTCACCATCATAGAAGGATGATTGAGTCTCCGGGATACTCAAATCTGCAGCCAAACTCATGTTTTTGAATCTATATTCATACTCACAGTTTTGGTTTTGCAGGTCATAAATCTGGGCTTGGAGGTGCTTGATCTTCTCTTGAAGATTGGAGATGGCTTCTCCGAAGATCCTTGAGTCCATCTTGAGGTTGTTGGCAAGCTCCGAGATCATCATGTGGTTGGCGCCGAGACCTCGTTCCACCATACCTTGGCACTTGAAAACTTGTTGCTCCATTACTTCGAGTCTTGTCTCCACGCTTCCAGTCCTCCTGGGCCCCTCCACATCACGGATGTGCAGCACCCCCTCATGCAACTCCATGGTTTTGGGGTGGTGCAGCACCTCCCCAAGGTAGGGGTTGATGACCTTCTCGAAGAACTTGTCCTTGGGGGTGTTGGAGGACGCCATGATGATCTAGATCTGTCAAAAACAGCAGCTCGAAATGAAAACACAGGAATTCTGCGTGACCCAGAGGTCAAAACCTTCGGGAGTATATATAATGAATTTTTCCCGAACATAAGGAGTAACACACAAGAAAACGGAGTCCATGGGACACACGGGGTGCCCTCAAGGCAGGGGGCGCGCTCCCTACCGTCGAGGAGGCCTCGTGTCTCCTTCGGACTGCGGTTTATTTTTCTATTTTTCAAAAAATTCGAAAACGGAGAAAAATTGCCTTTAGAGCTGTTTTGGAGTCGGTTTACTTACCGTATCACGTACCTCTTCCTTTTCGGAGGCTGAATCGTTCTGGAAAGTGTCCCTTATGTATTCCTTCGGGGTTATGGTTTCAATAACATTAGTTTCAACATTAATAGGATTACCTGATATATAATGTTTGATTCTTTGACCATTCACCACCTTCGGATTTGTGCCTTCGAAGTTGTTGATTTTTATGGCACCGGAACGATAGACCTCCTCGATAACGTAAGGTCCTTCCCACTTAGAGAGAAGTTTTCCTGCAAAAAATCTTAAACGAGAGTTGTATAGCAAAACATAATCACCTACGTTAAACTCACACTTTTGTATCCTTTTGTCATGCCATTTTTTTACTTTTTCTTTAAATAACTTGGCATTCTCGTAGGCCTTGGTTCTCCATTCATCGAGACAGCTAATATCAAATAGCCTCTTTTCACCGGCAAGTTTGAAATCATAATTGAGCTCTTTGATAGCCCAATATGCCTTATGTTCTAGCTCAAGAGGTAAGTGACAAGCTTTTCCATATACCATCTTATATGGAGACATACCCATAGGATTTTTGTATGCAGTTCTATAGGCCCATAATGCATCATCTAGTTTCTTGGACCAATTCTGTCTAGACCTATTAACTGTCTTTTGCAAGATTAATTTCAACTCCCTATTACTTAATTCAACTTGACCACTTTGTGGGTGATAAGCTGATTGTGACGCCCGAAGACCGACGTCCCAGAAGATTCCAGAAGATTCCAGATGTTCCGGGTTCTCCCGTGTGTTTCTTTTGTGCTTGGGTTATTTATTTTGTTTTGCATCATGTCATCATGCCATCATGTCATATTTATTTTTTTGCATCTCAACCTAAATAAATTGTGTGGACCTTCGGTCCATTTAAATCGAGGGAAGAATGTCTTCTCTTTAAAACATATAAAAGCCTCTCAATATTATTAGGGAGCTATATAATAATATTCCATTTGTTTGGAATTAACCAACACACGTGCATAATTTCCCCATGTCTATTTCACTTCGAGTTTCTCCTTCAAAAACCTTCCCTATAATTCTTTTCTCGTTTATCGAGGTTCCTCCAAAAATCCTCAACATTTTTGGACACTTCAAAAATCAAGTCTTAGTTCAAACCCATTTGAATTAAATTCAAATATGTTTGAATTATTTTTTCGATCATGCCTTTTCTATTTTTCTCGGACCGTGCTCATTTTATGATGCCCGAGAAAAATAACCTCTTGTGTTTTTCCCTAACCCCCCTCCTCATTCTTTTCTTCTCCTTTTGGTTTCTGCTAAAAAAATCAGCTAAAAGAACCAGCCCAGGCCACCCTAAGGCCTCCTAGGCCATCTGAGCCCAGCATCTCAGCCTCCAGCCTCCCTCTCCTCCTTCCCTCCAGCCGGCCCATCCAGCCATCAGGCCCATCTGGCATCTGGCCCGACAGCTGGCCGAACCCTAGCTAGTGCCTTCCCCGCACCATCTCCCCTCGCTCGTTTCCCTCGCGCCGCCAGCTCGCTCCCGTGCTCGATCTCCTTTTCCCCTTTGCCCTCGACCCCGCTCCCGATTCCCTCGATCTGCCCGATCTCGTCCCCGACCGCTCGCTCTTCTTTCCTCCCGAGCGCACAGCGCCCCATCTCCATCCGCTCGAACCCCTCGAGCCTCCTCGCACGCCCGCGCCAGAGAAGCTTCCCAGCGTCCACGCTAGGCCGAGCCTCGCCGCGCCCGGCCTCGTCTGTCCAGGGCCGCCGCCCCCTGCTGTCTCCAGCGGCGGGCCGGCCAGAAGCCGCCCTGCCTCCGCGCCTCTGTCGCCAGGGTCACGGCCCCGAGCGCCCCGCCCCGGCCTCCCTCTCCCGCGTCTCTCTCCTGCGTCGCCTGGCCCCTGCGCCTCCTTCCTCCAGCGAGCCCGCGCGCCTCGCTGCACTGCTCGCCGCCGGCCAGGAGCTGCAGTCGTTGCCGGCGCCGGCCCCGCCCTTCTCCAGCTCGTCATCGCCCCATCGGCCAAGCACCGCAGCTCCAGCGCCCGAAGCCGTCGCCTCGTGCAGCTCCTCCGTCCAGGCCGCCGTCGCCGGCCTTCCCTAGCAGCAGAGATGCCACTGCCCTGCCTCCGTGCTTCCCGGCGAGCTCCGCTTGACTTTGTCGTGGCTATGTCCAAGACCCCCGTGTTTATTTTGTGGCTGTTGTTTTTCGCCAAGTGCACCGCAGGCAAGAACCGGACTCCGAACTTCGAGTACAACTACATGGCGATACCTCAAGTTTGACTACACGGCGTAACGTCAAGTACCACTACATCGCGAGAACCGAGTCCGGCAAGACCGCTACGAGAACGACTACACGATGCGTCAATGTTCCTCTCCGATGTCCCGAGGACCGAGTACCCCTACCGATGCGCCAAGTACCTCTACGGAACGAATGTGTACGACTACCTTCGGTGAAGAAACGAGAACGTCTACTTCCTCTCCGAACGGAACATCTACTTCCACTACGATCTCGAGCCGCCCCGAAAAGAACGCTTCGAAGGTATAACCCCGAGACGATGACCCGTGGAATGCATGTGTTGTATGAAATGTTTGCCCTTGTGTGCATCGTGCCCGTTTCGCCTTTTGTCGTGCTCCTCGGTTGCCGCGTCGCCGACCCGTGGGAACCCGATGACGGGATCACCCCACCTTTCATCTTGATCCGCTCGTTCACGCTCTCCGTTATCTTTTGCACCGGACTCTCAACGAGTTACCGGAACCGATATGTTGCCGTGGCATCATTTTTCGGAATTGTTGCCGTGGCACCTTTTCCTTCCACCACGGTGACATATACTTCATATCTTCTTCATGTCAACTTTTAATAAAATTGCATAAACTTAATCATGTCCTCCGCATCATGTTAACAACTTTAAAATGTGTGAATTGTTGTTTGCTTAAATTGCTAAACATGCTCATGGGGTTTTTCCGGATTGTTGTTGTTATTTTTCGGCCTCATTTAAAATGCCTAAATAGTGTAGTTTTATTATGCTTCACCTCTTGCCATGTTAAAAACATTTAATCTTGTCTTGTAAATAAACGAGAGTCAACTAAATAATTAAATGTGGTGTTTCGTCAATATGCAACTCGTTGCATATTGAGCTCCACTTAACTTGTAGTACTTGTTTGTGCACATTGCCATGCCATACCTATTTAAACCGGACATGCATCATACTTGGATGTGCATCGTATGACATGCTTATGATTGTGTGTTTACCGTGTTGTTTGCTTCTTTCCGGTTGCTTCTCTTGTTAGCTTCGGTTTCGTTCCGGAGCTGTGAGGATTCGCTCGACTATGTTGCTCCGTCTACTTCATGGATCCGTTCTTCTCCCTTGCGGGATCCCAGGCAAGATGATCATACCCTTGGATACCTTTACTACCATTGCCATGCTTAGTTGTCTCGATGCTATCGTTACATGTCGCGCTACCCATCTTTTATGTCAGCCTCTCCTTGTTGCCATGAAACCTCTAACCTTGAAACCTTCCTAGCAAAACCACTGTTTGGCTATGTTACCCGCTTGCTCAGCCCCTCTTATAGCGTTGTTAGTTGCAGGTGAAGATGAAGTTTGTTCCAGGAGGGAACTTGTTGTTGTTATATCACAATATCTATTATTATTAACACACCTATATACTGGGCATGGGTGGAAGGCTTGGCCTTTTGCTCGGTGTTTTGTTCCACTCATGCCACCTTAGGCGCCGATAAACCGGCATTATGTTCCTTGATTTTGCGTTCCTTACACGATGGGTGGATGGGGACCCCTTGACAGTTCGACTTTGAATAAAACTCCTCCAGCAAGGCCCAACATTGGTTTTAATTTGCTCATAATAACAACTTAATTAATTAATTAAATTGCATAGGGAGTTAGCGCTACCCGAGGATTCTTTCTACATAGCAGGGGGGGCCAGTGCTAATGATGTTGGTCCCAAACGGGGAGCCTGCGGGGCCACCACGGGGAAACTCGAGGTTTGGCTTCCGTAGCTTCACCCATCCGGTTGTGGCCTGAGACGAGATACGCGCGGCTACTATCAGGGTGTCGACACACCGGGAGGTCTTGCTGGACTTGTTTTACCATTGTCGAAATGTCTTGTGCTACCAGGATGCCGAGCCTGATCGGATTTCCCTAAGATAAGGAGTGATGATATTATATTTATAACTTCAGCTAATCGTGAGAGCTTGTGATGGGCTAAGTTGGAACACCCCTGCAGGGTTATGATCTTTCGAAAGTCGTGCCCGCGGTTATGTGGCAGATTGGAATTTGTTAATGTCCGGTTGTAGAAAACTTGACAGAGGATCCTAAGTAAAAGACACAACTGTGTGAGTAACCGTGACTGTCTCTTTTCACTTTGAGAAGAGAACACGGTGGGGTTATGTTTGATTCGTATGTAGTTCAGGATCTTTAGCGATCACTACTTTTGCGACCGTTTGCGTAGATGCTCATCTTATTCTTGTACTCGTAAGTTAGCCACCATATTATGCTTAGCCGCTGCTGCAACCTCACCACTTTACCTCTTCCTACCCATAAAGCTTTGCTAGTCTTGATACCCATGGTTATGGGATTGCTGAGTCCTCGTGGCTCACAGATACTACAACACCAGTTGCAGGTTCAGCCGAGATTGAAGCAGGAGCTGGTTCAACTACTTCATTGGGAGCTCGATGAAGAGAGTGGTCGTTTGCTTGTGACGTTTTTGACGATCAGTAGTGGTTTCTACTAGGATTCGATCTAGACCTGTGGCTTTATGTTGTTTTGGTATCTTTCTTTTGGATCTTCACCCGTAGTCGGGTTGTGATGTTTTGTATGATGTTTTGCTTATGTAATGTATTGTGTGAAGTGGCGAGTGTAAGCCAACTATCTCCTTTTGCAATTTAATCCCTCTTTTACATGAGTCGTGCAAAGATACCAAACTTGCGATCATTCCAGAATGGGCTTATATCTTTAAGTCGTGCCTCGACACATAGGAGATATAGTCCCATCCTGGGCATTACAGTGATGCAATTCTATGGTTGACATCGTACTTAGCAAGCATCTTACGGAAAGCACCATGAATAAAATGTGAACCACCATCAGTCATTAGATATCTAGGGACTCCAAACCTCGGAAATATAACTTCTTTAAGCATCTTAATAGAGGTGTTATGATCAGCACTACTAGTTGGAATAGCTTCTACCCACTTAGTAACGTAATCAACAACAACTAGGATATGTGTGTACCCATTAGAGGCAGGAAAAGGTCCCATATAATCAAAGCCCCAAACATCAAATGGTTCAATAACAAGTGAATAATTCATAGTCATTTCTTGACGTCTACTAATATTACCGATTCTTTGACATTCATCACATGATAAGACAAACTTACGGGCATCCTTGAAGAGAGTAGGCCAATAAACACCGGATTGCAATACCTTGTGTGCAGTTCTGCCTCCCGCATGGTGTCCTCCGTAAGCTTCGGAGTGGCACTTGCGTAGGATCTGTTCCTGTTCATGCTCAGGTACACAACGTCTAATAATACCATCTACTCCTTCTTTATAAATATGAGGGTCATCCCAAAAGTAATGTCTCAAATCATAGAAGAACTTTTTCTTTTGTTGATATGTGAAGCTAGGAGGTATAAACTTAGCAACGATATAATTAGCATAATCAGCATACCATGGAGCAGCACGAGAAGTACTTATGACAGCTAGTTGTTCATCAGGAAAGCTATCATCAATAGGTTGTGGGTCATCAAGTATATTCTCTAACCTAGACAAGTTATCTGCTATGGGGTTCTCAGCCCCCTTTCTATCAATAATATCCAAGTCAAATTCTTGCAGCAAGAGAACCCATCTAATGAGTCTAGGTTTGGCGTCTTTCTTTTCCATAAGGTATTTGATAGTAGCATGATCAGTGTGAATAGTTACTTTAGAATCAACGATATAGGGTCTAAACTTATCACAAGCAAACACAACTGCTAAAAATTCTTTCTCAGTGGTAGCATAATTTCTTTGGGCACTATCTAGAGTTCTACTAGCATACTGGATAACATTCAATTTCTTATCAACTCTTTGCCCTAGAACAGCTCCTACAGCATAATCACTAGCATCGCACATAATCTCAAAGGGTAAATTCCAGTCAGGGGGCTGGACAATAGGTGCAGAGATTAATGCTTTCTTAAGTATTTCAAATGCTTCTAGACAATCATCATCAAAGACAAAAGGGATATCTTTCTGTAAGAGATTAGTCAGAGGCCTGGAGATTTTGGAGAAGTCCTTAATGAACCTCCTATAAAACCCGGCATGACCAAGGAAACTTCGTATACCTTTGATATCCTTAGGGTATGGCATCTTTTCAATAGCATCAACTTTAGCCTTGTCAACTTCAGTACCTCTTTCAGAAATTTTATGTCCCAAGACAATGCCTTCATTGACCATAAAGCAGCACTTCTCCCAATTCAAGACCAGATTAGTGTCTTCACATCTCTGCAAAACTCGATCAAGGTTGCTTAAGCAGTCATCAAAATAAGTTCCGTAAACGGAGAAATCATCCATGAACACCTCAACAATCTTTTCACAAAAGTCAGAGAATATAGCCATCATACATCTTTGAAAGGTAGCAGGTGCATTACATAAACCAAAAGGCATACGTCTATAAGCAAAGGTACCGAAAGGACAAGTAAAGGTGGTCTTTTCTTGATCCCCCTTTGACACGGGTATTTGAGAGAAACCAGAATAACCATCTAGAAAGAAGAAATGTGTATGTTTGGATAATCTTTCTAGCATTTGATCAATAAATGGCAAGGGGTAATGATCTTTCTTAGTAGCTTTATTTAATTTACCGAAATCAATTACCATCCTATAACCTGTAACTATTCTTTGTGGGATCAATTCATATTTATCATTAGGGACAACGGTCATACCTCCTTTCTTAGGAACACAATGGACAGGACTTACCCACTGGTTATCAGCAATGGGATAGATAATACATGCCTCTAGAAGCTTTAGAATTTCCTTCCTTACCACTTCTTTCATCTTAGGATTTAACCGTCGCTGATGATCGATAACTGGTTTAGCATTTTCTTCCAATTTTATCTTGTGTTGACATATAGTGGGACTAATGCCATTAAGATCGTCCAGAGTATATCCAATACCAGCTCGGTGCTTCTTCAGAGTTTTCAATAATCTTACTTCCTCATGCTCTGAAAGGTTAGCAGTAATAATAATAGGATATATCTTCTTTTCATCAAGATAAACATACTTAAGATTATCAGGTAAAGGTTTAAGTTCAAACACGGGATCACCCTTGGGTGGAGGAGGATCCCCTAGGATATCAACATGCAAGTTGCTTTTCAATACGGGTCCCTGTGTAAGGAATATTTCATCTATTTCCCTTCTCTCATTCATATGCATGTCATTTTCATGGTCTAACAAGTATTGTTCTAGAGGATCATTAGGTGGCACGACAATAGAAGCAAGACCAATAAGTTCATCCTTACTGGGTGGTGCCTTTTCAAGGGGTTGTCTACGGAATTTAGCAAAGTTAAAATCATGAGACGTGTCCCCTAATCCGACAGTGACAATGTCTTTCACACAGTCTATCTTGGCATTAACAGTATTCAAGAAGGGTCTACCAAATATAATGGGACATAATGCATCTTGTGGGGAACTAAGAACAAGAAAGTCAGCAGGGTATTTAACCTTCCCACATAAGACTTCAATATCTCTAACAATCCCAATTGGTGAAATAGTATCTCTACTAGCAAGCTTAATAGTAACATCAATCCCTTCTAACTCAACAGGTGCAATATCATGCATAATTTCGTTAGACAAGTCAAGAGGGATAATACTCACACTAGCACCTACGTCACATAAACCATGATAGCAATGATCTCCTATCTTAACAGAGATAACGGGCAAGCCTATGATAGGTTTATGTTTATTCCTAGCATTGGGTTTGGCTATTCTGGCAAACTCTTCTTGGAGATAAATAACATGTCCATCTAAATCTTCTACCAAGAGATCTTTAACCATAGCAACACTAGGTTCAACTTTAATTTGCTCAGAGGGTGTAGGTGTTCTAGTATTACTCTTACGAACTACCATTGAAGCTTGAGCATGATCCTTTATCCTAACAGGGAAAGGTGGTTTCTCAATATAAGCGGTAGGAATGACAGGGTCAACATTATAAGTGATAGTCTTTTCTTCAAGTTTAATAGGTTCAACTACTTTAACTTCAATAGGGGGATGGTATTTAAACCACTTCTCCTTGGGGAGATCAACATGAGTAGCAAATGATTCATAGAAAGAAGCTACTATCTCATAGTCAAGTCCATATTTAGTGCTAAACTCACGGAAAACATCAGTATCCATAAAAGCTTTAACACAATCAAACTTGGGGGTCATACCTGACTCCTTACCTTCATCGAGGTCACAATCTTCGGAGTTGCGTTTAATTCTTTCCAATAAATCCCATTTGAAGTCAATAGTCTTCATCATATAAGAGCCAGGACAAGAAGTATCGAGCATGGAGCGATTATCATGAGAAAGCCGAGCATAAATTTTTTGAATGATCATTTCTCTTGAGAGCTCATGATTGGGGCATGAATATAACATTGACTTAAGCCTCCCCCAAGCTTGAGCAATGCTTTCTCCTTCGCGAGGCCAGAAATTATAAATATAATTACGATCACGATGAACCTGGTGCATAGGGTAGAACTTTTGATGAAATTCCAACTTCAGACGATTATAATTCCAAGATCCCATATCATCGCATAGCCTAAACCATGTCAATGCATCTCCCTTCAAAGATAAAGGGAAGACCTTCTTGATAACATCCTCGGGCATACCTGCAAGCTTAAACAATCCACAAACTTCATCCACATAGATTAGATGTAAATCGGGGTGAAGTGTTTCGTCTCCTGTATAGGGATTTTCAAGCAATTTCTTAATCATACCCGAAGGAATCTCAAAGCAAACATTTTCATTAGGTGCAGTAGGTTGAGGAGCAACTCTTCGCTCTTCTGCTCGGGGTGAAGATACCCCAAACAAGCCCCTCAAAGGATTTTGAGCCATAGTAACAAGTGACAATAAATTTCAGCACACTATATAAAATTTTCCTTACCAAATTCCACTTACCAAAGGCGCTTCACTCCACGACAACGGCGCCAGAAAAGAGTCTTGATGACCCACAAGTGTAGGGGATCTATCATAGTCCTTTCGATAAGTAAGAGTGTCGAACCCAACGAGGAGCGGAAGGAAATGATAGGCAGTTTTCAGTAAGGTATTTTCTGCAAGCACTGAAATTATAGGTAGCAGATAGTTTTTTGATAAGATAATTGATAGCAAGTGACAAACAGTAAAAGTAAATAAGGTGCAGCAAGGTGGCCCAATCCTTTGTGTAGCAAAGGACAAGCCTGGACAAACTCTTATGCAAGGTAAAGCGCTCTCGAGGACATATGGGAATTATCGTCGAGCTAGTTTTCATCATGATCATCTGATTCACGTTCGGTACTTTGATAATTTGGTATGTGGGTGGACCGGTGCTTGGGTGCTGCCCTTACTTGTACAAGCCTCCCACTTATGATTAACCTCTAATGCAAGCATCCGCAACTACAAAAGGAGTATTAAGGTAAACCTAACCATAGCCTGAAACATATGGATCCAAATCAGCCCCTTACGAAGCAACGCATAAAATAGGGTTTAAGCTTCTGTCACTCTAGCAACCCATCATCTACTTATTACTTCACAATGTCTTCCTCTAGGCCCAAATAATGGTGAAGTGTCATGTAGTCAACGTTCACATGACACCACTAGAGGAGAGACAACATACATCTCATCAAAATATCGAACGAAGACCAAACTCACATGACTACTGATAGCAAGACTTCTCCCATGTCCTAAGGAACAAAAGTAACTACTCACAAGACATAATATGTTTCATGATCAGAGGGGTATTAATATGCATAATGGATCTGAACATATGATCTTCCACCAAATAAACCAACTAGCATCAACTACAAGGAGTAATCAACACTACTAGCAACCCACAGGTACCAATCTGAGGTTTGGGTGCAAAGATTGGATACAAGAGATGGACTAGGGTTTGAGAGGAGATGGTGCTGGTGAAGATGTTGATGAAGATAGCCCTCCCTAAGATGGGAGAGTTGTTGGTGATGACGACAGTGATGATTTTCCCCTCCCGGAGGGAAGTATCCCCGGCAGAACGGCTCTGCCGGAGCCCTAGATTGGTTTCCGCCTCGAGACGGTGGTGTCTGGTCCCGAAAGCCTTCTCTTCATTTTTTCCAGGTCAAAACGCTTCATATAGGAGAAGATGGGCATCGGGGGCCCACCGGCTGGCCCTCGAGGCAGGGGGGCGCGCCCTGGGAAGGGGGGCGCGCCCCCCACCCTCGAGGCCAGCCAGTGGCCCCTCTCGTCGATTTCTTCCGCCGGATATTTTTTATATTTTCCTAAAAAATGTTCTGTGGAGTTTCGGGGCTTTTGGAGTTGTGCAGAATAGGTTTCCAGAGTTTGCTCCTTTTCCAGCCCAGAATTCCAGCTGCCGGCATTCTCCCTCTTCATGTAAACCTTGTAAAATAAGAGAGAAAAGGCATAAGTATTGTGACAAAACATGTATGAACAGCCCATAATGCAATAAATATCAACTTATAAGCGTGATGCAAAATGGACGTATCATCTTCCGTTGTGTAGCATATAGGCTCATTTCTATCGTATGTCTTCAAAACCCTCGTGCTTTGAATACTTTCATAAAAATCGCCTATTCACCCCCCCCCCCCTCTAGTCGATAACTTGCACTTTCAGTTCTCAAATCTTTAAAGACTCAATCCGATAAGATAACTTCAAAGGGAAAACTCAATCCATTACAAGAAAGTAGAGGGGAAGAAACGTAATAAGATCCAACTATAGTAGCAAAGCTCGCGATACATCAAGATCGTGACATCTCAAGAACACAAGAGAGAGAGGGAGAGAGATCAAACACACAACTACTGGTACATACCCTCAGCCCTGAGGGTGAACTACTCCCCACTCGTCATGGAGAGCGCCGGGATGATGAAGATGGCCACCGGAAAGGGATTCCCCCTCCGGCAGGGTGCCGGAACGAGTTTAGATTGGTTTTCGGTGGCTATAGAGGCTTGCGGCAGTGGAACACCCGATCTAGGTTTCTTTTCGGGGGTTTTGGGTATTTATAAGATTTTTTGGCGTAGGGCACAAGTCAGGGGGTCTCTGAGCTATCCACGAGATAGGGGGCGCGCCCAGGGGGGTGGGCACGCCCCCACCCTCGTGGGCAGCCCGAGACTCTTCTGGCCCAACTCTTTTACCCTTGGGGCTTCTTTTGGTCCATAAAAAATCATCAAAAATTGGCACGTCAATTGGACTCCGTTTGGTATTCCTTTTTTGTAAAACTCAAAAACAAGGAAAAAACAGAAACTGGCACTGGGCTCTAGGTTAATAGGTTAGTCCCAAAAATCATATAAATGCATATAAAACATCTAAGATGAATAATATAATAGCATGGAACAATAAAAAAATATAGATAGTTGGAGACGTATCATGCATCAACCGGAAAGAAAGGAAAATGGGGAAAGAGGGACCAAAGCAATCGTGAGTACTCATCCAAAGTACTCGCAAGAAAGGATCTACACTACTTATGCATCGGTATCAATGAAAAGGGTAGTATATGTGGACTAAATTGCAGAATGCCAGAATAAGAGGGGGAGAAGCTAGTCCTATCAAAGACTAGCACCTTCTGGAAACCACCGTCTTGCAGCAAGAGGAGGGAGTAGAGTAGTATAACATAAGTCAGATTTATGTTGTTGTTAACGCCCCGGGATCCTTTCTCGCCTCCCAGACTTATGGCAATGGCCAGAAATGCCCCGTTGTGCCACATAATTATCTCGCGGGTACCCTCCTGGTCAACCCGACTACACATCAACTCGTGGGTACCCCTCAGGGCCAACCCAACTTCATCATGGTCCTGGTGTAAAGTCAAAGTGTCCGTGTGTCCAAAACAACAAGGAGAAAACCCGAGGAATCACCCTCGATAAGGGGTAGCGAGACATGTACCGTGTTGTTGCCATTAAGGATTAAAATATGGGGTTTATATCATATTGCTTGAGTTTATCATCTACATCATTTCATCTTGCTTAAGACGTTACTCTATTTTTATGAACTTAATACTCTAGATGCATGCTGGATAGCGGTCGATGAGTGGAGTAATAATAGTAGATGCAGACTGGAGTCGGTCTACTTGTTACGGACATGATGTCTATATTCATGATCATTGCCTTAGATGTCATCATAACTTTGCGCTTTTCTATCATTGCTCAACAGTAATTTGTTTACCCACCATATGCTTTCTTCGAGAGAAAAGCCTTTAGTGAAACCTATGGCCCCCTGGTCTATTTTTCATCGTATATTTTCAGATCTATAAAGCCAAAAACAAAAAATAATTTATTGCAATTATTTTGTGTTTACTATTGATAACCCACAAGTATAGGGGATCGCAACAGTTTTCGAGGGTAGAGTATTCAACCCAAATTTATAGATTCGACACAAGGGGAGCCAAAGAATATTTGAAGGTATCAGCAGCTGAGTTGTCAATTCAGCCACACCTGGAGATTAATTATCTGCGTCAAAGTGATAAGTAGCAAAGTAGTTTGATAGTTTTGATAGTAGTGACAACAACAATAGTAACAGTAACATTGATGGTAGTAATTTTATAGCAAGTGTAACAGTAGCAACAAAAGTAGTAACTTAGCAAGATCAATATAGGACAAATTCGTAGGCATTGGATCGATGATTTGTTGGATGATATTCATCACGTGACAGTTATAACCTAGGGCGGTACATCACTAGCTCTAGTTCATAAATATAATGTAGGCATGTATTCCGTAAATAGTCATACGTTCTTATGGAAAGAACTTGCATGCCATCTTTTGTACTATCCTCCCGTGGCAGCGGGGTCCATATTGGAAACTAAGGGATATTAAGGCCTCCTTTTAATAGAGAACCGGAACAAAGCATTAACACACAGTGAATACATGAACTCCTCAAACTACGGTCATCACCGGGAGTGGTTCTGGTTTCTGTCACTCCGGGGTTGCCGGATCATAACACATAGTAGGTGACTATAACTTGCAAGATCAGATCTAAAACATGAATATAATGGTAATATCATAAACGGTTCAGATCTGAAACCATGGCACCTGGGCCCAAAGTGACAAGCATTAAGCATGGCAAAGTCATAGCAACATCAATCTCAGAACATAATGGATACTAGGAATCGACCCTAACAAAACTAACTAGATTACATGATGAATCTCATCAAACTCCTCACCGACCAGCGAGCCTACGAAGGAATTAATCACTCCGGTGGGGCATCATGGAATTGGCGATGGAGAAGGGTTGGTGATGATGAAGAACGAAGATCCCCTCTCCGGAGCCCAAACGGACTTCAGATCTGGCCTCCCGAGGAAGAACATGAGGTGGCGGCGGCTCCGTCTCGTAGATCGTGATAATTCTTTCTCCCTAGTTTTTTCTGGACAAATGTGAACTTATAATATCAGGGTTGGCGTCTGCGGGGCCACCAGGTGGGGACAACCCACCTGGGCGCGCCAGGAGGGGGGCGCTGGTAGGTTGTGCCCACCCAGGTGCCTCCCTTCGGTGGTTCTTGGCTCCAGTATTTTTCTTTTATTATACAAAAAATTCCTCGCAAAGTTTTGTTCCATTCCGAGAACTTTTATTTCTGCACAAAAACAACACCATGGTAGTTCTGCTGAAAACAACATCAGTCCGGGGTTAGTTTCATTCAAATCATGCAAATTAGAGTCCAAAACAAGAGGAAAAGCGTTTGAAAAGTAGATACGTTGGAGACGTATCAACTCCCCCAAGCTTAAACATTTGCTTGTCCTCAAGCAATTCATTTGATAAACTGAAAGTGAGAAAGAAAAACTTTTACAAACTCTTTTACTCTTGTTTGCATAAATGAGTTTAAATACTACCCAGGTTTTCAGCCAGCATTATAACTAACCATGTCGGCAATAACTCTTAAAGATTATAATGACTCATATCAATGACATAATCAGCTAGCGAGCAATAATAAGATATCTCAAACAGCAACACGTTATCAAAACAACCATGATATGACAATAGTGGTATCTTTGAGACCACAAAACATAAATGCAGAGCACCTCCAAAGTCTGAGCAGGGACTAAACATTGTAATTCATGGTAGAAAAGATCCAGTCATGATAACACCCAACATTCACTGCACACAATGCATAGGCATGACAACAGTGCTCTCAGATCTGGCGCTTATTAGAGAAGGTGATGACACAACAGAAAAGTAAATAGATAGTCCCTTCACAAAGGGAAGCAGTGATTTGCAGAGGTGCCAGAGCTCAAGTTTTTAAAACAGAGGTAAATGAAATTTTGAGAGGTGCACCCTTCTCATTCACTTCACGGCTACCAGCTATCGATATCTCCCATGGTAAACGAGCTAGTGGTGGTTCCCAAGCAGAAAAGTAAATTTTGGAACTCCATTGGGAGCTTTTGTTTGTTTATTTGTAAACTTTTTCTTTTTGCAATTTGGGACTGGGAATCCCTATTACCGCCGCTTAGCATGGAAAATACCAACCACCTCCTGTCGTTCCATGAACGATGCAGACACACAAAAAGGATATTTATTTGAAGTTTTTGGAGGTGGCACATGCAAATTTACTTAGGATGACAAGGTAATACCGCATATAGGTAGGTATGGTGGACTCATCTGGAATAACTTTGAGTATTAGAATTTGATGCACAAGCAGTATTCCCGCTTAGTACAAGTGAAAACTAGCAAATAGGTTGGGAAGCGGCCAGCTAGAGAGCGACAATGGTCATGAACATGCATCATGCATAATAAACATTGGATACCCGCATGAGTAGGATATGGACACCATGAACATAAATATCATAGAGGGTATGTTGGTTTTGATTCAACTACATGCATAAACATGTGCCCAGTCAAGCCACTCGAACATTCAGAGGAGGATACCATATCATCATACTACATCACAATCATTTTAACACAATGTTGATATCCAAGATAAAAATATTATTAAACCTTAGCTACTTATGCATGTGATGGGCCTCTAACCCCTCGTTGGTTACCCCAAGTGGAAGGTGTAAGATGCAGTGTTGTGGAAGTTTTTCCCTTAGCAAAGATGCCAAGAAGTAGGTGTCAACAAGTAGGTGTCAACTGCTAACGGCGCGGATTAGCAATCAACGTGGACCTGCACACAGATACAAATAACTTTGCTCCCAACGAGTACAGAGAGGTTGTCAATCCCTCCGGCCTTGTAGTTCACAAAGGATTAAACGCAAATGATAGTAGTGATAGATAATGTTTGCAATAGTAAATAAAAGCGAAAAGTAAATAGCGGATGTGATCAATGATGGTAATATGGACCGGAGTCTCATGATGTTCACTAGTGATGTCTCTCTCCCAAAAGACGATAAAACAGCTATGTGAGGTAAACGAATTACAGCTGGGCAATTGACAGGACCACGAACGCAAACCAATGCTGATTACATTGCAAGAAAGGTTGAGGCTCAAAGCATGGGCGGTACGCCAAATTAAGTAGACCGAAATCCATCAATATCTACTACTAATCATCCACCTTGAGATATCTATCCAGAACATCTCGCTGGTATTAAGTTGTGAGTCCCACCCATAGTGTAAACTCAAAGCAACAGACAACTGCATTAAAAAAACTTTGCGTAAAGTAAACAATCCTTGCACCCGCGGGCACAAGCACCGTTGTTTTCCCCCTTGTGGCAACAACACATCCCCTAGACTCATGTTTCTGTCACTCAAGCTAGTCATCGAGGGGCATGAACCCACAATCGAGCATAATGTTCCCTCTTGGAGTCACTACATATTACTTGGCCAAAGCAATAAATAACAACGGAGAACATGCAAGAATTACTTATGAACATAAATATAAAAGAGGTAGATCAAATATATTACTCAAGAACAATCTGAACATAATCTCATAATCCATCGGATCCCAGCAAACTCATCATAGCAACAGCATAAGGATTACATATGTGCCTCGATCATGTAGGGCAGCTCACGAGGACTAATTAGTGAAGCACAAGAACGGGAGGAGAACATCACATAGCTACTGGTCATGGACTCATGGTCCAAGGGAGACTACTCACAACTCATCCGGGAGGCGTCCATGGTGGTGGAGAGGCTCCCGATGGTGATCCTCCCCTCCGGCAGGGTGCCGGGAAGAGTTCTCCTGGTGCTCCCGATCTTGGAAGCGGCGGCGGCGGCGGAACAGAGATGAGATCGCGAAAAAGAGTTCTCGTCCCGAGGGTTTTGAAGGACGCTCTAAATATATGCCGAAGGGGGGCACCAAACAGGGCTCGGGGGGCCCAGGCGCCCCCCCGGCGCGGCCCGGGGGGGGCGCCGCCAGGGCGCCTGGAGCCCTGGTGCCCCCCCCGGTTGTCCTTCGGGCGCAAGGTAGGTTCTGGAACGCTGATTTTTTATATAATTTTTCTGGATTTTTCCTGGCAGTTCTCGTAACGTGAAAACCTGAAATACAAAAACAGCCGAAAACAGAAACTGGCACTAGGGTGCACTGGATTAGTAGGTTAGTCCAAATATGATCAAAAGTGTATGGAAGTGTATGAATATCATAGCAATATCACCCAAAAGTGGCATGGAGCAAGCAGAAATTATAGATACGTTTTGGACGTATCAGCATGGCATGTGAAACTATAATCTCTAATTGTCATTGCTAACATGTTTAATCATAATGGGTTGTATCATGGATACTAGGTTAAACCTGTTTAAAAAAACAGAGCAAGTCGAGTTCATACCAGTTTCTCTCTGCCACGGCCAGTTCATCGAATATCGTCATTATTGCCTTTCACTTGCACGACCGAACGATGTGAAATAATAATAATGGTGTAAGAGTGCGGTGGACTAAGCTGGAATCTGCAAACTTTTTATTCAACAGGAAAAGGCAAGGTAAAATGGGTTGTTGTTAGATTAACAATTATGCATATGAGAGCCACTCAACATTTTCATCGTGGTCTTCTCCTTGGTTCAACACAATAAACAGAAAAGAAATTAAGAGAAACACATTGAAATATTTTTGATTTTTTTGGTCTTCTGGAATAAGCAAATAAAGAGGGAAAGCGAAAACGAGAAAAACTATTTACACGGGAAAGCTCCCAACAAGCATAAGAAGAATAGGAAAATATTTTTGGGTTTTCTTTTTAGTGCTTCTACAAACTCTTCTAGAAAGAAAAGCAAAAATAAGAAGGAAATATTTTTGCATTTTCTCAAGTTTTTTCAAACACACAAGAAGAAAGTGAGAAAATAAAATTAAGCATGGATAATACAATGAAAAAGTGTGAACACCGACGATTGAAATGTGTGAACATGAATGTAAAGTCAGTGAGAAACACGTACTCCCCCAAGCTTAGGCTTTTGGCCTAACTTGGTTTGCAGTCAGTAGCCTGGATAGTCGTTGGGATACCGAGGAGCAGGCATCCACTCATCCCACTGTTGAGGCTCCTCCTCTCCTGTAGCCTGGGCGTTCCGATAAGCGATGATATCTGCAGGCATAATCCTATATCCACCCTAGCAATAGGATCAAACAAAGCAGGTGCAGGTAGGGGAATAATATCACGAGTAGTTATGCTAAATACTAGGTTGTAAGAAACATGAATGTTAGGATAATCGGCAGTAGTAAACTGATGGTGATCCATGACAACACGATCTAGGTAGACCTTGGGTAAAGGAAAATCATGGAGGCGTATCTGAATGTTAAAGTGAGTCGCCAAGCGAGTGGCGTAAATACCCCCATGTATTTTACCCTTGGACTTATTAATGTGAATGCGACATGCCACAATAGCTCCCAAATTATAAGTGTTGTCGCCCTCTAGTGCACGACGCAAAATGGCAAGGTCTGGTGAACTCAGTGCACCCACCTTTTATCTAGCTAGCAAGCATTTTGTAATGAAAAGAGCAAAATAACGGACAACAGGAAAATGCAAGCCAGCAACAGAAATACCCGATACCCCTATGGAGGTAGGTGATGAGGTGGTGTAAAGAGATAAGGGAGAGGGCCCACGTGGGGACCACAAACCACCAGGGCGCGCCTGGGGTCCTGGCGCGCCCAGGTGGGTTGTGCCCACCTGGTGCACCCCCTCTGGTATTATTTGCACCAAAAATTCTTAAATATTTGGAAAAAATGTGTTAAATTTTCAGGGCATTCTGAGGACTTTTATTTTTGGGCCATTTTTATTGTACGAGAAAATCAAAAAACATGCAAAACATTGGATTTTATTTTATTTAACTAATAAAGACAGAAAACAAAAGGTAGGGTAGGAAGGTAGTGCTTACTAAATTCATCAACTTCATACAGCTCAAAAATGATTCATGAATAAGGTTGATCAAGTCTTATTAACAACCACTTTCGGTTGGCATGAAACCGAAGAACTTTCGTAGATCACTAAGTTACCTCAACGGGGATATAAAAATCCGCAACAATAAGCATCTCATATTTCTTTTCAACAGTAGGTAGAGGTATTTGAAAACTTCCAATAGTGATTGTCGGAGATTTTTCAATAACATGAATACCATTCACTTGGAATTGTTTCTTCGGAAAATGCACCGTATGCTCATTACCATTGATATGAAAAGTGACCTTGCTTTTATTATAATCAATAACAGCCCCTGTAGTATTCAAAAAGGGTCTACCAAGAATAATAGACATATTGTCGTCCTCGGGCATCTCAAGTATAACAAAGTCAGTCAAAATAGTAACATTAGCAACAACGAAGGGCACATCCTCACAAATACCGATAGGTATGGCAGTTGATTTGTCAGCCATTTACGAGGATATTTTGGTAGGTGTAAGTTTATTCAAATCAAGTCTTTTATATAAAGAGAAAGGCATAACACTAACACATGCTCCTAAATCACATAAAGTAGTTTTCACATAATTCTTTTTAATGGAGCAAGGTATAGTTGGTATTCATGGGTCTCCTAGTTTTTTAGGTACTCCACCCTTAAAAGTATAATTAGCAAGCATGGTGGAGATTTCAGCTTCGGGTATTTTTCTCTTATTAGTGATGATGTCCTTCATATACTTTTCATAGGGAGGCATTTTTCAGATATCAGTTGAACGAGTACGCAAAAAGACTGGCCTCAGCATTTTAGCAAAGCGTTCAAATTCTTCATCATCTTTCTTTTTAGTTGACTTGGGTGGAAAAGGCATAGGTTTTTGAACCCACGGTTCTCTTTCTTTACCGTATTTTCTAGCCACAAAGTCTCTTTTATCATATCTTTTATTCTTAGGTTGTGGGTTATCAAGATCAACAGGTGGTTCTATCTCAACATCATTGTCTGGTTCTTTTTCATTGTTAAGTTGAGTATCTTCATGAACATCAACATTATCCTTTTCATTATCACTAGGTGAATGTTCATTACCAGATTGAGTTTCAGCATCAGAGATAGAAACATCATTATCATTATCAGGAGGTTTTTCTACTTCAGGTTCACTAGTAGCATGCAAAGTCCTATCAGTTTTCTTTTTCGTTTTCTTTTTAGGAGGACTAGGTGCAGTGATATTGTTTCTTTGTGAACCCTGTTCAATTCTTTTTGGGTGTCCCTCAGGATAAAGTGGTTCTTGAGTAATTTTTCCTCCTCTAGTTGCAACTCTAATAGCAAAGTCATGTATATTGTTATTTATTTCATCAAGTAATTATCTTTGAGATTTAGCAACTTGTTCTAACTGAGTTTGAACCATATAAGCATGTTTCCCTACACCTCTAACATCATTTGAAATTCTAAATAACAAGCCACTCAAGCGAGCAATCATATCAGAGTTATTTTCAATTGTTTCATAACATTTGCATTGAAGTGATCCTGCTTCCTAACATAATTTTCAAACTCATGAAGGCATTGGCTAGGGTGCATATTGTGAGGATTATCATTGTCATTGAATTTCATTAGAGAATTTACCTCTACCACCTTAGGCAGTGGTGGTGCATCAAGCCCATGTATTTCTTCAATAGGAGGTAAAATTTTAACATCCTCAACTTTAATACATTTTTCCTTCATAGATTTCTTTACCTCTTGTATATCTTCAGGACTGAGATATAATATACCCCTCTTCTTCGGAGTGGGTTTAGGAGGTGGTTCAGGAATAGTCCAATCATCAAAGTTTTTCAATATATTATTCAATAATTCTTCAGCTTGTCCAACAGTTCGTTCCCTGAAAACACAACCAGCACAACTATCTAGGAAGTCCCTAGAAGCATCGGTTAGTCCATTATAGAAGATATCAAGTATTTCGTTTTTCTTAAGAGGATGATTAGGCAAAGCATTAAGTAACTGGCAAAGCCTCCCCCAAGCTTGTGGGAGACTCTCTTCTTTAGTTTGCTCAAAGTTAAATATTTCATGTAAGGCAGCTTGTTTCTTATGAGCAGGAAAATATTTTTCAGAGAAGTAATAAATCATATCCTGGGGACTACGCACGCACCCAGGAGTAAGAGTATTGTACCAAGCTTTAACATCAACCTTTAATGAGAACGGAAATAATTTGATAATATAGTAGTAATGGGTTTTCACATCATGAGTAAAAAGGGTGGCTATATCATTCAACTTAGTAAGATGTGCCACAACAGTTTTAGTTTCATAACTATGGAAAGGATCAGATTCAACCAAAGTAATTAACTCTGGGTCGACAGAGAATTCGTAATCCTTATCATCAATAAAGATAGGTGAAGTAGCAAACATAGGATCACATCTCATTCTAGCATTCATAGATTTTTCTTTATACTTGTGTAGTAATTTCTCTAGATCATCTCTATCATTACAAGTAAGAATATATCTAGTTGTTTCTTCACTCATAACATAACCTTCCGGTACCTTAGGCAATTCATATCTAAGAAGGCTAGTTCTAGCAGGTGTTTCAAAATTTCCAGTTTAAAGCTCATCATCAGATTCAACAACATCATGTTGTATTACTCTAGCAATTTGTTCATCAAGAAATTCACCAAGTGGCACATCATCATCATGCAAGGTACTAGCATCATCATAAGTATCATTCATAATAGAAGTAGCATCATCAATTACTTGCGACATATCAGGAGTAATAGCATGTCGTGGTGTTGCAAGTTTACTTATAACATAAGGTGAATCTAAAGCAGAACTAGATGGCAGTTCCTTACCTCCCCTCATCTTAGAGGGATAAATCTTGGTCTTAGCATCCTTCAGATTCTTCATAGTGATAAATTGATAATAATCCCAAGTGAATCAACAAATATAGCTATGCTCCCTGGCAACGGCGCCAGAAAAAGGTCTTGATAACCCACAAGTATAGGGGATCGCAACAATTTTCGAGGGTAGAGCATTGAACCCAAATTTATAGATTCGACACAAGGGGAGCCTAAGAATATTTGAAAGTATTAGCAGCTGAGTTGTCAATTCAACCACACCTGGAGATTAATTATCTGCAGCAAAGTGATCAGTAGCAAAGTAGTTTGATAGTTTTGATAGTAGTGACATCAGCAATAGTAACAGTAACAGTGATGGCAGTAATTTTATAGCAAGTGTAATAGTAGAAGCAGCAGTAGTAACTTAGCAAGATCAATATATGACAAATTTGTAGGCATTGGATCGGTGATTTGTTGGATGATATTCATCATGTGACAGTTATAACCTAGGGCGATACATCACTAGCTCCAGTTCATAAATAGAATGTAGGCATGTATTCCGTAAATAGTCATACGTGCTTATGGAAAGAACTTGCATGACATCTTTTGTCCTACCCTCCCGTGGCAGCGGGGTCCATATTGAAAACTAAGGGATATTAAGGCCTCCTTTTAATAGAGAACTGGAACAAAGCATTAACACACAGTGAATACATGAACTCCTCAAACTACGGTCATCACCGGGAGTGGTTCCGGTTTCTGTCACTCTGGGGTTGCGGATCATAACACGTAGTAGGTGACTATAACTTGCAAGATCGGATCTAAAACATGAATATAATGGTAATATCATAAACGGTCAGATCTGAAATCATGGCACCCGAGCCCAAAGTGACAAGCATTAAGCATGGCAAAGTCATAGCAACATCAATCTCAGAACATAATGGATACTAGGGATCGACCCTAACAAAACTAACTAGATTACATGATGAATCTCATCCAACTCCTCACCGACCAGCGAGCCTACGAAGGAATTACTCACTTCCGGTGGGGAGCATCATGGAATTGGCGATGGAGAAGGGTTGATGATGATGAAGGACGAAGATCCCCCTCTCCGGAGCCCCAAACGGACTCCGGATCTGGCCTCCCGAGGAAGAACATGAAGTGGCGGCGGCTCCGTCTTGTAGATCATGATAATTCTTTCTCCCTGGTTTTTTTCTGGACAAATGTGAACTTATAATATCAGGGTTGGTGTCTGCGGGGCCACCAGGTGGGGATAACCCACCTGGGCGCGCCAGGAGGGGGGGCGCACCCTGGTGGGTTGTGCCCACCCAGGTGCCCCCTCCGGTGGTTCTTGGCTCCAGTATTTTTCTTTTATTATATAAAAAATCCTTGCAAAGTTTTGTTCCATTCCGAGAACTTTTATTTGTGCACAAAAACAACACCATGATAGTTCTGCTGAAAACAGCGTCAGTCCGGGGTTAGTTTCATTCAAATCATGCAAATTAGAGTGCAAAACAAGAGGAAAAGCGTTAGGAAAAGTAGATACCTTGGAGACGTATCAACTATATTTTGCCTTTTACTTTTATTTTAAATCTATCTCTTATATCTCACTCTTACTAGTGAACATGAAGGGATTGACGACCCTTTTTTGCGTTGTGTGCAAATATTTGTTAGTTTGTGCAGGTGCATATATTGAGGACTTGCTTGTGCCACCTACTGGATTGATACCTTGGTTCTTAACTGAGGAAAATACTTATCTCTACTTTGCTGCATCACCCTTTCCTCTTCAAGTGAAAAATCAACGCAGGCTCAAGAAGTAGCAGTCAGTGCCTCAGCGACATGAAATTTGTGGCGCCAGGCAACAGTGGAGGTGAGGATTGGTAGGGATGAGGTGTTGAGGAAGACAACATCCTTAAGCAGTAGATGTCATGTGAAATCAAGGTATGTTCAAAATGATGCAAATAAATAACAATACAATTAAAAAACTTTTTTGTTCCCATGAAAATCATTTTTTACTAATCTTTATATTTGTTATGCTAAGTAAACATTGTTTAGGTGGTTAGACCCCTGAATGTGTTTAGAGAAAATCAGAATACTTATCTGTATGTAGACACTCTCGTGAGTCTCACATGCCATTGCACTTCAAAATTTCTATGATGGTTTTAGAGGGTTTTACAGAGTTTACATTCTAGAAGCTTTTAGAACACCTCTAGCCCATTCTTAAATATTTCCTAACTCCAAAGAAACTCAAACTATTGGGATCTAGAACTATCTAGCCCACCCCCTAACTCCAATAAATTCCTTTCAAGAAGATTAGGATCCCCCAAATCTTTAAACCCCAATGATTCTTTTCGGCATGCAGGAGGGAGTTTTCTTTCCAAACGCCACCTCCCCACTACCAAAGTTGTTGCCGGCCCCGAAGAGCCGCGTTAATGATACATCATCCGTTGAAGCATCATTCTTGCGCATGAAAGGCCTAAACAACAATCTTTACATCGTGGCCGTGTTTCTTCATCACCCGTTCAAGATGCTCTGATGTGGTAGAGTTGGTTTGAGAGCATCTCTATAAGATCCAACGAACCATAGTACCACTAATTTCGTTTAAGAGATGCCATAAAACGATTTTGCGGCACCACAAAAGGCACGACAGAGCAGATACTCTGCATAATTTAAACATAGAGTTTGAGCCACCATAGTTCGCTGGAAGTTCATCACACATTCAAACACGCAAACTTAAACATACTAGATAACCCTAATCTAAACTACTTTAGTCCTTCTTGACATGGAGATAATACTCAGTCGTGGAGTTGAAGAGAGTGAAGGCGAGTTGGTACTCCTCCTTGGCCGCCTCGAGCCACGCGGTGACACCTTCTTTTCCGGCCGCGACCGCCTCCTTCGCCCTGACGAGCTCGAGCTCTGCTTGGCGGAAACGCTTGGTGGTCGACCAAAGGAGGTCCTGGATGCGGCCGAACTCCCTCCACGCCCTTCGGTTGCCACTGCGGGAGAGGGCGCGTGCACTCTCTCACCTGCACGTGACGCTGTTCCTTGACCAGGGGCGGATGAACCTTCCGGCCTCGTCGTCGTGCGGGCTCGCTTGTGCGGCGGTGAGCCGCCACACCCCCCTCAGCCACCACGCCCGTGACCTCTGCCCGACATTCCGGCGGTCGAAAAGGGGTTGTGTGCGTGGAAAACGACCGCCAGAGTGGGTGAATTTGGCGTCAGAGAGAGAAGACTTTCGATGGAGGAATTTAGGGATTTGGCGGATAGAAACCCTAAAACACGCCAGAACCGGTAAATATAGCGGCGGAGCCAAGTTTTTAGGGGCCAAGTTTTTTTTTTACATAACCTGTTTTGGTCGAAATTATAATGTTTTTAAATCGGCAGGAATCACGAGGGCCGAACCATGGAGGAAATATGAACATGGAAACGGAAATTTGCAAAATGGAAATGGAAATTAATTTTTTATGTGAAAATGGAACAAAAACTGGACGGTGTTTTTCGGTGGAACAGACGTGGAAATAAAACTTTCCGTTTATGTGAATATGGAATTTTCGTTTTTACTTTAGGCCTATGAATACTTTGTAACCCTACTACCAAACAACACACAACACACAATAACACAATGAGCATCATGAGTGATTGAATCATTTGACCAACTTTTATTACCACATATGTACTCAACTAGACCCTATACGGAATTGTTATGCACTACTACAATACTACCATATGTTGCTAACACAACCATATTATTTTGTAGCCATGTGAACAATTCCTTAATTTTTCTGTGTATTTCTCTATGATTCAAGAGGGTTTTAAGTTCCGATTAACACACAGTTTTGTTTCCGTCTCCGCTCTGTATTTGCCCCGTGTCTGTTTTTAGTAGTATCTGTTTCGTATTTATTTTTGGAGTTTTTTATTCGTTTCTGCTTTTGTAAAAAGATATGAAAACAAATGTGATATCATCAGTTCCGTTCGTTTCCCTCCGTTTTTATCCTACTCCTGATGGTCACCGCGCCGGCCGTCGTCTCAAGCATTTTACCAATCTCCCCCGCCAGGGTGCCGGTCGTCGCCTCCAACTGCGAGTTCAAAACTGCCGCAGATGCAGAACCCCAACGGCACCATCCTCCAGCTCTACCACTCCGGCCGTCTCTCTGCCGCCCTCCACGCCTTCCAATCGCTCCCCTCCTCGCCCGCCCCCGCTCCTCTTTCCGTCGCCACATACGCCGCCCTCGTCGCCGCATGCTCCCGCCTCCGCTCCCTCTGCCAGGGCCGCCTCGTCCACGACCACTTGATTGCATCCCCGGACGCCGGACTTGCTCGGAATACTGTCCTCAACAACCACCTTATCACCATGTACGGCAGGTGCGCTGCCCCAGACTCTGCCCGCCTGGTGTTCGACGAAATGCCTGCCAAGAACCCTGTCTCTTGGGCATCTGTTATCGCGGCCCACGTGCAGAACAGACGCTCCACTGATGCTCTCGTTCTGTTCTCTTCAATGCTACGGGCGGGGACTGCACCTGACCAGTTTGCGCTCGGCAGCGCTGTGCGTGCGTGCGCAGAGCTCGGGGACATTGTTGTTGGGAGGCAGGTGCATGCACATGCTATGAAGTCTGAGACGGGAAGTGACTTGATCGTGCAGAATGCGCTTGTCACCATGTACTCCAAGAGCGGCTTCGTTGGGGATGGGTTCTTGCTCTTCACGAGGATGAGGGAGAAAGATCTGATTTCCTGGGGGTCCATTATTGCAGGGTTTGCACAGCAAGGGTGCGAAATGGAGGCGTTGCAGATTTTCAGGGAGATGATTGCTGAGGGGCTGCATCATCCCAATCAGTTCCATTTGGGAAGCGTGTTTAGCGCTTGCGGGGTTCTGGGTTGTTTGGAGTATGGGGAGCAGATTCATAGCTTGTCTGTGAAGTATAGGCTGGACAGTAACTCGTATGCAGGTTGCTCATTGAGCGACATGTATGCCCGGTGCAAGAAGTTGGAGTCTGCAAGGAAAGTGTTTTATGGGATTGATGCTCCAGATTTGGTTTCTTGGAATTCAATAATCAATGCTTGCTCTGTTGAGGGTCTTCTTAGTGAAGCTATGGTACTGTTATCTGATATGAGACACTCTGGCCTCAGGCCTGATGGCATTACCGTTAGGGGCTTGTTATGTGCATGTGCGGGCTGTGATGCTTTACAGCCTGGCAGATTGATCCACTCCTACTTGGTAAAATTGGGTTTGGACGGGGATGTTTCAGTATGCAATTCTTTACTCAGCATGTATGCGCGGTGTATGGATTTCTCCTCTGCGATGGATGTTTTTCACGAGACAAGAGATCGTGATGTTGTCACCTGGAACAGCATTCTTACTGCATGTGTACAGCACCAGCATCTGGAAGTAGTCTTTGAGTTGTTCAACCTTTTGCAGAGGTCGGTGCCGAGTTTGGACAGGATCAGTTTAAACAATGTTCTGAGTGCTTCTGCCGAGTTGGGTTACCTTGAAATGGTGAAACAGGTCCATGCATACACCTTCAAAGTAGGTCTGGTGAACGATACAATGCTGAGCAATGGTCTAATTGATACCTATGCTAAATGTGGAAGTTTAGATGATGCCGCAAAGCACTTTGAAATGATGGGCACCAACTGTGACGTGTTCTCTTGGAGTAGTTTGATTGTTGGCTATGCCCAATCTGGTTATGCAAGGAAAGCGCTTGATTTATTTGCGAGGATGAAAAACTTGGGAATCAAGCCAAATCATGTAACATTTGTTGGGGTTCTCACAGCATGCAGTCGCGTTGGCTTTGTCGATGAAGGCTGCTATTACTACAGTATTATGGAGCCTGAACATGGCATTCTTCCAACAACAGAGCATTGTTCATGTATCATTGACTTGCTATCACGTGCTGGGAGACTAACTGAGGCAGCAAAATTTGTTGATCAAATGCCATTTGAGCCCGATATTGTGATGTGGAAGACCCTGCTTGCTGCGAGCAAAACACATAATGACGTGGAGATGGGAAAGAGGGCAGCAGAAGGCGTTTTGAATATTGATCCTTCCCATTCTGCTGCCTATGTCTTGTTGTGCAACATATATGCTGCTTCTGGTGATTGGAATGAGTTTGCAAGATTGAAGAAGGCAATGAGAAGCAGTGGTGTTAAGAAATCACCAGGGAAGAGCTGGGTTAAGCTAAAGGGGGAGCTAAAAGTCTTTATAGTAGAGGACAGATCGCATCCAGAGTCTGAGGAAATTTACACAATGCTTGATATAGTTGGAATGGAAATGATAAAAGCTGGTTATGTTCCAAAGCTACCATGTCAATATACTAGTTCTGATCATACAAATAGTGATTTGTCAGATGAAGAAATGAGTATGGAATATGGTTGAGTCAGGTCTTCTTGGGGGTTTGTTAGAATCGGCCAACCTACCAAAGCTGTATGACACTTGGTCTTTATGACCCTGTGCTGTATTTGATTAATTAATCCGCAGTCCAGCAGGCCATTGGTTTCTTTTCCGTAAATAGATGGAAATAAAAGGTAAATCTGTGACCAGAAGCTGTTCCTTTTCCTTTGGCTTCCATACGTGAAGAGAAATATGTCTTACCGGGTGGTTTGAACAATCTTCCTAGTAAGCCTGCTGAGGCCTGAAAGAGCTACTAAAGGGATCTTGTTATTTGATAGATAAAGGGCAAGTTAAATGTGTTTGAATGACCACATGGTCCTACTAAGTAGGATTTTAGTAGTGGAGCAAGATACTGGATTATGGTCAAGAGTCTGAGCTGTACAGAATGGTCAAAGACTAGTCTCTTAATCTACCACTGCACTGAGAAGCTTTTCCTTTTTTAAGAGTATCAGCTTGTCAGCACGAGTTCTACCTGAAGTAATTTCAGAGTAACATATATCATGCAAGCTAGTTCTGCGGATATACGTATTTGGTGAAGACAACAATTACAGAATGAATTCACAAGGGAGTAACAGAGACACATGTAGTAGCAACATGGGGACGGTGGACTGTTCAAAAATTCAATAGACTCACCTCATTATTTTCCTCAGAAGGTTTGATAGTAACCAGCAATCTATGAGGTATTATTACAGATTTACAGTGGCAACATAAAGCTGATCTATGGAATGCGTCTTTACCGTTTCATTCTATTATCAGGTTTGATGTGAAAACAAGTATGCTAAAGTGTACTTTCTGATGTTAGTAGCTGTGCTACAATGCATGCTAATCCACAGGACATGTAACAGTCTAACAAACATTTCTGACAGGTCATCAGTGTAGATATTGATTTTATGATTAATATCATGTTGAAGGTAGTGTTTGGGTTAATCATTTTATAGCTCCAAGTAATTTTTAATAATGCAGTTAAACAGGTGGAGGTATAATTCTCACCGTGCAATCCTGTTGACATAACAAATATGTGTTCGAAATGCTTATTGTAGCATATAAGAACTGGGTTTTGACAAACGGGGGTATGTCGCAGGAAGGCGATCTTCACCAGTAAACCTTCAGATGGAACTGTTAAGTGCGAAAAGGGATAAGCAAATAATAATTGTTGTGTCAAAATATACACTCTATGATATGGAAATCTTTTCCTTCTCTACAAAAGAAATTTAAGAACGGAAAGAAATGGCTTTCCAGATCCTTGAAACTCGAAGAGCAGATGTGCGTACTATATCTACACTAAGCAAGGGAATTCTTAGCAGCCGTGAGATACACCATTTGCCTTCTTGATATCACTGCCGTCTTTGGTTGCCAAAAGTGGTTCAGTCTCCTTATCTGGCATCTACAAAGACATAAAAAACATGAAATGAGTGAAACTGAAATTTGGGAGCAAATTGAACTGTATTTCATGGAAGAGTTGCCAATTTTCTCAACACATTCATCATACTATGCTTAAGAGAGCACATATTATTCATAAATATAATTAAGCTAAACTGATGAGCTCTAGTTTGCTTCCAATATTGGGTAATGGATTGGCAGAAGCATGGTATTATCAATTGTCCCAGTTTACTTTTGTCAGCTAATGTGCATAAAAGTTTCTGTCCTGCACATATAATAATCCTTATTACTTGCTTTTGCTGCCAGAAAATACTAATTTTGTACATCAATATGCAAATTTCAATTGATGTATAGCCTCAACTTTTGAAATATGAATGTTTATTTCGTTGTTATCGCCATAGAAAATTCAACTGCTACTACATTTAGTTTGACGTGGAAATTTGACTCTTTACTGTTGCTGCTGAGATTAGGAGCATAAGAATTGTTAGTATAACTGCCATTCGTCGATTTATCTTCTATTTTGTGCCATCAAGATTATAATCGTGATTTAGATATAATACCAGGTTGGAGGCAAAATCAAACCTGTGAAACTGGCAGAGCATCATTCGTTGACTTCTTCTTGCTCTCCCTGACTGAGAAGAAGGAATACAATGCCATACCAAATATGGCGACCAGAATGCCTAATATGTTCTTCATGGTGAAAGGATCGTGTAGTAGAGTGTAGCCAAAAGAGAGAACCAGGCATGTCTTAAGGTGGCCAAGCACCTGGTATGTGACTGGAGACGTTGTTCCAATCACAAGAAATGTACTGAAGTTCACGGACACCGCAATCAAGCAAGATAGGATGATGAAACCCTACATATAATTCATGATAAAGAGCATCATGTTGCATGTATTGTCCATAAAAATTTGAGGTATATCTCTGAGAGTGTTAACTTGCAACATATATGTTTAATGTTTCACTCAGGAGCATGACAATCAACTGCTACTGCGCTTAAAATGCTGATTCATTCTAGCAGTAACAGATGGAGCAATTTCATATTTAATTTGTTGTTTACTTCTTTAGGATTGTAGGTAACAATGTACCATCAAAATAAACTTGAACGTAAGGCACTTCACATTTTACATTTATGAAATCTAGCAGTAGTTACATGCATGAAATCTATCTTATTTTTCCCCTTCAAATCACTGGGCTTGGTGTTCATTTTATACATTGCTTTCATGGAAAAGCACTAAAAGTGAAATGTATATTCAGGCTATAACAATTTTAAGTCGGGAGTCCCAACTTGATAGGTAGACCAGGAAATTATGTTATTGATGTTTGGTTTCAGAACTTTGGCTAGCTACTTAGAAAGAACAAATTGTGAGTGTCACTTTCTCACCGAAGATGCCATGCATTATGAATTTCCACAAAATAGTTGGCTTCACGGGCATTTTAAGAAGAAATGTTAAGATTTCAGAATGACATTATAAAATTGTTCTTTTCAGATATTTGTAACTGCATGAAATATTCAGAACATACCACAACTGGAGTGGTGTATTTGTGGGCGAAGACACTGCGGTTTGTAAGGAGTTGATCCACAAACGGGCCGGTCGCGAACAAAATTGCTGCTTGGTATGGCGCAGATTGGTACAGAAGCTGCGTTGAGGAGACCTTCAGTTTCTTCTGTATTGTGTTTGTGAGCTTCATTCAAAGTTGTTAGGTTAAGGATACCATGTGGCTACGGTAACAAGATAGAGATTCACCTATTTTTATATGAAATTTCATGCAACCTAATTCAGGAAGAACCTAGCACTAAGAAATAAGAATTTTGATGCTTCACAAATAGCATATAGGGTTCTCCAGCTATTTAAGAAAACCTGCTAAGACTACTGCAAGTTGCATTGAGAATATAAGGTTTCGAATAATAAGATTTCCTTTTTCTTTTCTTTTAACCTGCAGTTTTTGGAATGTTGACGACGAGTAAAGTATTAAATGTAGGATACAATTTGGCCAACACAAGTGGTGGCGATGGCGAGGCCAGAAAGGACAGATCCAAGTAGATTTAGCTCGAGATCTGTAACTGATGCGATGCCTACTCCAAGAAGTAAGACCATCAGAGAGAGCTTGATAGTCTCGCTGCACATTGTTGGACTGGTATTAGCTCACTGATAATAAAAATAAATACCATAGGCCCAGGAAAACTAAAAAGTAAATGACTCATTTATGTGTGATTAGCTTTTCATCGTTTGATCCAAAAGTTGATGCTTGTAAAAGAACACATTTAAAGTTATTTCCCCCTGTGAATATAATATATATAATACTATGGATTAGCAATAATTTCTTGTTCCAGTTTCAAATTATCGATATATACTTTAGTATAGTGCATGTGCCATTATCTATCTTGTATCTTTTCTCTCTGATCATAAATGTGGTGCGATTTACAGTGGTTGACTCCTTAATTAAGATAAAATACTGAGTTTATAATGAAAAACCTGAATCTTTTGTTCAGGAAGATTGTCTCCAACAGCACAGTGAAAGGTATTATGGCCAGTTTCGTCATCTGCAGAACATAGTGAATTCAAAATACTTGCGGCATGGTTTATGAAAAATGGTACCAAGATAGAGCAGCCCTTACCTGGTAGAATCCAATGGAGTTGAATCCTAAACTAAGGTTTAAAAGTCCAATTGAGGTGCCGTTCAGAAACCCAAAGAGGATCACTGTATGCCCATCAATTGCCTTGGGCTCAAAAAAATGTAAGCGTTGTGCCACATGGAGGGTGCAGTAGGTCACCATGAGATGCCAGCTTGTTAATGTTGTAGCTACATTCGGAAACAACAGAATTAATCATAAATCGCTCAAGTATTTGACTTTTATTCATGCATGGCCTTTAATTTGTTGTGAAGTTCTGTTGAATCTTGCAAACATGAAGGCCTCTGTACTGACCGAATGGGAAACCAAGTGTGCTGATGAGAGCTTTGTTGCAGATGACAATGGCAACTGAAGATGCAACGGAGAGTGCAAGAGACCCGATCACGCCGAGCTGTAAACCAGCTGTCATCTTGATCAGCTGATGTTTCCTTGCTTATCTGAAGTTACATTATCATGAAGAGAGTTAGGTGCAAGGTACACATGCTACACACTGAAGAACATAGCCTACTGTTAGCCTGAATTAATTGCTTTTGTAAGACCATACAGTTTTTGTAGCACTGGTGTGATAGTGTCTTGTCATTTTATGGTATATATGGGACTACACATTTCCCTTTTCATATGAAATGGAGAACCAACTTAATTTGCTTGATGTACTTCCTCAAGTCTCTAAAGCGTCTTATGTTTATGAACAGAGGGAGTACAAGATAATATGACAACAGAGGGGTCCATGTTTGGTTAAATTATTTGGGAGGTAGTTAGTGTTTGAAACTTTGAAATATTGTTAATTTCCTTATCAATGTTTATGGAGAGGAATAATTACGACCATCTATGTTCGTCCCAGCGTGGAATGGGTCAAATTCTTAGCTGGCCTAAGTCACGGACAAGAATTATAGCAGCCAGATGGTATCTTTGTTAAGTTTGTTGTATTATAATACTGCTTAATATTAGCACGTGTGACATCTATGTCAGAGACCCAAGCTTTGCAACAACAGCATCTCAATATACTAGCACCTACTTGCAAACCAAACCAGAATAATAATTAGCCCATTACTGATTACGAACCGAGCATACAAAACTACTAAGACTAGCAAGTGAGAAATTATGGTATTATTTAACTATCAGATCCAGAACATGGTGCGTAAATGTTAGATGGGGTTGTTTTGTTTAGTACGACTGTAGATTGTAGTCTATATGTTATACCCGACCTAACTATTGGCTTTTTTATACGTATATATATAATCTGGAGAGTTGGTACCTTCCACCTACTAGGTTGTTGTTTCTTGGAGGGTACAATAATCTAAAGGTGGTTCCAGTCGCTCTCAAATGATTAATGGTTCAGCAAGATGTCAATCAAATGACCAAATAGAAAAGGAAAGACACATGGAAGCCCATGTGTTTGGTCACTTCCTAAGCAACATGTTAGATGCAATGATTTTGAATAAAATGGGCAATACATGCCATAAATTCCCGCTTTTAATTTGGGACGGGGTTTTATTTTATTTTTCTAATGCATGTACCTTATGGACCTGTTTTAGGAGGGACAAAGTTCACAAATAATTTATAATCGTTTCAGTCCTGGCTGGATGCTATGTTTATCCTGATATCAATTTGTTTGTATATTTCTTGGAGAGCACATTTTTCAAACATAAAAAGAACATGAAAAATGTGAAAATCACAGTTAGATAATGAGCATAGCTCAGCAAATGCTCATGTGGATGTACTGTTGTCTGACAGGGCAGTTACAGCATTGTTGGACAACTGAACTTTTATGCACATGATCATGGCATTCATAATGTACTCTGCGAAGAACAATCACTATGTGATCCATGACAAATCGCGAGCAGTTCATAAGTTTGTGTCTTTGAGACTACTTAGTTACCTATATGATCATATACCGGCTTGATAGGGTAACGTTCAAATCCTGCCAATGCTAAGAAAGAGACCATAAACCTCTACATTGTCGATATGTATGATGCTCTTATGCATGGATTTGGCCAGGGATTGGGGTAGAAACATGGACATCAGGAGTAAGGAGGCATGGACAACATAGAGTATCAGAAATGCAAAACTTGATTAACCTGAGAAGCAGCAACATTAGGATCAACCAACAGTAGGAATGCTCGCTTGGGAGTCTGTACCTTTCCGACAGCTGCTTCTTCGTCTCCTTGAAGAACGGCACACCTCCCTCGGTATTGCGAGAATAGAGAGGGAGGGAGAGAGAGAGAAAGAGAGAGAGAGAGAAAGAGAGAGATGAGAGAGCGTAAGGTGGCTCTCCTCTCCTTGGAGGAGGAATGGAGGGAGGGACAGGCACTTTTATGTTCAGAGTTTACAGGGGGGAAGGTGAGTGTGTATGGTGGGCAGTTAGGTGCTGGCTTTGATGCTGTTGAGTGGATGCTTCCTTGGTGAGCCTATAAGGCATCGTGCAACATGCTCCTTGTACAGGAGCGTGCACGACAATTTCCTTCTCAACCAACGAGAGATTCTAGCTTGGGGCCACCGTGGCCATAGAAAATGACGCTGTGAGCAGCAAGATTGTCCACTTAAAATGATGAACTCCGACAGCAATCAATATCTTAGGTGTGCAAATATATGGACTCTGCGATATTTTCATTGCCTAAAAAGCTGAAATTTTAGCGTGTAAATATGTAGGAATTTATTAGGAAAGGAAATGCCTGCTCAATTTTATCTTGCCGAAAATGCACTCGGTTGACATGGGATTTTTTTTTTTGTGAACGAACTGTGCGCCAGCCTCAGGGCAGGGAGAATGTTTTTTGAGGCCAAGCAGAATGGGAGTTTCTTTATTTTAACATATTGCGACAAGTATAGCAACCATCCAAATATGCCATCTTTCATCTCTGGCCACCACCCTTGTTCCTTTTGCCCAAATAAACCATTGATGCGCAGCACATTGTTTCCTTATTACTTTATCCAGGACCATGTGAAAGGGATGTTTGATCTCAATCAATGAGTGAAATATAGCCTTGACAAAGAGCATAGCCGATGGAATATCCAACGCTTCCCGCCTTACATCGAACATTACTAGTTATTTCAATGTTTGTTTTATGATTTGCTTTCAAACCATATTTTGTCTTCTTGTTTCTTCATATGCAGATCACATATAGATTTGTAATTCTGTGGTATGTTTTTGTTGTTGTTGAGATTGTGGTAAGATTCATTTTGGGTCAATGTGTTACCGAATGTTTTCATCAGATTTCTTATGATCATATTCTAGCATGTTAGGAGGTAGTGTCGGTAAGCAGCACCCGAGGTATGGGCGTCACAGAATATGCTCTTGAGATTAATCATGTATGCACTTTTAATTCAAGCTCTCCTTTTTTTTCTCCAATCATAGGGGGGCACCGGCATAGTACAATCCACCATCGCTACATAATGCGCCACCCCGTGACATTTTTTTCGCTGCGAGCAGTGTAAGATGCTACTACCTCTTTTTTTTTTTTGAGGGAGATGATGCTACTACCTGTGTGTGAAATGGGTGAACAAAAAGGGTGAGAGGAAAACAAGAGCAAACTGGTGAGGCACATCATTTCGATCGAGCATGGACCTAACAAAGGCGCATCCACTACAGTTAAACAAATGCAAGCTAAAAAGAGGATCAAAACCTGTTGAAATCTCCAATAATTGACGCAACAGAAAGAAAAGAAAGAAAGAAAGAAAAAAAAGAATCCCTTTCCTTTTGTCACTTGGCGCACAAGGTTGGAAGGAGGGGCAGGTGGTTGTAAAGCGCCCGGCTTTCTGTGAATGCAAGCAAAGGTAACGGCCCAACAGCAGCCGCACACAACACACACGTCCGTCCGTCCGTGGAGAGCGGCTCCATTTTATTGCCTCCGTTTGGTGACCCTTCGGCCTCACTCTTTTTCTCGTACTCGTACCACCGCCTCTCCCCCACATCACCTGAAATCCATTTCTCCGAATAAAAAAGCCCGCAGCAGATCGGCGGGCCTCTCCGTTTTACCTCCAACTGTCGGTTCCGATCTTTTTTCCAACCATTGCATGATTGCAGTGCAATGCAATGCGGTTTCAGTAGGAGATTCTACTGCATGATAAGATTGATAACTCATTGCAACCCTGTCCAAATTCATGTGAAAATGCTTGGGTTGCGTAATCCTTGAAGAAAGGCACCGTGGTCGAGCTACCGTGAGTAGACCGTAGTTTTTACGAAAAATGCTGGTACTGCGCCACGAATTTCTGTTGGTAGTTTCCTGGCTTCGCTTTGGCCCGAAGCAAGGCTGGATCACGTTGCCGCTTGGCGAACTAAAAAACTGTTCCGTCAAGTGGCCCCCCGGAGCCATGCTTTCACAGGCTTACTATTAGTTGAGTGGTCTAGTCATGCCATTAATAAAAGCTACAACGGCAAGGCAGACTGATTAAGACATTGGTAGTAGTAGGAAGACGAAGAATTCAGCAATTTAACAGGGGTTGACGACGGACGATCTCAGTTGGCCGCCTTCCGGTTCCGGCTGGCATCGGCGCACGCAACAGTCCCCCACGTTGCACCGGCACCAGCTAGGCGTACTGGCCTGGCCTTGACTGCCTCGCATCCGTCCCGTTCCGGTGTCTGGTGGGCACGGCCCGGCGCACGCAACGCTCGCCCGACACGTCGACGGATGGAAGCCTGGCTGATGCGGTGTCGCCGCCGCGCCTTGACT
>LR738710.1:717325497-717371673 GCA_902687465.1 Secale cereale | reverse complement strand
CCCCACCCCACCCCTCGATCACGTCCTTCCAGATCGCGCACCACGCCGGACCGGTCAGACGCTTGGCGTGGGTAGTAGAACCGGGCAGTAGAGATGTCGTCTGTCCATCCAGTCTAGCTCCTCACCGACCATTGGCCCGACCCGAACCGGCCGGTCGACCAGTCGGCCCCTAACTCTGCTTTCAGTGTGCCCCGTGCACGGAATTGAGTAGAGCGATGGCGCCGCTGCCGCGTGCGGCTTTCTGCCGGGAGACGAGCACGACGCGGACGAGGCCGGCGCACAGTTTTGTCCAGCTTCTCTCTCAAGTCTGAACCGCGGGAGGCGGCCTTTACACGCGAGTAAAGGCCACGCGCTCCATTTCGGTTCGTCGGGAACCGGGTTCAGGTGAGAGCGTCTACGGCCGGACGTCAAACCGGCCTCAAACGCCCGCAACCAGTTTGACTCAGACGGACGTTTCATACGAGTCTCAAACGCCCGAGCTGACCGGTATCTCTTATATCTAACCCAAATATAAGACGGATATGTGGATGTTCGGATGCGCCCATCGCGTCGAACCCGACAATCCGACCTTATCCTAAATTGCACCAAATTCACCTCGAGAGCTGTCGGATCCATTTGCTCTCTCATCTCCCCTTCTTCGCGCCGTCCGTCTCACAGCTCCGCCGCCGCGCCCGGTCCGCAGCCGTTCCTAGCCTCTGCGTCGCCCTCTCCGCAGCCGTTCCTTGCCTCTGCGCCACCAGCTCCGACAAAGCAGTCCTCTCTTCCGTCCTCGCCACGGGGATGTCGTCGATGGCCCGATCGCAGCCGCGGTACGTCCGACAACTTTCTGGCTCCGTCTTGCACTTGATGTGTTCGACACATTGTCTAACCGGATTTTTTGTGATTTTATTAGAGAAAACGATGAATTTTGATGCTTCATCGGATGAGGAGTATGGATCGACAGAGCTTAATCAAATGATTCAAGACGAGTTCTTCAATTCCTCGGATTCCAATGAAGAAGTGGACATGGTCATGCTCATGAGCATGCAAGAGGAAATGGACCGACAAGTGGAGCACATTCTCAACTCCAAGGGCTCGATCGCAAGGAGAAGAATGATCAATCGGGATAGGGTGTCTGGAGCTCGGCTACTGCACATGGACTACTTTGCCTCCAAGCCTACTTTCCAGGATGATCCATGGTTTCGTCGCCGTTTTCGCATGCGGAAACCATTGTTCTTGCGCATTGTGGATGTAGTGGAGGCACACAAACTCAACTCATGAACTTTCTGCAGATGCATCAGAATATTCGAGATCATCAGGTGCACGCGGAACTACTCAATGATCATGTGGAGCTGTTACCTCTTGAGCATGCATTGATTTTCCCTTGAAGAGGAAAGGGTGATGCAGCAAAGTAGCGTAAGTATTCCCCTCAGTTTTTAAGAACCAAGGTGTCAATCTAGTAGGAGACTACACGCAAGTCGCCTAGTACATGCACAAACAATCAAGAACCTTGCAACCAACGTGATAAAGGGGTTGTCAATCCCTTCATGGCCACTTGCAAAAGTGAGATCTAATAAAGATAATAAGATAAATATTTTTGATATTTTTGTTATATAGATTGGAAAATAAAGATTGCAAAATAAATAGTAAACTAGAATTGTAGATCGAAAACTTATATGATGTAAAGTAGACCCGGGGACCATAGGTTTCACTAGTGGCTTCTCTCATGATAGCATAAATTACGGTGGGTGAACAAATTACTGCCGAGCAATTGATAGAAAAGCGCATAGTTATGAGAATATCTAGGCATGATCATGAACATAGGCATCACGTCCGTGTCAAGTAGACCGAAATGATTCTTCATCTACTACTATTACTCCACACATCGACCGCTATCCAGCATGCATCTAGAGTATTAAGTTCATAAAAACGGAGTAACGCCTTAAGCAAGATGACATGATGTAGAGGGATAAACCCAAGCAATATGATATAAACCCCATCTTTTTATCCTCGATGGCAACAATACAATACGTGTCGGTTACCTTTCTGTCACTGGGATGGAGCACCGCAAGATTGAACCCAAAGCTAAGCACGTCTCCCATTGCAAGAAAGATCAATCTAGTAGGCCAAACCAAACTGATAATTTGAAGAGACTTGCAAAGATATTAAATCATGCATATAAGAATTCAGAGAAGAACCAAATATTGTTCATAGATAATCTTGATCATAAATCCGCAATTCATCGATCTCGGCAAACACACCGCAAAAAGAATTACATCGAATAGATCTCCGAGAACATCGAGGAGAACTTTGTATTGAGAACCATAGAGAGAGAAGAAGCCATCTAGCTAATAAATATGGACTCGAAGGTCTGTGGTAAACTACTCACACATCATCGAAGAGGCTATGGTGTTGATGTAGAAGCCCTCCGTGATCGAATCCCCATCCGGCGGAGCGCCGGAAAAGGCCCCAAGATGGGATCTCACGGGTACAGAAGGTTGTGGCGGTGGAAAACTGGTTTCGTTGCTCTCCCGGATGTTTCTATGGTACAAGGGTATATACATGCGGAAGAAGTACATCGGTGGAGCTACGAGGGGCCCACGAGGGTGGGGGGCGCGTCCTCCTGCTTCGTGGCCGCCTCGTGGCGTTCCAGACTTCAACTTCAAGTCTTCTGGTTTGCTTTCGGTCCAAGAAAGATCCTCCCGAAGGTTTCGTTTCGTTTGGTATTCCTTTTCTGCAAAACACTGAGATAGGCAAAAAAACAGGAATTGGCACTAGGCCTTCGGTTAATAGGTTAGTCCCAAAAATAATATAAAAGAGCATATTAAAGCCCATTAAACATCCAAAACAGATAATATAATAGCATGGAACAATCAAAAATTATAGATACGTTGGTGACGTATCAAGCATCCCCAAGCTTAATTCATGCTCGTCCTGAGTAGGTAAATGATAAAAACAGAATTTTTGATGTGGAATGCTACTTAACATAATTATCAATGTATTTTCCTTTATTGTGGCATGAATGTTCAGATCCGAAAGATTCAAGACAAAAGTTTAATATTGACATAAAACAATAATACTTCAAGCATACTAACTAGGCAATCACGTCTTCTCAAAATAGCATGGCCAAAGAAAGCTATCCGTACAAAATCATATAGTTTGGCTATTCTCTATCTTCATCACACAAAATATTTAAATCATGCACAACCCCGGTTTCAACCAAGCAATTGTTTCATACTTTAGTATTCTCAAACTTTTTCAACTTTCACGCAATACATGAGCGTGAGCCATGGACATAGCACTATAGGTGGAATAGAGTGGTGGTTGTGGAGAAGACAAAAAGGAGGAAGATAGTCTCACATCAACTAGGCGTATCAATGGGCTATGGAGATGCCCATCAATAGATATCAATGTGAGTGAGTAGGGATTGCCATGCAACGGATGCACTAGAGCTATAAATGTATGAAAGATCAACTAAAAAAACTAAGTGGGTGTGCATCCAACTCGCTTGCTCACGAACACCTAGGGCATTTTGAGGAAGCCCATCATTGGAATATACAAGCCAAGATCTACAATGAAAATTTCCACTAGTATATGAAAGTGACACAACAAGAGACTCTCTATCATGAAGATCATGGTGTTACTTTGAAGCACAAGTGTGGAAAAAAGATAGTAGCATTGCCCCTTCTCTCTTTTTCTCTCAATTTTTATTTTTTTATTTTTTTTGAATATATTTCGTTCGGAGTCTCATCCCGACTTGTGGGGGAATCATAGTCTCCATCATCCTTTCCCCACGGGGACAATGTTCTAATAATGAAGATCATCACACTTTTATTTACTTACAACTCAAGAATTACAACTCGATGCTTAGGACAAAATATTACTCTGTGTGAATGCCTCCGGCGGTGTACCGGGATGTGCAATGAATCAAGAGTGACATGTATGAAAAAATTATGAAGAGTGGCTTTGCCACAAATACAATGCCAACTACATGATCATGCAAGGCAATATGACACTGATGGAGCGTGTCACAATAAACGAAACGATGGAAAGTTGCATGGCAATATATCTCGGAATGGCTATGGAAAATGCCATAATAGGTAGATATGGTGGCTGTTTTGAGGAAGGTATATGGTGGGTGTATGGTACCAGCGAAAGTTGCGCGATACTAGAGAGGCTAGCAATGGTGGAAGGGTGAGAGTGCGTATAATCCATGGACTCAACATTAGTCATAAAGAACTCATATACTTATTGCAAAAATCTACAAGTTATCAAAACCAAGCACTACACGCATGCTGCTAGGGGAAGGGTTGGTAGGAGTTAACCATCGCGCGATCCCGACCTCCACACAAAGGAAGACAATCAATAAATAAATCATGCTCCAACTTCATCACATAACGGTTCACCATACGTGCATGCTACGGGAATCACAAACTTTAACACAAGTATTCCTCAATTTCACAATTACTCTACTAGAATGACTCTAATATCACCATCCTCATATCTCAACAATCATCAAGCATCAAACTTCTCATAGTATTCAATGCACTCTATATGGAAGTTTTTATTATACCCATCTTGGATGCCTATCATATTAGGACTAATTTTATAGCCAAAGCAAATTACCACGCTGTTCTAAAAGACTCTCAAAATAATATAAGTGAAGCATGAGAGATCAATAATTTCTATAAAATAAAACCACCACCATGCTCTAAAAAGATATAAGTGAAGCACTCGAGCAAAATTATCTTGCTCAAAAGATATAAGTGAAGCACATAGAGTATTCTAATAAATTCCGATTCATGTGTGTCTCTCCCAAAAGGTGTGTACAACAAGGATGATTGTGGTAAACTAAAAAGCAAAAACTCAAATCATACAAGACGCTCCAAGCAAAACACATATCATGTGGTGAATAAAAATGTAGTCTCAAATAAAGTTATCGGTAGACGAAGACGAAAGAGGGGATGCCTTCCCGGGGCATCCCCAAGTTTAGGCTTTTGGTTGTCCTTGAATTTTACCTTGGGGTGCCTTGGGAATCCCCAAGCTTAGGCTCTTGCCACTCTTTGTTCCATAGTCCATCAAATCCTTACCCAAAATCTTGAAAACTTCACAACACAAAACTTAACAGAAAATCTTGTGAGCTCCGTTAGTATAAGAAAACAAACCACCACTTTAAGGTACTTTATTGAACTCATTATTTATTTATATTGGTGTTAAACCTAATGTATTCCAACTTCTCTATGGTTCATACCCCCCGATACTACTCATAGATTCATCAAAATAAGCAAACAACACACGAAAAACAGAATCTGTCAAAAACAGAAGAGTCTATACCAATCTGTAACTTTCGAATACTTCTGTAACTAAAAAAATTCTGAAATAAATTGGTGGACGTGAGGAATTTGTCTGTTAATCATCTGCAAAAAGAATCAACTTAAAAGCACTCTCCAGTAAAAAATGGCAGCTAATCTCGTGAGCGCAAAAGTTTCTGTTTTTTTACAGCAAGATCGCAAAGACTTCACCCAAGTGTTCCCAAAGGTTCTACTTGGCACAAACACTAATTAAAACACAAAAAACACAATCATAGCAGTAGCATGATGAATTATTTATTACTAAACAGGAACAAAAAGCAAGTAACAAAAATAAAATTGGGTTGCCTCCCAACAAGCGCTATCGCTTAACGCCCCTAGCTAGGCATAAAAACAAGAATAGATCTAGGTATTATCATCTTTGGTATGCAATTCTTCAACAGAACACACATAACCCTTAGGAGGTTCTTTGGTTTTGTTGATGATCAAACTCCTAGGCAAGAAATTGAGAAATTCTTTTGTAGCAAAAGGTTCCTTAATGATATCGAAAAGGTTGGGGTGAACACTTATTGATTTGAGATCCACATGCTCCTTACTAGAAGATTCACCCTTATTTCTAGAAATATACATAAACTTGGCAACTTTGGTAGGAGGACGGTTCGAAGTGTTTCTAATGGCAGAAAAGGCAGACCCCAAGTTGGTAATAATATCCTCAAGTTTATCAATTCTAGTGGAATCTTGATCTATCTTTTCATTAACTATGGGTTCTTTTTCTCTCAAGTTTTTCAGAGTAACCCCTACCATAGATCCATATTGCGTAATTCGGTTGTGGATCTTTTTATCCAAATTATCGATCAACTCTACAGTGGCAACTTTATTTTTGATAATTTCAAGCCTTTGCATTACATGCTCCAAAGTTAAAATAGTTCCATTAACCAAAAGAGGCGGGGGGGGGGGGTGTGCAAAAAGATCTATCATGGCATTATAAGAATCAAAAGTATGGCTACCCAAGAAATTCCCTCCGGTAATGGTATCAAGAATATATCTATCCCAAGGAGTGATGCCTACGTAAAAATTGCGAAGAAGAACGGAAGTAGATTGCTTCCTAGTAGATCTATTCTGAGCATTGCAAATTATATACCAAGCATCTTTTAGATTTTCTCCCTCCCTTTGTTTAAAATTAAGAACTTGATTATCGGGAGTACTAACAATGATAGAAGGACTAGCCATGACGGCAAAGCAAACGATCTAACACACAGACACACAAGAAGCAAGTGAACGGAAAAGAGGTGAACGGAAAAAGGGCGAATAAAACGGCAAATGTGAAGTGGGGGAGAGGAAAACGAGAGGCAAATGGCAAATAATGTAATGCGAGGGATAAGAGTTGTGATGGGTACTTGGTATGTCTTGACTTGAGCGTAGATTTCCCCGGCAACGGCGCTAGAAATCCTTCTTGCTACCTCTTGAGCATGCGTTGGTTTTCCGAAGAGGAAAGGGTGATGCAGCAAAGTAGCATAAGTATTTCCCTCAGTATTTGAGAACCAAGGTATCAATCCAGTAGGAGACTACACGCAAGTCACCTAGTACCTGCACAAACCATCAAGAACCATGCAACCAACGCGATAAAGGGGTTGTCAATCCCTTCACGGCCACTTGCAAAAGTGAGATCTGATAAAGATAATAAGATAACTATTTTTGGTATTTTTGTTATATAGATTGGAAAATAAAGATTGAAAAATAAATAGTAAACTAGAATTGTCGATCGGAAACTTATATGATGTAAAGTAGACCCGGGGGCCATAGGTTTCACTAGTCGCTTCTCTCATGATAGCATAAATTACGGTGGGTGAACAAATTACTGTCGAGCAATTGATAGAAAAGCGCATAGTTATGAGAATATCTAGGCATGATCATGAACATAGGCATCACGTCCGTGTCAAGTAGACCGAAACGATTCCGCATCTACTACTATTACTCCACACATCGACCTCTATCTAGCATGCATCTAGAGTATTAAGTTCATAAGAACGGAGTAACGCCTTAAGCAAGATGACATGATGTAGAGGGATAAACTCAAGCAATATGATATAAACCCCATCTTTTTATCCTCGATGGCAACAATACAATACGTGTCGGTTCCCTTTCTGTCACTGGGATGGAGCACCGCAAGATTGAACCCAAAGCTAAGCACTTCTCCCATTGCAAGAAAGATCAATCTAGTAGGCCAAACCAAACTACAATTTGAAGAGACTTGCAAAGATATTAAATCATGCATATAAGAATTCAGAGAAGAATGAAATATTCTTCATAGATAATCTTGATCATAAATCCACAATTCATCGGATCTCGGCAAACACACCGCAAAAAGAATTACATTGAATAGATCACCAAGAACATCGAGGAGAACTTGCTATTGAGAACCAAAGAGAGAGAAGAAGCCAGCTAGCTAATAACTATGGATCCGAAGGTCTCTGTTAAACTACTCACACATCGTCGAAGAGGCTATGGTGTTGATGTAGAAGCCCTCCGTGATCGAATCCCCCTCCGGCGGAGCGCCGAAAAAGTGAAGGAAATATGCCCTAGAGGCAATAATAAAGTTGTTATTTATATTTCCTTATATCTTGATAAATATTTATTATTCATGCTAGAATTGTATTAACCGGAAACTTAGTACATGTGTGAATACATAGACAAAACAAAGTGTCCCTAGTATGCCTCTACTTGACTAGCTCATTAATCAAAGATGGTTATGTTTCCTAACCATAGACATGTGTTGTCATTTGATCAACGAGATCAAATCATTAGGAGAATGATGTGATGGACAAGACCCATCCGTTAGCTTACCAACTTGATCGTTTAGTTTTACTGCTATTGCTTTCTTCATGACTTATACATGTTCCTATGACTATGAGATTATGCAACTCCCAAATACAGTAGGAACACCCCGTGTGCTATTAAATGTCACAATGTAACAGGGTGATTACAAAGATGCTCTACAGGTGTCACCGAAGGTGTTTGTGGTGTTGGCATATATCAAGAATAGGATTTGTCACTCCGAGTGTCGGAGAGGTATCTCTGGGCCCTCTCGGTAATACACATCATAATAAGCCTTGCAAGTAAACGACTAATGAGTTAGTCACGAGATGATGCATTACAGAACGAGTAAAGAGACTTGCCAGTAACGAGATTGAACTAGGTATGATGATACCGACGATCGAATCTCGGGCAAGTAACATACCGATGACAAATGGAACAACGTATGTTGTTATGAGGTTTGATCGATAAAGATCTTCGTAGAATATGTAGGAGCCAATATGAGCATCTAGGTTCCGCTATTGGTTATTGACCGAAGATGTGTCTCGGTCATGTCTACATAGTTCTCGAACCCGTAGGGTCTGCATGCTTAACGTTCGATGACGATTTGTACTATGAGTTATGTGATTTGATAACCGACGTTTGTTCGGAGTCCCGAATGAGATCACGGACATGACGAACACTCTCAAAATGGTCGAGACATAAAGATCGATATATTGGAAGGCTATATTCGGACATCGGAAAGGTTCCGAGTGATTCGGGTATTTTTCGGAGTACCGGAGAGTTACGGGAATTCGTATTGGGCCTTAATGGGTCATACGGGAAAGGAGAGAAAGGCCTCAAGGGTGGCCGCGCCCCTTCCCCATGGACTGGTCCGAATTGGACTAGGGAAAGGGGGCGCCACCTTCCTTCCTTCTCCTTCTCCCTTCCCCTTTTCCTATTCCATGTGGGAGGAGGAATCCTACCAGGACTAGGGAGTCCTAGTAGGACTCCACACTTGGCGCGCGCCCTCTAGGGCTGGCCTCTTCCTCCTCCCTCCTTTATATACGTGGGCAGGGGGAACCCCGAAGGCACTCCAAGATTTGTCTTAGCCGTGTGCGGTGCCCCTCTTCACAGTTACACACCTCGGTCATATCGTTGCAGTGCTTAGGCGAAGCCCTGCGCCGGTAGCTTCATCATCACCGTCACCACGTCGTCGTGCTGACGAAACTCTCCCGTGGCGCTCAACTGGATCAAGAGCTCGTGGGACATCATCGAGCTGAACGAGTGCTGAACGCGGAGGTGCCGTACGTTCGGTGCTTGGATCGGTTGGATCGCGAAGACGTTCGACTACATCAACCGCGTCACTAGACGCTTCCGCTTTCGGTCTACGAGGCTACATAGACACACTCTCCCCTCTCGTTGCTATGCATCTAGTAGATAGATCTTGCATGATCGTAGGAAATTTTTGAAATACTACGTTCCCCAACAGTGGCATCATGAGCCAGGTCTATGCATAGATGATATGCACGAGTAGAACACAATGAGTTGTGGGCGATAATAGTCATACTACTTACGAGCATGTCATACTTTGATTCAGCGGTATTGTGAGATGAAGCGGCCCGGACCGACATTACGCTTACGCTTACGCGAGACTAGTTTCGCCGTTACGAGCACTCATTGCTTAAAGGTGACCGGCGGGTGTCTGTCTCTCTCACTTTAGCTGAATTGAGTGTGACTACGCCCGGTCCTTGTGAAGGTTAAAACATCACATACTTGACAAAAAATCGTTGTGGTTTTTGTATGCGTAGGTAAGAACGGTTCTTGCTAAGCCCGTAGCAGCCACGTAAAACATGCAACAACAAAGTAGAGGACGTCTAACTTGTTTTTGCAGGGCATGTTGTGATGTGATATGGTCAAGACGTGATGAGTTATACATTATTGTATGAGATGATCATGTTTTGTAAAGTTATCGACAACCGGCAGGAGCCATATGGTTCTCTCTTTATTGTATGAATTGCAAAGGCCATGTAATTGCTTCACTTTATCACTATGAGTTAGCGATAGTAGTAGTAGTAGCAATAGTTGGCGTGACGACCACAACGCTACGATGAAGATCATGGTGTCTAGCCGGTGACAATGGAGACCATGATGAATTGACGATGCTTTGGAGATGGAGATCAAAAGCACAAGATGATGATGGCCATATCATGTCACATATTTTGATTGCATATGATGTTTATCTTATTATGCTTCTTATTTTGCTAGAACGATGGTAGCATTATAAGATGATCCCTTACAAAATTTCAAGGTTCAAGTGTTCTCCCTGAGTATGCACCGTTGCGAAAGTTCATCGTGCCGAGACACCACGTGATGATCGGGTGTGATAAGCTCTACATTCAAATACAACGGGTGTAGGACAGTTTTGCACATGCAGAATACTCGGGTTAAACTTGACGAGCCTAGCATGTACAATCATGGCCTCGGAACACTGGAGACCGAAAGGTCGAGCGTGAATCATATAGTATATATGATCAACATAAGATGTTCACCATTGAAAACTACTCCATCTCACACGATGATCAGACATGGTTTAGTTGATTTGGATCACGTGATCATTTAGATGACTAGAGGGATGTCTATCTAAGTGGGAGTTCTTTAGTAATATGATTAATTGAACTTTAATTTATCATGAACTTAGTCCTGATAGTATTTGCAAATTATGTTGTAGATCAATAGCTCGCTTTATAGCTCGCCTATATTTTTGATATGTTCCTAGAGAAAACTAAGTTGAAAGATGTTAGTAGCAATGATGCAGACTAGGTCCGTGATCTGAGGATTATCCTCATTGCTGCACATAAGTATTATGTCCTTGATGCCCCGCTAGGTGACAAACCTATTGCAGGAGCAGATGCAGACGTTATGAACGTTTGACAAGCTCGATATGATGACTACTTGATAGTTTAGTGCGCCATGCTTTACGGCTCATAACCGGGAATTCAAAAAAATTTGAATGCCATGGAGCATATGAGATGTTCCAAGAGTTGAAATTAGTATTTCATACTCATGCCCGTGTCGAGAGGTATAAGACCTCTGACAGTACTTTGCCTACAAGATGGAGGAGAATAGCTCAACCAGTGAGCATGTGCTCATATTGTTCTGGTACTACAATTGCTTGAATAAAGTGGGAGTTAATCTTCCAGATAAGATAGTAATTGACAAAGTTCTCTAGTCACTATCACCAAGTTAGTAGAACTTCATGATGAACTATAATATGCGAGGGATGACGAAAGTAATTCCCGAGCTCTTCGCGATGCTGAAATCAGCGAAGGTAGAAATCAAGAAAGAGCATCAAGTGTTGATGATTAACAAGACCACTTGTTTCAAGTAAAGGGCAAAGGGATAGAAGGGGAACCTCAAGAAGAATGACAAGCAAGTTGTCACACCCGTGAAGAAACCCAAAGCTAAACTCAAGCCTGAAACTAAGTGCTTCTACTGCAAAGGAAATGGTCACTGGAAGTGGAACTGTCCTAGATACTTGGCGGATAAGAAGGATGGCAAAGTGAAAAAAGGTATATTTGATATACAGATTATTGATGTTGTACTTTACTAGTGTTCATAGAAACCCCTGGGTATTTTGATACCGGTTCAGTTGCTAAAATTAGTAACTCAAAACGAGAGTTGTAGAATGAACAGAGACTAGTTAAAGGTGAAGTGACGATGTGTGTTGGAAGTGGTTCCAAGATTGATATGATCATCATCGCACACTCCCTATACTTTCGAGATTAGTGTAAAACCCAAATAAATGTTATTTGACATTTGCGTTGAGCATGATTATGATTTGATCATGTTTGTTGCAATACGGTTATTCATTTAAAGTCATAGAATAATTGTTGTTCTGTTTACATTAATAAAACCTTCGATGGTCATACACCCAATGAAAATAGTTTGTTGGATCTCGATCGTAGTAATACACATATTCATAATATTGAAGCCAAAAGATGCAAAGTTGATAATGATAGTGCAACTTATTTGTGGCACTGCCGTTTAGGTTATATTGGTGTAAAGCGCATGAAGAAACTCCATGCTGATGGGCTTTTGGAATCACTTGATTATGAATCACTTGGTGCTTGCGAACCATGCCTCATGGGCAAGATGACTAAAATTCCGTTCTCCGAAACAATGGAGCGAGCAACTGACTTACTGGAAATAATACTGATGTATGCGGTTCGATGAGTGTTGAGGCTTGCGGCAGGTATCGTTATTTTCTGACCTTCACTGATTATTTGAGCAGATATGGGTACATCTACTTGATGAAGCACAAGTCTGAAACATTTTTAAAGTTCAAAGAATTTCAGAGTGAAGTAGAGAATCATCGTAACAAGAAAATAAAGTTTCTATGATCTGATCGTGGAGGTGAATATTTGAGTTACGAGTTTGGTCTTCATTTGGAACAATGTGGAATAGTTTCACAACTCACGACACCCGGAACACCATAGCATAATGGTGTGTTCGAACGTCGTAACCGTACTTTATTAGATATGGTGCGATCTATGATGTCTCTTACCGATTTACCACTATCGTTTTGGGGTTATGCTTTAGAGACAGATGCATTCACGTTAAATAGGGCACCATCTAAATCTGTTGAGACGACGCCTTATGAACTGTGGTTTGGCAAGAAACCAAAGTTGTCGTTTCTTAAAGTTTGGAGCTGCGATGCTTATGTGAAAAAGCTTCAACCTGATAAGCTTGAACCCAAGTCGGAGAAATGTGTCTTCATAAGATACCCAAAGTAAATTGTTGGGTACACCTTCTATCACAGATCCGAAGGCAAGATATTCGTTGCTAAGAATGGATCCTTTCTAGAGAAGGAGTTTCTCTCGAAAGAAGTGAGTGGGAGGAAAGTGGAACTTGATGAGGTAATTGTACCATCTTCCGAATTGGAAAGTAGTACATCACAGAAACTAGTTCCAGTGATTCCTACACCAATCAGCGAGGAAGCTAATGATGATGATCATGAAACTTCGGATCAAGTTACTACCGAACCTCGTAGGTCAACCAGAGTACGTTCCCCGCCAGAGTGGTACAGTAACCCAGTTCTGGAAGTCATGTTACTAGACCATGATGAACCTACAAACTATGAGGAAGCGATGATGAGCCCAGATTCCGCAAAAAGGCTTGATGCCATGAAATCTGAGATGGGATCCATGTATGAGAACAAAGTGTGGACTTTGGTTGACTTGTCCAATGATCGGCAAGCTATTGAAAATAAATGGATCTTCAAGAGGAAGACAGACGCCGATGGTAATGTTACTGTCTACAAAGCTCGACTTGTCGCGAAAGGTTTTCGACAAGTTCAAGGAGTTGACTACGATGAGACTTTCTCACCCATAGCGATGCTTAAATCTGTTCGAATCATGTTAGCGATTGCCGCATTTTATGATTATGAAATCTGGCAAATGGATGTCAAAACTACATTCCTTAATGGATACCTCAAAGAGGATTTGTATATGATACAACCATCAGGTTTTGTCGATCCTGAATGTGCTAACAAAGTGTGCAAGCTCCAGCGATCCATCTATGGACTGGTGCAAGCATCTCGGAGTTGGAATATACGCTTTGATAAGTTGATCAAAGCATATAGTTTTATACATACTTGCGATGAAGCCTATATTTACAAGAAAGTGAGTGGGAGCACTACAACCTTTCTGATAAGTATATGTGAATGACATACTGTCGATCGGAAATGATGTAGAATTTTCTAGAAAGCATAAATGATTGTTTAAAAGGAGTTTTTCAATAAAAGACCTTGGTGAAGCTGCTTACATATTAGGCACCTAGATCTATAGAGATAGATCATGACGCTTGATAAGACTTTCGATTAGTACATACCTTGATATTTTTTTTGAAGTAGTTCAAAAATGGATCAGTTTGAGAAGGAGTTCTTTCCTGAGTTATAAGGTATGAAGTTGAGTAAGACTCAAAACCCGACCACGACAGAAGATAGAGAAAGAATGAAAGTCATTCCCTATGCCTCAGCCATAGGTTATATAAAGTATGCCATGCTGTGTGCTAAACCTGTTGTGTACCTTGCCATGAGTATGGCAAGGAGGTACAATAGTGATCCAGGAGTAGATCACTGGACAGCGGTCAAAATTATCCTTAGTTACTAGATGACTAAGGAAATGTTTCTCGATTATGGAGGTGATAAAGAGTTCGTCGTAAAGAGTTACGCCGATGCAAGCTTTGGCACTAATCCAGATGACTCTAAGTATCAATCTGGATGTGTATTGAAAGTGGGAGCAATTAGCTAGAGTAGCTCCATGCAGAGCATTGTAGACATAGAAATTTGCGAAATACATACGGATCTGAATGTAACAGACTCGCTGACTAAACTTCTCTCACAAAGCAAAATATGATCACACCTTAGTACTCTTTGGGTGTTAATCACATGGCGATGTGAACTAGATTATTGACTCTAGTAAACCCTTTGGGTGTTGGTCACATGGCGATGTGAACTATGGGTGTTATTCACATAACGATGTGAATTATCGGTATTAAATCACATGGCGATGTGAACTAGATTATTGACTCTAGTGCAAGTTGGAGACTGAAGGAAATATGCCCTAGAGGCAATAATAAAGTTGCTATTTATATTTCCTTATATCATGATAAATGTTTATTGTTCATGCTAGAATTGTATTAACCGAAAACTTAGTACATGTGTGAATACATAGAGAAAACAGAGTGTCCCTAGTATGCCTCTACTTGACTAGCTCATTAATCAAAGATGGTTATGTTTCCTAACCATAGACATGTGTTGTCATTTGATCAACGAGATCACATCATTAGGAGAATGATGTGATGGACAAGACCCATCCGTTAGCTTAGCAACTTCATCGTTTAGTTTTACTGCCATTGCTTTCTTCATGACTTATACATGTTCCTATGACTACGAGATTATGTAACTCCCAAATACCGTAGGAACACCTTGTGTGCTATCAAACGTCACAACATAACTGGGTGATTATAAAGATGCTCTACAGGTGTCTCTGAAGGTGTTTGTGGTGTTAGCATATATCAAGAATAGGATTTGTCACTCCGAGTGTCGGAGAGGTATCTCTGGGCCCTCTCGGTAATACACATCATAATAAGCCTTGCAAGCAAACGACTAATGAGTTAGTCACAAGATGATGCATTACGGAAGGAGTAAAGAGACTTGCCAGTAACGAGATTGAACTAGGTATGATGATACCGACGATCGAATCTCGGGCAAGTAACATACTGATGACAAGGGGAACAACGTATGTTGTTATGCGGTTTGACCGATAAAGATCTTCATAAAATATGTAGGAGCCAATATAAGCATCCAGGTTCCGCTATTGGTTATTGACCGGAGATGTGTCTCGGTCATGTCTACATAGTTCTCGAACCCGTAGGGTCTGCGCGCTTAACGTTCGATGACAATTTGTACTATGAGTTATGTGATTTGATGACTGATACGTCTCCAACGTATCTATAATTTTTGATTGTTCCATGCTATTATTTATGATGTCTTGGATGTTTAATGGGCTTTTTCATACACTTTTATATCATTTTTGGGACTAACCTACTAACCCAAAGGCCCAGTCCAGATTGCTGTTTTTTGCCTATTTCAGTGTTTTGGAGAAAAGGAATATCGAATGGAGTCCAAATGGAATGAAACCTTCGGGAGAGATATTTTTGTAGAAAATCACACACGAGAGACTTGAGAACCACGACAGGGGAGCCACGAGGTACCCACGAGGGTGGGGGGCGCGCCCCCCTTCCCAGGGCGTGCCCCCTGCCTCGTGGGGCCCTCGTGAGTCCCCTGGTGTCCTCCTTCCTCCTATATAAGCCTACGTACCCCGAAACCATCAGCAACAGAGAGAAAACCCTAATTCCACCATCGTAACCTTCTGTTCCCGTGAGATCCCATCTTGGAGCCTGTTCCGGAGCTCCACTGGAGGGGGATCCATCACGGAGTGCTTCTACATCATCATCATCGCCCTCACCATGAGTTGTGAGTAGTTTACCACAAACCTTCGGGTCCATAGCTAGTATCTAGATGGCTTCTTCTCTCTCTCTGGATCTCAATACAAATTTCTCCTCGGTCTTCGAGGAGATCTATTCGATGTAATCTCTTTTTGCGATGTGTTTGTCGAGATCCGATGAATTGTGAGTTTATAATCAAGATTATCTATGAGAAATATTTGTTTCTTTTCTGAACTCTTTATGTGTGCTCATAATATCCTTGCAAGTCTCTTCGAGTTATTGGTTTGGTTTGGCCTACTAGATCTATAGTTCTTGCAATGGGAGAAGTGCTTGGCTTTGGGTTCAATCTTACGGTGTCCTTTCCCAGTGACAGTAGGGGCAACAAGGCACATATTGTATTGTTGCCATCGAGGATAAAAAGATCGGGTTTACATCATATTGCTTGAGTTTATCCCTCTACATCATGTCATCTTGCTTAAGGCGTTACTCCGTTCTTATGAACTCAATACACTAGATGCATGCTGTATAGCGGTCGATGTGTGGAGTAATAGTAGTAGATGCAGGCAGGAGTCGGTCTACTTGTCTCGGATGTGATGCCTATATACAATGATCATGCCTAGATAGTCTCATAATTATTCTCTTTTCTATCAATTGCTCGACAGTAATTTGTTTACCCGCCGTAGAATATCGCTATCATGAGAGAAGCCACTAGAGAACACTATGCCCCCCTGGTCTATTCTCAACATATCAATCTACGTCTACTTTACTTTTTCCGCTTTTACTTTCTGTTCTTATAAACAAAAATACCAAAAATATAAACTATCATCTCTATCAGATCTCACTTTCGTAAGTGACCGTAAAGGGATTGACAACCCCTTATCGCGTTGGTTGCGAAGTTCTTATTTGTTTGTGGAGGTGCGAGGGACTCGCGCGTGGTCTCCTACTAGATTGACACCTTGGTTCTCAAAAACTGAGGGAAATACTTACGCTACTATGCTGCATCTCCCTTTCCTCTTCGAGGGAATACAACTCAAGCTCGAGGAGTAGCAAGAAGAATTTCTGGCGCCGTTGCTGGGGAGGCTTACGCAAAAGTCATATACCAAGTACCTATCACAAACCCTTATCCTTCGCATTACATTTTTGCCTCTCGTTTTCCTCTCCCCCACTTCACCCTTGCCGTTTTATTTGCCCTTCTTCCGCCGTGTGTTTATCATTCGCTTTCTTCTTGTTTGCTTGGGTGTTGCTTGCTTGCTTGTCATCATGTCTAGCTCACCTATCATTATCAACACTCATGAGAGTGAGGTTCTCAACTTTAAACAAAGGGAGGAAGAAAACTTAAAAGATGCCTGGTATAGAATTTGCAATGCACAAAATAGATCTAATAGGAAGCTTTCCACTTCCGTGCTTCTTTGCAATTTTTATGTTGGCATAACTCCGTGGAATATATTTATCTTAGATACCATTACCGGAGGGAATTTCTTGGGTAGCCATTCTTTTGATTCTTATAATGCAATGACTGAATTATTTGGCTCACCCCCTCTTATGGTTAAAGGGACCGTTTTAACTTTGGAGCATGTTATGCAAATGTTAGAAATCATTGAAAACAAAGTTGCTACGGTAGAACTAGTAGAAAAATTGGATATAAAAATCCATAATGAAATCACCCAATATGGATCCAAGGTAGGAGTCGTTCTGAAAAATCTTAAGGAAAAAGCACCCATAGTTAAAGAAAAGCTAGATCAGGATTCTACTAGAATCAATAAGCTTGAGGATATTATTACTAATGGGGGTTCTGCTCTTCCTGCTATAAAAACTACTCCAAATACTTCTACCACTAAATTATCTAAGTTCATGTATGTCCCTAAAGATAAGGGTGAAACATCTAGTAAAGGAATTGCAGATCTCAAATCCATAAGTGTTCACCCTAATTTTCTTACTTTTGCAAGAGACCCTTTTGACACTTTAGAATTTCTTGATTTCTTGCCCAAGAGTTTGATTATCAATAGGGACAAAGAAGTGCCTAAGAATCCTAAGTGCTTAATCAAAGAATTGCCGTCCAAGGATGGCATTCCCTAAATCTATCTTGTATCGTGCCTAGCTAGGGGCATAAAACGATAACGCTTGTTGGGAGGCAACCCAATTTTATATTTTTTTTGTTTTTGCTGCTGTTAGGGAATAAATATTGCATCTAGATTCTGTTTAGATGTGCTTTCATGTTTTGTTTAGTGTTTGTGCCAAGTAGAACCTTTGGGAAGACTTGTGTCACTAGTAGAAAACGGGGCAATGGTCCAGCCCATTAGTCCCGGATTAGTCCAGAACCGGGACCAATGGGGGCATTGGACCCGGTTCGTCGGCCGAGGGGGCCAGCCGGGCCACGTGGGCCATTGGTCCCGGTTCGTTGGACCTTTTGGTCCCGGTTGGTGCGACGAACCGGGACCAATGGGTCTTGCTCCTGGCCCACCACCATTGGTCCCGCTTGGAGACTTGAACCGGGACCAAAGGCTCCCCTTTAGTCCCAGTTCATATCACCAACCTGGACCAATTAGGTGCCTATATATACCCCCTCGCATAAGAGCAGAGCACACTGCTCTGTTTTTTCTGGCCGAGAGGGGGAGAGGGCTTGGTGGTGCTCTAGCTCACCTCCTATGCACACAACGTGTTCGATGGAATGCCCGAGCCACACTAGTTAAGCTTTTCTCCTCTCGAAGCTCGAACACGAAGCTCCATTTTCTCCGAGATTTGTCTAGGTTTAGCGGTCCGTCATGTCCCGTCCCCGTCTTCGCCGCCGTCGATCGCCCCCGCCGATCTCGTCACCGGCACCACCGTGGTGAGCCTCTTGTTATGTCCATGCTTTTCTTACTTTTATTATTGCTTGTTATTATTGCTTTAGATAGATATTTGTCTAATTTTCTTACGTTTATTATTGCTTGTTATTATATAGTGCGATGGTTTTGATATCCGCCCACGTGGGCCCTTGTCCTGTCTACGATTCGGATGTGGTATATTATCTTTAATTTATAACTATTTGTTTTAGTGTTTATGACAATTATGCCGACCAACCTGACATGCATAGATGTTTTTATATGTCTAGGAGGTAGTTGAACCGGAAATTCCGACCGACTCTCTTGTGGAGAGGTTAAATTTAGTTGAAGAGGAAAACATTTCCTTGAAGAAAAAATTGGAAAAAGTGGAGGAGGAGAAGATGCAATTGGAGTTGCATGTTGCGGAAGTCGTCGATGATCACAAGATCAAGATGGACCATATTGTCGAGAGGTTAAATTTAGTTGAAGAAGAAAACAATTTCTTGAAGGAAAAATAAAAAAATTGAGGACGAGAAGATGATATTGGAGTTGCATGTTGCGGATGTTGTCGATGATCACAAGATCAAGATGGATGCAATGCGGTTGAAGATTAGAAAGATTAGAAAATATGCCATTCATACCGAGGCTTGGTATCATTATGCCGTTGGATCAATTGTTACCTTGGTTGCGATTATGATCGCATTTGTTTTCGCATTGAAATGTTTTACATAGTTTCAATGTATGGTGAAAATTAATTAGATGCTCTAGAGAGCTATATGTTGTTAGATGAGAACTATGTATGTACTTTGGTTTTAATGTGATGATGAACTTCTATTAATTTGGTCACTTAATTATCTATTTATGATGTTCTGTAATGGTTTTTGACACACTTAATTATATATAATGCACGCAGATGAACCGACAATGGATGTACGGTGACAGACACACCTCCATGTACATTAAGGGCGTGCATGAGTTTCTGAATGCGGCTGAGGCAAACAAGCAGAATGGTTTTATGTGTTGTCCATGCACTAAATGTGGGAATACGATGTCTTACTCTAACCGGAAAATCCTTCACTCCCACCTGCTTTACAAGGGTTTCATGCCACACTATAATGTTTGGACGAGGCACGGAGAAATAGGGGTTATGATGGAAGACGGCGAAGAAGAAGAGTACGATGACAACTATGTGCCCCCTGAATACGATGATGCTGCAATGGGGGGAGCTGGTGAAGATCAAGAGGAACCAGACGATGTGCCCAATGATGCTGCAATGGGTGAAGCTGCTGAAGATCAAGAGGAACTAGAAGATGTGCCCGATGATGATGATCTCCGCCGGGTCATTGTTGATGCAAGGACGCAATGCGAAAGTCAAAAGGAGAAGCTGAAGTTCGATCGCATGTTAGAGGATCACAAAAAAGGGTTGTACCCCAATTGCGAAGATGGCAACACAAAGCTCGGTACCGTACTGGAATTGCTGCAGTGGAAGACAGAGAATGCTGTGGCTGACAAAGGATTTGAGAAGCTACGGAAAATATTGAAGAAGAAGCTTCCGAAGGATAACGAATTGCCCGACAGTACATACGCAGCAAAGAATGTCGTATGCCCTCTAGGATTGGAGGTGCAGAAGATACATGCATGCCCTATGTCACACCCTGCATTTTGTATCATGTCATTTGCATCAATGAAGCATGAAAATTTGGGCCAGCAAATTTTTGTGGCATCATTTGGCTTTTATTTGGAATCGAGTTTTTTTTCCCTGTGTTTTTCATGTGCTCATTAAAGTCAACTACTACCTCTTGTAGAATTCATCTCCTGACCCCAAAACTTCTGCCCAATGATCATACCAAGTGTTTATAGCAGTATAGTATTTTCTTATAAAATTAATTTGGCCAAAATGTATTTTCAAAAATTAGTATAAAACCCCTAAATTGAGGTTTGCACTGCAAGTGCTTGATTTAGGGTGAGAAAATTATTTCAAAAAGTATATTTGGGACCTAGTAGTCATAGGACTCCCAGAAACCACAAAAGTATAATTTTAAAAGTTATTTTCCTATATTTAAAAGCTTTTTCTTAAGGCCAGAGATGGTCTTTAATAGGGAAAAATTATTTAAGTATTTCAAAAACATTTGCCAAAATTCAGGGAGACTCATAGGACATATATTGTCCATATATAAGAGTTTCAACACTTGGTCATGTTCAAAATAATGGGCTAATCCCTCAGAAACCCTTTCTGGATATTTCAAGCTTTTGAAATATTTACAAAGGAAATATTCTCTAAAAATTCCAGGGAAATTCTATCATGTCATATATGACATATTTGATGATCTTGCCAAGCCCCATGCCTTGGGAAGCAAGAAAACATCATCAAAACCCTTCAAAACCATTCTGTCCATATTTGAAGTTTGAGCAACTTTACGTTGCCAAACTTGTCCAAATGCTCCCAAACTTGGTGCACATGCTAGAATGGTCTAATAAGGCATCTAGACTAAATGGCACAAGCTTTGGAGTAGGGTAACTTGATCAGAATACCTCAAAACCCTTTCTGGTAAATTCAAATTTGAACAACTTTACATTACCAACTTTTTACCTGGGGCTTCAAACTTTGTGAGCATGATCAATACCCCAAATGATGAAACTACACCACGTGGTGCATCAAGGGGAGATGATTAGCTTGACTTAAACATGGTGAAACCATTTCTGTTGAATTCTAGGGTTCACCAAAGTTACATTGGCTAGTTTCTTCAAACAAGCCCAAATTTGGTGAAACACCCTATTTCCTTATGACATTCAATCCTGTTAAGTGTCATGGCTAGTGGAGATCATTTGCTTGCCCAAAACATGATCAAACACCTTCTGCTATTTTACCAAAACCATCATCTTGACCTCTTTCACTATTTACTTTTGCTTCAACTTTCTACCACAGCTTCACCTAGTTACATTCTACCCCCAGTAACTTCCCCTAGACCAGAGCTCCATGATTGAAGGGTGAAAACCCTAAATTACCTTGCTGGACAGCCCAATTCTACCCATCTACCAGCTTCCCTCCTCTCTCACTGAGCATCCAAGGCATCCAAAGCCACAGCTGGGTTGTTTACTTCGTGCTGGACCCCCCAGACACGGCGGGCACGACCAGTGAGCCAACGGCATGCCGTGGCATGCGATTAGCACACTCCAGAGCACGCTACAGTGCGCACCCGCACTGTAGCCTCGCCCAATCCATCGCCCCGACCACCTCGTGCTTCCCCCTCGCGCCGTTCAACGCGCCTCGGCGTCCGCAACTCCCCCCGGCGCTGTCCCCCTCCTCCTTCTCCCTCCAGTGGACGCCCTCGCACGCGCACCGGCCGCCCGCGAGCTCCAACCTCTGGCTTCACACGCGCGCAGCTCCAGAAGCATCCCCGCTCCCCCCTTCCTCTCCTCTGCCCTGGAACTCGTCCAGCAACACCACAGACGTATCCCCAGCGCCTCCCGTGCACTTTGGCGATGAGCAGAGGCTCGCCGGCGCACAGGTCCACGACACCTTGCCGTCCTCCTATAAATAGGGCCCCGAGCCCCTCCTCTCTTCACCAACAGCACTCTCCCTCTCTCAATCATCCCCAGAGCCACTCGCCCCCTCTCCAGACCCGCCCGAGCTCGAGATTGAGCTCGAGCTCCGCCGCGGCGGCTTCCCGTCGCCAGCCCGGTACAGGCCGCCCTAGCCCTCCCTTTCGCTCGATCTAGCACCAGGGCACGTCACTGATGCGTTTCCCCCTCTTTCCCCTCTCTGCAGCTGCCAGAATCGACCGGAGCAGCATCCACCCGAAGCTCCTCCGCCGCGAGTCCTCGTCGCCGGCGAACCAGGCCCCTCCGGCGACCCGCACCACCACCGCTAGAACGGCGACACCCTGCTGAGCCCATTCCTGCCCTCAGCTTGCCCCGCCGTGCACCATACCGCCGCCGGTGAGCTCGCCGCTTCTCTGGCCGCGAGGTTGAAGATGACAGGCGGGCCCCGCCTGTCATCCTCACCTCTCTCTCGCTCCCCTCTCCGACGCTGACCGCCGGGCCCCGCCCGTCAGGTTTAAAAAACCCTGGCGCGCGCTGGCGCCATGCGGTGGGCTGATTTTGCCCTGGGCCGCTGCACTGTGGCCGTTCTGGCCCAGTGGCACAGAGCCTTTTTCCCTTTTTTCTTTTCTGTGGAATTTCAAATAATTCCACAGAATTAAATATATATCCAAATGTATTAATTCCAGTTCCTAAAAACTTGTAAAAATCCTACCTATTTAATGGTGTCACTTTCACACATGTCCATGAACCTTTTCTGTTCTGTTCAAATTTAAATTCATATTTGAACATTAAAACTTCTGTTCAAATATTCTTAGATCCCATTCTGCCACTCCAAAACTCAAACTAGGAATTTTTGCCATCTTAGTTTTCCCTCTAGTATTTCACAAAAATAAGTTGACATTTTTCTGAGCACTTTGATTTTTCTGTTTTTATTGTGGTCTTATTTTTCCGTTGTTATTTTGCGACGATTAGATACCGTATTTGACAAGGTTGCTGAAGAAGAAGGAGGGGAAGGATTTGAAGACTTTGAAGACCAAGCCAACCCAGGCAAGCAGCCCTTTGACCATGATACCCTTGTGTTCTTCGGAACCCGTTTTTTTCCGAATGCATGATGATAAGAGTTACGGTGGTGACTTAGTTAAGAACCACCACATGATGCATGCTTTACTCATAATCTTGCTATGTGCTAGATGCATTGCAAATGACTAGTAGTGATGCTTAGAGATGCATGTGTGCCATGATACCTTCGTGGTTGCAATCTTTTAAGACCCCATCGGGTGCCACTTATGCCCGGGGGAAAAAGATGAGATGGGTAACCACTTGATGACGAAGTGGTGTACCAAGACAAGTGTGTGTGGTGTTTTTCAAACGGATTGGTTTAAGTTGCGACCGTTATTCCAACCAAACATGTGCAACCACTCTACCCCTTATGGGACGGGGCATTATTGATTACTTAGGCCGATACTAGCATGGTGCCCACATTACTAGTGACGGGAAGACTTGAGGTCTTTCCCGGGACGGGGTCGTGCTCGGATAGGCGACCATGACTGTTTTCACAGGGCACCGGACACACCGTTGGTCCCTTCGTGTACGCGTGACATTGAAAATAGGGCAAGTCCCATGATCTATTGTTTGTACTCGAGGGCTGTGCACCAACGAGTGGACCCTATGTTAGTGTCGTCTAAGGAAAGATAATGACCGGGTGCTTCCCCCGAGTACTTGAGGTACTGCGGGATCGTGGGTGATGATACGTCCAAAATGCATCACTATTTTGTATCATAATTTATCCTTATTCATTGATATATTTCACGTTATGATGATGTTCTTATGTTGTTTTGGTCTACTTTACACAGTTTGCAACTTTCCGATACCGGAACAGCAGACGCAGGATTCAGCAGGAAAAAGTGGATGCTGAGTTGCTGAAGAAGAACACCTCCAAATTACCTGAAAATTGACGGGAGGTATTTTTCAAACGAATAACGAAGACACGCAAAAGGGGAGTCAGAGGGGGGCCACAGGGTGCCCAGGCGGCCTGGGGGCGCCCCCCTCCCCCTGGCCGCGCCGGGGGGCGCCTGGAGCCCCTGGCCCACCTCTGGTCGCCCCCTTTTGCATATATGTTCTCCGTCCTCCGAAAACCCTAGGCACGGGACTTTTTACGGAGTGCCGCCGCCGCTTCGAGGCGGAAACCTACAAAGAAGAAAAGGGCATCTCCGGTGGCCAGATTCCGTCGGGGAGATCACCTCCCGGAAGGGGAGATCGTCGCCATCGTCATCACCATCGTCACGGGCATCATCGAGATCATCATCAACATCATCCCCAACACCAGCATCATCTCCATCTTCATCCAAATCTCATCTTACAATCACAACTCATGTTGTAACTCGTACTATCTATCCTCTCTACTCCATCGGTGTTGATTACTACTTTGTGGTGAATGCTATTGAGTTTTGTTGGAGAAATATTATTATGTCCAGATTGTTTATCACATATTTATCCCCACTGATCATGATCTCTTTTATGTCTTGTGAGTAGTTACCCTAGTTCTTGAGGACATGGGGAAAGTCTTGTTGTTAGTAGTCATATGCTGTTGAAGTAATATGTGTTGTCTGATATTTAAGTTGTGTTGTCATTCTACTAGTGGTGTTGTGTGAGTCGAACACCCAACACTTCGCCTTATTAAGGACCTAGGAGAATACATCGTGTATAAAGAATGCTTATGGTGGGTTGCCGGAGTGACAGAAACCTGAACCCCAGTTCGCACGCTTTTGCATAAGGGAATAATGGATCCTCGATCGTATTGCTATGGTTAGGCTTTTGCCTTAAATTCTATCTTGTATTTGCGGATGCTTGAAAGGTGTTTAATCATAAGAGTGCATTCATCTTAGTCTAGAGAGTGCACTAGCATAGATCCACCCACTCAACACTTATCAACACATAACATAGTATCGATACGGAATATGGCGAAAGCACATGACTACCTCTCCCGTGTGTCCTCAAGAACGCTTTAGTCTTTATAAGTTCAGTTGCTAGGCCTCTCCTTTGCTAAGAAATGATTGGGCATTGTTACTCTCAGTACCTTTTACATTACTTGCCTTTACATTCCTGCTATTTATACCGAGAAAACCCCTAAAAGTTATCTTTCAGTGCTTGCAGTAATTTCTTGCTCAGAATCGCTTATCAATACCTTCTGCTCCTCGTTGGGTTCGACACTCTTACTTATCGAAAACGCTGCAACAGATCCCTTACGGTTGAGGGTTATCAAGTAACGTTTTCTGGCGCCGTTGCCGGGGAGCGTAGCGCTATTGGTAAAGTGAAACTGGTAAGAAAGTCTTTTTATAATTCTGTTTTTATTTTTGCTATTGCTGCTCTTTGTCCTTATGGACAACCCTATTATTGGAGCGTTGCTTGCGGGAAGACGCCCCACACCTGTGGTGGTTGATCCTCCCCCTACTGAAATTGTGCCTTATAAAATACCAGCTGGCATTATCGATTATGTTTTGGCTAATCGTTATGCAGGAGACAGACATCCCGGTGAACACTTGCTATATTTGTCACGACTATGTTCATTATTTAAGCTTGCAGGTGTATCGAGGGAGTTTGTCATGAGGAAATTGTTTGTCGTATCACTTATAGATAAAGCTTCAGATTGGTATGGGCTTCTCGATGACTCACACTTGCTGGACTGGCAGGAGCTTATGTCTCTCTTTTATACTAAGTTTTATCCTCTTCATGAAATTCATCAAGACAGGAATTATATCTATAACTTTAGGTCTCGTGACGGATAACTTTAGGTCTCGTGACGGAGAAAGCATTGCTCAAGCTTGGGGGAGATTGAAGTCTCTAATGCTCAAATGCCCTATTCATAAGCTTCCCAAGGAAATTATACTTACAAATTTTTATGCCAGGCTTTCTCGTCAGGATAAGGAGATGCTGGATGCCTCCTCTAGTGGGGTGTTTCAGAAGAAGAGCGTTGAAGAAAGGTGGGATCTCCTTGAAAGAATCCAGAGGAATACCGAAGATTGGGAAATTGATAAAGGTATTGAACCCGCTATAAATTATCAACATGATTATATTGAGAGCTATGTGGAAACTGATTACTTCAATACTTTTTGCTCTAAGATTGGTCTTGATTCCCATCTAGTGATTGATTTGTGTAAGAATTTTGCCTCTCACGTTGATTCTTTTAAAAAGAAGAGAGACCAGCACCATGCACCTTTTAAAGAACCACCTATTGATATTTTTGTTGCTGACCCTATTTTGCCTGCAGTTATATATGAACAGCCTCCTTTTCCCACGAGGATAAAGGAGCACTCTCTTGTGACAGACATAATAAATAAAAGTGAGAGAAGAGTTGATGAGCCTGAGGACCAGATCAGGGTCGATCCTCAAGTTGCATTGATTAAAGACCTTGCTACTAATGATGTTTTGGATTCCAATATAAATTTTTGTGCTGTTTCCACTAACCTTGTCACAGCCAAGAATAAAGGCCCAATTTCAGGTACTCCAGTGGTATCTGTTAAAATAGGAGATCACAATTATTATGGGCTATGCGATTTGGGATCGAGTGCAAGTGCTATTCCTTATTCACTTTATGAAGAAATCATCGGTGAGATTTCCCCTTATGAACTTGAAGAAGTTGATGTTACTATTCATCTTGCAAATAGAACAACCATCTCTCCTATCGGAATTGTGAGGGACATTGAAGTCCTATGTGGAAAGGTAAAATACCCTACCGACTTTCTAGTACTTGGATCAGAGAGAGACAACTTTTGTCCCATTATTTTTGGTAAACCTTTTCTTAGAACTTGTGGAGCTATAATAGATTGCAAGAAAGGTAAAGTCTCTGTTGAATTCGATGGTGAGCCATATGAATTTAATTTTTCTAAGTTCTCTAAGCAGCCTCGTGGTACTGATTTACCTAGTGATGATAAAATTATTGAAAGTATTGCTTCTATTGCTATTCCCCCTAATGATCCTTTGCAGCAATACATGGAGGACCACGAGAATGATTTGCATATGCAGGAAAGAAATGAACTAGATGAAATATTCTTGAGGCAGCCTGCTATCCTGAAGCACAACCTTCTGGTTGAACCTTTGGGAATTTTATCAAAACCAAAAGAAGACCCGGTGCTCGATCTTAAACCTCTTCCCGATACACTCAAGTATGCTTATTTAGATGAAAAGAAAGTATATCCTGTTATTATCAATTCTAACCTTTCAGGATATGAAGAAGAGCGATTATTGGAAATACTTCGTAAACACCGAGGCGCAATTGGCTACACCCTTGATGACCTTAAGGGGATTAGTCCATCTATCTGTCAACATACTATCAACCTTGAGCCTGATGCTAAACCGGTTGTTGATCATCAACGACGGTTGAACCCGAAGATGATGGATGTCGTGAGAACTGAGATTCTCAAGCTTCTAGCCGCAGGTATTATCTACCCTATAGCTGATAGTAAGTGGGTAAGTCCGGTACATTGTGTTCCTAAGAAAGGAGGTACAACTGTGGTTCCTAATGATAAAAATGAACTAATACCTCAGAGAATTATTATTGAATATAGAATGTGTATTGATTACAGGAAGTTGAACAAGGCAACCAGGAAGGATCACTACCCGTTGCCGTTCATCGACCAAATGCTTGAAAGGTTATCCAAAAATACCCACTTTTGTTATCTCGATGGTTATTCTGGCTTCTCTCAAATTCATGTTAACACTGCCGATCAAGAGAAGACCACTTTTACTTATCCTTTTGGTACTTATGCTTACAGACGTATGCCTTTTGGTTTATGTAATGCCCCTGCTACTTTTCAAAGGTGTATGTCTGCTATCTTTCATGGTTTCTGCGGGGATATTATGGAAGTCTTCATGGACGATTTCTCCGTCTATGGAACTTCATTTGACCATTGTCTTCACAACCTTAATAAAGTTTTGCAGAGATGCGAGGAGACAAATTTGGTACTCAACTGGGAGAAGTGCCACTTTATGGTTAATGAAGGAATTGTTCTTGGTCACAATATTTCTGAAAGGGGAATTGAAGTGGACAAAGCCAAGATCGAAGCTATTGAGAGGATGCCCTATCCAAGGGACATCAAAGGTATTCGCAGTTTTCTCGGTCATGCAGGTTTTTATAGAAGATTTATTAAAGACTTTTCTAAAACCTCGAGACCCCTCACTAATCTTCTCCAGAAGGATGTTCCTTTTTCGTTTGATGAAAATTGTAAGGAAGCTTTTGAAGTCCTTAAGAAAGCTTTAATAACTGCTCCTATAGTACAACCACCTGACTGGAATTTACCTTTTGAAATTATGTGTGATGCAAGTGATTTTGCTGTTGGAGCTGTTTTAGGACAAAGAGTTGATAAGAAATTGAATGTTATACATTATGCTAGTAAGACCCTTGATAGTGCTCAAAGAAATTATGCTACTACTGAGAAGGAATTCTTAGCTGTAGTTTTTGCTTGTGATAAGTTTAGGCAGTATATTGTTGGTTCCAAAGTTGTTATTCATACTGATCATGCTGCCATTAAGTATCTCATGACAAAGAAGGATGCCAAGCCAAGGCTTATCAGATGGGTACTCCTTCTTCAAGAATTTGATTTGCAGATTGTTGATAGGAAGGGGGAAGACAATCCGGTGGCGGACAATCTTTCAAGGATGGAAGATATACCGCACGACCCCATCCCAGTTAACGATAGTTTTCCAGACGAGCAACTTGCCGTTGTAAAAGTACAATCTCTTTCCGATCCGTGGTATGCAGATTATGCTAATTTTATTGTTGCAAAGTATTTGCCTCCAGGTCTAACATTTCAGCAAAGGAAGAAGTTCTTTCATGATTTGAGGCACTACTTTTGCGATGACCCACATCTTTTCAAAGAAGGCCCCGACGGGATCGTGAGAAGATGCATTCCGGAACATGAGCAGAAGGACATTCTCAGACGGTGTCATGATAGTCCCTATGGAGGACATCATGCCGGTGAGAGGACTGCACATAAGGTTCTTCAATCAGGTTTTTATTGGCCTACTCTCTTTAAAGATGCTAGAAATTATGTTTTAGCCTGTGATAAATGTCAGAGAGTTGGTAACATTAGTAGAAGGAATGAGATGCCTATGAATTACTCACTAGTGATTGAACCTTTTGATTGTTGGGGTTTTGATTTTATGGGTCCTTTTCCTTCTTCACACAAGTACACTCACATTTTAGTAGCTGTTGATTATGTGACCAAGTGGGTTGAAGCAATCCCCACTGAAAGTGCTGATCACAAAACATCTTTGAAAATGCTTAAAGATGTAATTTTTCCTAGGTTTGGTGTACCAAGGTATCTCATGACCGATGGAGGATCACACTTCACGCACGGAGCTTTTAGAAAAGCTTTGGCTAAATACGATGTTAATCATAGAATTGCTTCACCGTATCACCCTCAAACTAGTGGGCAAGTTGAGCTCACCAATAGAGAGATTAAGTTGATCTTGCAGAAAACAGTAAACAGAAACAGGAAGGATTGGTCAAATAAATTAAGAGATGCTTTGTGGGCATATAGAACTGCTTACAAAAACCCCATGGGCATGTCCCCCTATAAGATGGTGTATGGCAAGGCTTGCCATTTGCCATTAGAGCTAGAGCACAAAGCTTTCTGGGCTGTTAGAGAGCTTAACGCTGACCCAAAACTAGCTGGTGAGAAGCGTCTCATGAACTTGACTTCTCTAGATGAATGGAGAAGTGAAGCTTACGAGAGCGCTAAAATGTTCAAGGAAAAGGTAAAAAGGAGGCATGATAGGAAGATTCTGAAACGTGAATTTAATGTTGGTGATAAAGTTTTGTTGTTTAGATCCCGTTTCAGGTTTTCTCCAGGTAAACTACTTTCCAGGTGGGAAGGACCATTTCATATTGAAGAAGTTTATCGGTCTGGTGCAATTAAGATTAATAATTTTGAAGGCACCAAACCTCAAGTTGTGAATGGGCAAAGACTTAAACATTACATAGCAGGAGACCCTGTCGATGTTGATGTGAATATAATATACACAACAACCCACGAAGAACATGTTGCAGCCCTGTTTCAGACGCCAGTAGAAGCAGAATAAAGAAAAGGTATGTAGTACGGTAAGAAAACACCGCAAACCATCATAAAAGTTCCGTATTACGAGTTTTTGTAAAATTAGTAAAATTCCGAGTCGAAGTGGAGCCGGAGACGACCTCCAGGGAGTCCAGGCGCCCCCCTGCCCCCCCCCTGGGCCGCGCCGGCCGGCCGCCTGGACACCCTGGAGCCCGTCTCCGACCCCGCTTTGGTCCGTTACCTTCCTTTCTGTGCATAAATTTTTCCTATATATTTGCCCGGATTGTTCCGGCAACGTATCTTGCGATTTCGCGTGTTTTCTCTTCGGTCTGTTTCTGCCAGGAAATCTTTCAGCTAAATTTAGGTGCCATGGCTTCTCCAAGTTCCCCCAAGGACACGTTCGTCGTCAACGTCATCAACCCTTACCTCGCCGAGGTGAAGAAGCACCCTCAGGTTGTTCGGATGGAGGACGGTGTCCTTCATCAAGAGGATCTAAAGGGACCTATCAAGGAGGGGAGCGTCCAAGCCAGGCTGGAAGAAGTGGAACAAGAAGTCTTCGAGTACAAGAAGATGATCGAGCGTGGTGTTGAAGCTAACTTTGACATCACCAACGAGCTGAAGAACTACTTTCTGAAGGAGATGTGGGAAAGAATCGCCGCGTCTGAAGACAGAATTATAGAACTCCAAGGGCAAATTAACGATCTACATAACCAGAACTGTGAGTATGAACTAAGGTTTCTGCGCATGGGTTTGGGTGCTGAATGCAGGATTTAGGAGACAAGCTTCTCATATGAGACTGGAGAACCCCTTCCATGGAAGCGTTTCGCCAAGGACTACTTGATCAACGCCAACAAGGATGATGAGTGAAATCTCCTGGAGTAATGGCATTCCCTTGGCTTGTTCCAAGCTTGGGGGAGTGCCCGGTATCTTTATATTTTACCTTTTGTCTTTTAGAGTCAAGTAGAGTCGTATCATGTCTAGGGAGGTTGTTATATGAGATAGGTGTGTGCATTGAGGTCTATCGCTCCTTCGGTGAGGAATTGTATCCGTGAGTGTGGAGTCGTCTATGATGGAATATTAATGAGAAGTTTATCGGTTCCTTTTGCTGCACACAGTATTCTCTTCACGCAATCGACCTTATATGACGATTCTTATGGGGAGTATTGACCTTATGTCAGGTATGGCTATGAAACTTTATTTAATCTTGGCAAACATAGCTTTGGTCATTACAACAAGCAAGATTTTCTTAAAGTATCAACACAGCAAAAACCTTTATGTTATTATGCTTGAAGTGTTATGTTGACAAGGAAGACAACTTGATGTGTTATGCTTATTTCAATGTTCATGCTTTATATTGCTTTGCATCTTAGTCATCATCAATTGTCTGCTCTCTCAAAACCTTTGCTAGCCTAACTCTGTACTAAGCGGAATTCTGCTTGTGCATCCATACCCTTAAGCCAATACCTTCCATATGAGTCCACCATACCTACCTACTCGTGGTACTCCACTACCACCTCCTAAAAGTATATAATTTATGTGTTATCCTTAAAAGTTCAAAATCTTTTATTTTGTGCCTCTGTTTTAGCTCATGAGGAAGTAATAGCTAATTCATAGTCTTCTTGAGTTGGACGAGCTTCACCCCGGGATTGCATGTATAATGTGCAAACCCATAATACGAGAAGGGACTGGCAAGGAGTGCGCCCGGCTTAAGAATAATATAACAAACAAACCCTCCTTCACGCTTTGTTCATGAGAAATCAGAAAACTTTGGCAGTGATAAACAAAGGAGAATAAGAGGATGTTATCGTCCTCATACGGGAGCCGTTCCTCGAAACTTGTCCGGTTCAAGAAGCAACTGAGTTATTTATTAGCATTCGTTGACAAATCATGCACCTCTCAAAACTTGTTTTCATTCTGTTTGATTTGAGGATAGCACATGAGTTTTCCCTACTACCCTAGAGCAGGGCCTATCTTTTAATTTTAAATTGAGTCAGTTATTCCTACTTCTCTCTATTTCTCAAAGAGAGCAGACGTTTGATGTTGATAAGAATTCATTCATATAAAGCTGCATTAAGATTTGTCATATCATATCCTTGTTGACATTATCATTTGATAAGTAAGTTGTTTGTCATGCCCAGCTAAGGCAAATATCTTCCTTTGTGTTAACACTTTCACTTCTTGCTTATTAACATGTTATTTCAAAAAGCTTCAATTAATCCCATCGAAATATAAGAGCAAAAGTTAAAATTATTTGTTGTTCTTTGACCAAAGGACATGTTTGCCATGATATAATGAGTTTCCTTAGTCCTACTTTCGAATATAAGTGTTAACACTCTTTCATAAGAGCCTTATGAGTTGAAGATTGCTGCTGAGGATATTTGAGTTGGTAAAGAGACTATGATGCTTCTTGTCCGTATTCTATTTATCGACACTTCACTCTCTAACCTTGTGGACAGGTTTACCGAGTTCATATTCGCTTGGGGACAAGCGAGGTCTAAGCTTGGGGGTGTTGATACGTCCAAAATGCATCACTATTGTGTATCATAATTTATCCTTATTCATTGATATATTTCACGCTATGATGATGTTCTTATGTTGTTTTGGTCTACTTTACACAGTTTGCAACTTTCCGATACCGGAACAGCAGACACAGGATTCAGCAGGAAAAAGTGGATGCTGAGTTGCTGAAGAAGGACACCTCCAAATTACCTGAAAATTGACGGGAGGTATTTTTCAGACGAATAACGAAGACACGCAAAAGGGGAGTCAGAGGGGGGCCACAGGGTGCCCAGGCGGCCTGGGGGCGCGCCCCCCTGGCCGCGCCGAGGGGGCGCCTGGAGCCCCTGGCCCACCTCTGGTCGCCCCCTTTTGCATATATGTTCTCCGTCCTCCGAAAACCCTAGGCACGGGACTTTTTACGGAGTTCCGCCGCCTCTTCGAGGCGGAAACCTACAGAGAAGAAAAGGGCATCTCCGGTGGGCAGATTCCGCCGGGGAGATCACCTCCCGGAAGGGGAGATCGTCGCCATCGTCATCACCATCGTCACGGGCATCATCGAGATCATCATCAACATCATCCCCAACACCAGCACCATCTCCATCTTCATCCAAATCTCATCTTACAATCGCAACTCATGTTGTAACTCGTACTATCTATCCTCTCTACTCCATCGGTGTTGATTACTACTTTGTGGTGAATGCTATTGAGTTTTGTTGGAGAAATATTATTATGTCCAGATTGTTTATCACATATTTATCCCCACTGATCATGATCTCTTTTATGTCTTGTGAGTAGTTACCCTAGTTCTTGAGGACATGGGGAAAGTCTTGTTGTTAGTAGTCATATGCTGTTGAAGTAATATGTGTTGTCTGATATTTAAGTTGTGTTGTCATTCTACTAGTGGTGTTGTGTGAGTCGAACACCCAACACTTCGCCTTATTAAGGACCTAGGAGAATACATTGTGTATAAAGAATGCTTATGGTGGGTTGCCGGAGTGACAGAAACCTGAACCCCAGTTCGCACGCTTTTGCATAAGGGAATAATGGATCCTCGATCGTATTGCTATGGTTAGGCTTTTGCCTTAAATTCTATCTTGTATTTGCGGATGCTTGCAAGGTGTTTAATCATAAGAGTGCATTCATCTTAGTCTAGAGAGTGCACTAGCATAGATCCACCCACTCAACACTTATCAACACATAACATAGTATCGATACGGAATATGGCGAAAGCACATGACTACCTCTCCCGTGTGTCCTCAAGAACGCTTTAGTCTTTATAAGTTCAGTTGCTAGGCCTCTCCTTTGCTAAGAAAGGATTGGGCCACTTGTTACTCTCAGTACCTTTTACATTACTTGCCTTTACATTCCTGCTATTTATACCGAGAAAACCCCTAAAAGTTATCTTTCAGTGCTTGTAGTAATTTCTTGCTCAGAATCGCTTATCAATACCTTCTGCTCCTCGTTGGGTTCGACACTCTTACTTATCGAAAACGCTACAACAGATCCCTTACGGTTGAGGGTTATCAGGTGACATGAAAGCTTCCCGGATCTTGTGGGTAAAGTGCGCAACCTCTGCAGAGTGTAAAACTATTCGAATAGCCGTGTCCACGGTCAAGGACAGTTGGGTAACCGCTCTTGGGCTACGTCCAATGTTTGCGAAACCTTGTGTGTGTGTATGTTGAGTCAAGGTGGTGACTTGACTCGTTGAGCTGAATCCTATCCATGTTGATATCGGTAACCTGTCTTCGAGGTTACCTGAGTTTATTGATGCATATACTTGATGGTAGAATATTTATTCTAGCTCGTGGCTAGATTGCTCATTGTTGTACAATTGCATTGTTACTTTGAACCAAATCATGGGTTGCTTGCGAGTACATTCAAAGTACTCATTGGCTTGCCACTGGTTATTTAATTGGCCAGGCATGGAGGAACAGGAATATGAAGAAGAATTCTATGGAGACGAACATGCGAACTAGGACGCTATCCCAGTCAGAATGCCTGTAGGGTTAAGGCAGATGGCATGTGTTCTACTTATCTTCGAAGACTTCCGCTATTTGAGTTATTTGCTATTCAGCCCTTGAGGCTTTATCTATGTAAGACTTGGCCATAATGGCCATAATTTGTGTAAGACGGTATGTATGGATATAAGACTCTTGTTATTCAGCTTCTGTGTGTTCAGTGAGCATTGATCTCTGGGATCACTGTACACGTGCATTCGGTGATCTCGACTCCTAAGTCGGGGTCCCCACACCCTAATGAATGCATCCTCTACCGCAGTGCATACAAGGATCTGAACTCATGCCCGGTATGCGGTGCATTGCGGTATAAGATGAGACGAGATGACCCTGGTGATGTTGACGGTGAGCCCGCCAGGAAGAGGGTTCCTGCGAAGGTGATGTGGTATGCTCCTATAATATCACGGTTGAAACGTCTGTTGAGAAACGGAGAGCATGCCAAGTTGATGCGATGGCACACTGAGGACCATAAGAAAGACGGGAAGTTGAGAGCACCCGCTGACGGGTCGCAGTGGAGAAAAATCGAGTGAAAGTACTGGGAGGAGTTTGCAAAGGACCCAAGGAACGTATGGTTTGCTTTAAGCGCGGATGGCATTAATCCTTTCGGGGAGCAGAGCAGCAATCACAACACCTGGCCCGTGACTCTATGTATGTATAACCTTCCTCCTTGGATGTGCATGAAGCGGAAGTTCATTATGATGCCAGTTCTCATCCAAGGCCCTAAGCAACCCGGCAACGACATTGATGTGTACCTAAGGCCATTAGTTGAAGAACTTTTACAGCTGTGGAATGGAAACGGTGTACGTGCGTGGGATGAGCACAGACAGGAGGAATTTAACCTAAAGGCATTGCTGTTCATGACCATCAATGATTGGCCCGCTCTTAGTAACCTTTCAGTACAGACAAACAAAGGATACCACACATGTACGCACTGTTTAGATGACACTGAAAGTATATACCTAGACAAATGCAGGAAGAATGTGTACCTGGGCCATCGTCGATTTCTTCCGACCAACCATCAATGTCGAAAGAAAGGCAAGCATTTCAAAGGCGAGGCAGATCACCGGAAGAAGCCCGCCATGCGTACCGGTGATCACGTACTTGCTATGGTCAATGATTTACATGTAATCTTTGGAAAGGGACCCGGCGCACTAGCTGTTCCGATTGACGCTGAGGGACACGCACCCATGTGGAAGAAGAAATCTATATTTTGGGACCTACCCTACTGGAAAGACCTAGAGGTCCGCTCTTCAATCGATGTGATGCACGTGACGAAGAACCTTTGTGTGAACCTGCTAGGCTTCTTGGGCGTGTATGGAAATACAAAAGATACAGCTGAGGCACGGGAAGACCTGCAACGTTTGCACGAAAAAGACGGCATGCCTCCGAAGCAGTATGAAGGTCCTGCCAGCTACGCTCTTATGAAAGAAGAGAAAGAAATCTTCTTTGAATGCCTGCTCAGTATGAAGGTCCCGACTGGCTTCTCGTCGAATATAAAGGGAATAATAAATATGCCAGAGAAAAAGTTCCAGAACCTAAAGTCTCATGACTGCCACGTGATTATGACGCAACCGCTTCCGGTTGCATTTAGGGGGCTTCTACCGGAAAATGTCCGATTATCCATTGTGAAGCTATGTGCATTCCTCAATGCAATCTCTCAGAAGGTGATCGATCCAGAAATCGTACCAAGGCTAAGGAGTGATGTGGCGCAATGTCTTCTCAGTTTCGAGCTGGTGTTCCCACCATCCTTCTTCAATATCATGACGCACGTCCTAGTTCATCTAGTCGACGAGATTGTCATTCTGGGGCCCGTATTTCTACATAATATGTTCCCCTTTGAGAGGTTCATGGGAGTCCTAAAGAAATATGTCCATAACTGCGCTAGGCCAGAAGGAAGCATCTCCATGGGCCATCAAATAGAGGATGTCATCGGGTTTTGTGTTGACTTCATTCCTGGCCTTAATAAGATAGGTCTCCCTAAATCACGGTACGAGGGGAGACTGACTGGAAAAGGCACGCTTGGAAGGGACTCAATAATATGCAGGGACGGATATTCTTGGTCTCAAGCACACTACACAGTTCTACAGAACTCTACCTTGGTGACCCCGTATGTCGATGAACACAAGAACAGTCTGCGCTCCAAACACCCAGAGAAGTGCGACGACTGGATTACATGTGAATGATGGGCCTCGAACCCCTCGTTGGTTACCCCAAGTGGAAGGTGTAAGATGCAGTATTGTAGAAGTGTTTTCCCTTAGCAAAGATGCCAAGGATCGAATCCCCAGAGACTCCTAGGTTCAACAAGTAGGTGTCAACTGCTACGGCGCCAGATTAGTAGCAATCAACGTGGACCTGCACACAGATACAAATAACTTTGCTCCCAACGAGTACAGAGAGGTTGTCAATCCCTCCGGCCTTGTAGTTCACAAAGGATTAAAAGCAATGATAGTAGTGATATATAGTGTTTTGCAATAGTAAATAATAACGAAAAGTAAATAGCGGGTGTGATCAATGATGGTAATATGGACCGGAGTCTCATGATGTTCACTAGTGATGTCTCTCTCCCAAAAGACGATAAAACAGCTATGTGAGGTAAACAAATTACAGCTGGGCAATTGACAGGACCACGAACGCAAACCAATGCTGACTACATTGCAAGAAAGGTTGAGGTTCAAAGCATGGGCGGTACGCCAAAGTAAGTAGACCGAAATCCATCAATATCTACTACTAATCATCCACCTTGAGATATCTATCCAGAACATCTCGCTGGTATTAAGTTGCGAGTCCCACCCATAGTGTAAACTCAATGCAACAGACAACTGCATTAAAAGAACTTTGCGTAAAGTAAACAATCCTTGCACCCGCGGGCACAAGCACCGTTGTTTTCCCCCTTGTGGCAACAGCACATCCCCTAGACTCATGTTTCTATCACTCAAGCTAGTCATCGAGGGGCATGAACCCACAATCGAGCATAACGTTCCCTCTTGGAGTCACTACCTACTACTTGGCCAAAGCAATAAATAACAACGGAGAACATGCAAGAATTACTTATGAACAAAAATATAAAAGAGGTGAATCAAATATATTACTCAAGATCAATCTGAACATAATCTCATAATCCATCGGATCCCAGCAAACTCAACATAGCAACAGCATAAGGATTACATAGGTGCCTCGATCATGTAGGGCAGCTCACGAGGACTAATTAGTGAAGCACAAGAACGGGAGGAGAACATCACATAGCTACTGGTCATGGACTCATGGTCCAAGGGAGACTACTCACGACTCATCCGGGAGGCGTCCATGGTGGTGGAGAAGCTCCCGGTGGTGATCCTCCCTCCGGCAGGGTGCCGGGAAGAGTTCTCCTGGTGCTCCCGATCTTGGAAGCGGTGGCTGCGGCGGAACAGAGATGGGATCACGAAAAAAGTTCCTGTTCTGAGGGTTTCGGAGGACCCTTTAAATATATGCCAAAGGAGGGCATCGGGGGAGCTTCGGGGGGCCCAGGCACCCCTCCGGCGCGGCCCAGGGGGGGGGGGGCGCCGCCAGGGCGCCTGGAGCCCTGGTGGCCCCCCCGGCTGTCCTTCGGACGCAAGGTTGTTCCCGAAACGCTGATTTTTTATATAATTTTTCTAGATTTTTCTGGGCAGTTCTCATAACGTGAAAACCTGAAATACAAAAACAACCGAAAACAGAAACTGGCACTGGGGTGCACTGGATTAGTAAGTTAGTCCAAATATGATCAAAAGTGTATGGAAGTGTATGAATATCATAGCAATATCACCCAAAAGTGGCATGGAGCAAGCAGAAATTATAGATACGTTTTGGACGTATCAACATCCCCAAGCTTAATTCCTGCTCGTCCTCGAGTAGGTAAATGATAACAAGAATAATTTCTGTGGTGACATGCTATTAACCATATAGGACTTTTTCATAGTCATATGACAAAAGCTTACTGAGACAATGATTCTATAGTAATTAAGTTGCCTCATGAGAAAATCACAAATGACTGAAAGTTTTACAATATGAAACTGAAACATCAAAAAGATTTGCAATGAACATGATGTGCAAATATGATAAAGTGATATCTAGCTTGCCCCCTTTAGTGATGCAAAACATAAATGCAGGGGCACCTTCAAGGTTTAAGTGATGACTAGATACAATCATTTCAGAATAAACGATATCACAATCATGCAAAAGACAATGCTACTTTGGGACAATGCACATTACACTTAGAATGACAATCATACTCTCAGTAGTTGGTGCTTCAACATAAAAGTAAAAGAAAGGTTAAGTGCTAGAGCTTTTTATTTTGAAAACATGGAAGCAATTGTGTCAACGGTAGTAGTACTTCATATGTGTCATGTATAAGACATCCTATAAGTTGCAAGCCTCATGCATCGAATACCAATAGTGCTCGCACCTTGTCCTAATTAGCTCGGATCTCCATGGGTTATCATTGCATTACATATGTTTCAACCAAGTGTCACAAAGGGGTACCTCTATGCCACCTGTACAAAGGTCCAAGGAGATAAATCGCATTTGATTTCTCGTTTTTGATAGATCTCAACTTGAGGACAGCCATACCGGGACAACATAGAAAATAGATGATGGACTCCTCTTCAATGCGTAAGCATATTCTCATAAGAGATTGAGGATTAAGGTCCAAGCTAAAACTTCCACCATGATGCATGGCTTTGGTTGGCGGCCCAATGTTCTTCTCTAACAATATGCATATTCATACAACCCACGGCAAATCACTATTACTTCAGACAAGACGAACATGCATAGCAACTCACATGATATTCAACAAAAGTGTGACTGTTGATGGCGTCCCCAGAAACATGGTTACCGCTCAGCAAGCAACTTATAAGAAATAAGATACATAGGCAACATATTCTTTACCACAATAGTTTTTAAGCTACTTTCCCATGAGCTATATATTGCATAGTTAGTTTGCTTAGTACAGGTGGAGGTTAGCAAAAAGACTGGGAGCGACCAACTAAGAGAGCAATGACGGTCATAATCATCCAGAGCGACAAAGCAATATTGAATCAGGCATGGAAGTTATATCGCTACTCAGAAATAAAAGATCATCAAGGCTTAACAGACTTTCTTTACAGTCTTAAATATGCGTGAGCATACGCCAAGTCAATCAAAATAAATTCTCGAAGGAAGATATTACTAAACCATACCACATCATAGGCAAACAAATCATGTTGGTACTCCAATAACACATTGGGAACCCCCCAGCTATTTGGGATTAACCATAAGAAAACCTGAACTACTAAGCACCATTATGCACGTAGCATCTTTATCATAGACACATTAACCAATGCAACGGAAGCAAACTCTCTTAATAAGGTGAGCATGGTAATTAAAGAGAGTTCAAGCAACCAACTAAACAAAAGCTCTTTGAAAAGATAAGCATGAATACTAAGAGCAGAGCATGATAGTAGCTATTAAAAGACAAAGAACACACACATCATAGATAGACATGAAAATTCTATGTTATGTTCTAGGTAGAGGTGGAGCGTGTTTCTCTCCCACATAAAGGAATGCTGAGTTCCGACTCGTTATGAAAAACTAAAAAGAAAACTAAAAGCAAGACGCTCCAAGCATAGCACATAACACATGAAGTGATAAAAATATAGCGGAACGAAAGACGAACTGATAATGTTGATGGAGAAGGGGATGCACGAGGGCATCCCCAAGCTTAGACGCTTGAGTCTCCTTGAATATTTCTTGGGGGTGCACGGGGGCATCCCCAAGCTTGAGCGCTTGACACTCCTGAATCTTTTTATCATCTTCCCTCGCACACTTGAAAACTCCCTTCATACATAACTCATCATAATCTGATTAGCGAGGTTAGTACCCTTAATAAAATAATTATACCTTGCTGGAAATAAGGATATTCTTGAAGTTCTACTGTTTCTCAAGATTGCCAAAAGGTTTTTGTAAAGAAAAAACAAGTTCTTGATTTGCAAAGTGGAGGAAAGGCAAAGCAGGACAGAATCTGTGAAAAACAGAACAACAGGTAGTAATTGATCTGTTCGGGATACTTCTGCAACTCAAATCAAAAAACTCAGAACAGAAGCACGAAAGACAATTATATAGAGAACGCTGTCGAAAAAATTCAGACCAAAAAGATGATCTGTTGATTTTATACGAATTTTTCTATCCAAGGACAGAATCTGTTTCCTGGAAAGCACCTCACAACTTTTGAACTTTCTAGCAATCAGAGGCTATACTTGGCACAAATATGAAAAGCAAAGATACAATGATGATTCTACAGCAGTAAACAACATCAAGACACAACAAAAGCAAAATTTTTATTCATGTGGGCTGCCTCCCAAAAGCGCTTTCTTTTATGCCTTTAAGCTAGGCATAATGCATAGATCAAGTTTTATCAAGAGTAAAAGAGTAACTAGCCCGTACAACGGACTCAAAAGGTAACTTGATCTTCTTTCGAGGGAAGTGTTCCATCCCTTTCTTGAGAGGAAACTGAAATTTTATATTACCCTCTTTCATGTCAATGATAGCACCAACGGTGCGCAAAAAGGGACGTCCCAAAATAATTGGTCATGAAGGATCACATTCAATATCCATAATAGTGAAATCAACGGGAACATAATTATCATTGACTACAATAAGAACATCGTCGATCCTCCCCAAAGGTTTCTTTATTGAAGAATCAACGAGACGAACACCAAAAGAACAAGAATCATAAGGTTTCAATTTAAGCATATCATATATTCTTTTGGGCATAACAGAGGTACTAGCACCAACATCACATAATGCATAACAAGAGAAGTCATTCAATTTAATTTTTATCATAGGATCCCAACCATCTTCTAGCTTTCTAGGTATGGAGACTTCTACTCTAAGTTTCTCCTCCCTAGCTTTGATGAGAGCATTAGTGATATGCTTTGTGAAGGCAAGGTTAAGCGTGCTAGTGCGGGGATCTCTAGACATCTTGTGAAGGAAATCAATAACTTTGGTAAGAGTGCAATTATCAAAATCAAGGTCACGAGCATCAAGTAAAGTGGTAGTGGTGTCCTTTAGGTTCACCTGTTTGGTAGCTTCTATAGTCATAGCATCACCATTAATAGGTCCAATGGGACCAGGAGTACATTGGGTGCTAAGAGTGTGAACATACTCAACAACTTGGATAGTAGCAACAGTGTGGTGGGTAGGAAGGCTCTTAATTCTATCTTCTTCCTCCCTTTCTCTAGCCCATCTTTCTTTAAGTTTAGCCATCATCCTAATATTTTCATTAATTTGCACTTGAGTAGCATTAATAGGGATGACTTCCCTCTCCTTAAGAGGAGAAGTTTCAATTTTTAGCAATTTTACCTCATTGGCTAAATGGTCTACCTTAAAAGAAAGATCATCTAGTTTATGTAGTTTCTCTTCTACACTCTTATTAAAGGCTTTTTGGGTAGTGATGAAATCTCTAAGCATAGTCTCTAGTTCAGTAGTGGAGTTCTTGGTACTAGGATAAGCATTATTGTTCCCATAAGAATTAGAGGGGAACGGTCTAGGATTGTTACCAAAATTACTCCTATAAGCATTGTTGCTAAAATTGTTTCTAGAGATAAAGTTCACATCTACTTGTTCTTGAGCAATCAAAGAATTTAAAGGAACATCACGAGGATCAACAGTAGATTGCTTCGAAAGTAGAGACATGATCAAGTCAACTTTTTCATTAAGGGAGGAAATCTCCTTGACAGAGTTTACCTTCCTACCTGTTGGAGCGCGTTCGGTGTGCCATTGGGAATAGTTGGTCATCATCTCATCGAGAAGCTTCGTGGCAGCACCAAGTGTAGTTGACATAAAAGTTCCTCCCGCGGCCGAATCTAACAAGTTCCACGAGGTAAAGTTCAAGCCTATCCTGAAGAGTGGAGTCCCCGGCAACGGCGCCAGAAAATACTCCTTGATGGGCCTCGAACCCCTCGTTGGTTACCCCAAGTGGAAGGTGTAAGATGCAGTATTGTAGAAGTGTTTTCCCTTAGCAAAGATGCCAAGGATCGAATCCCCAGAGACTCCTAGGTTCAACAAGTAGGTGTCAACTGCTACGGCGCCAGATTAGTAGCAATCAACGTGGACCTGCACACAGATACAAATAACTTTGCTCCCAACGAGTACAGAGAGGTTGTCAATCCCTCCGGCCTTGTAGTTCACAAAGGATTAAAAGCAATGATAGTAGTGATAGATAGTGTTTTGCAATAGTAAATAATAACGAAAAGTAAATAGCGGGTGTGATCAATGATGGTAATATGGACCGGAGTCTCATGATGTTCACCAGTGATGTCTCTCTCCCAAAAGACGATAAAACAGCTATGTGAGGTAAACAAATTACAGCTGGGCAATTGACAGGACCACGAACGCAAACCAATGCTGACTACATTGCAAGAAAGGTTGAGGTTCAAAGCATGGGCGGTACGCCAAAGTAAGTAGACCGAAATCCATCAATATCTACTACTAATCATCCACCTTGAGATATCTATCCAGAACATCTCGCTGGTATTAAGTTGCGAGTCCCACCCATAGTGTAAACTCAATGCAACAGACAACTGCATTAAAAGAACTTTGCGTAAAGTAAACAATCCTTGCACCCGCGGGCACAAGCACCGTTGTTTTCCCCCTTGTGGCAACAGCACATCCCCTAGACTCATGTTTCTGTCACTCAAGCTAGTCATCGAGGGGCATGAACCCACAATCGAGCATAACGTTCCCTCTTGGAGTCACTACCTACTACTTGGCCAAAGCAATAAATAACAACGGAGAACATGCAAGAATTACTTAAGAACAAAAATATAAAAGAGGTGAATCAAATATATTACTCAAGATCAATCTGAACATAATCTCATAATCCATCGGATCCCAGCAAACTCAACATAGCAACAGCATAAGGATTACATAGGTGCCTCGATCATGTAGGGCAGCTCACGAGGACTAATTAGTGAAGCACAAGAACGGGAGGAGAACATCACATAGCTACTGGTCATGGACTCATGGTCCAAGGGAGACTACTCACGACTCATCCGGGAGGCGTCCATGGTGGTGGAGAAGCTGCCGGTGGTGATCCTCCCCTCCGGCAGGGTGCCGGGAAGAGTTCTCCTGGTGCTCCCGATCTTGGAAGCGGCGGCGGCGGCGGAACAGAGATGGGATCGCGAAAAAAGTTCCTGTTCTGAGGGTTTCGGAGGACCCTTTAAATATATGCCAAAGGAGGGCATCGGGGGAGCTTCGGGGGGCCCAGGCGCCCCCCCGGCGCGGCCCAGGGGGGGCGCGCCACCAGGGCGCCTGGAGCCCTGGTGGCCCCCCCGGCTGTCCTTCGGACGCAAGGTTGTTCCCGAAACGCTGCTTTTTTATATAATTTTTCTGGATTTTTCTGGGCAGTTCTCGTAACGTGAAAACCTGAAATACAAAAACAGCCGAAAACAGAAACTGGCACTAGGGTGCACTGGATTAGTAAGTTAGTCCAAATATGATCAAAAGTGTATGGAAGTGTATGAATATCATAGCAATATCACCCAAAACTGGCATGGAGCAAGAAGAAATTATAGATACGTTTTGGACGTATCAGTGAACACATCAGGACTTTCAGTAGTTGGTTGGAAACACGTCTCAGAGGTGACAACACTGTTTGTGATCAGCTGTACTTGTTGTCCAGGGGACCATCTTTGACTGTATTGATTTACAAAGGATACGAGATAAATGGGAATACATTTTACACGATTGTCCAAGATCAAAAGAGCACCAACCAAAACAGCGGTGTCCTCTTTGATGCAACAACCGAGAGGGGAAAGGACACATATTATGGTTACATAGTGGACATATGGGAACTTGACTACGGACATGATTTTAAGGTCCCTTTGTTTAAGTGCAAACGGGTCAATCTGTCAGGAGGCGGGGTACAGGTAGACCCACAGTATGGAATGACAATAGCGAATATGAAAAAGCTTGGGTACACTGACGAACCGTTCGTCCTAGCCAATGATGTGGCACAGGTTATCTATGTGAAGGACATGTCTACCAGACCGAGAAAAAGAAAAGATAAGGAAGCGAATACATCATACGATGAGCCAAAGCGCCACATAGTTCTTTCAGGAAAAAGGGACATCCTGGGAGTGGAGGGCAAGACAGACATATCTGAAGATTATGAAAAGTTTCATGAAATTCCTCCCTTCAAAGTCAAGGCTGACCCAAGCATCCTGATAAACGATGAAGATTATCCATGGTTACGGCGTAATAAGCAAATGACACAAGCGAAGAAAAAGTGAAGACTTTTTTCCGCAACTATTATGATGATACCATGCCAACTTTGTAACAGACGAGTATGATACCATTCTCCGTTTTGTACATGCACATGCTATGCCAACTTTTTCAGAGTTCATTTGAAAACTATGAATTTAGTCGAATTTTCTCTATAGGTGCATCTATGTTCATTTCTTAGTAAAGTTCACCACAAACTTGTGATTCACACAAATTTCAAAGAATTAAAATTTTAACTATTCAAATTTGAAAACTAATGGCACTAACAGAAAGTTTATAATTAAAAAATAAAGCAAAAAACAAAAGAAAATAAATAATGCAGAAAACCAAACAAAAAATCTGGAAAAAATAGGGCTCGCCTCTAGCCCATGACCATTAGTCCCGGTTTGTGCCACAAACCGAGACTAAAGGGTTGGTCCTGTTGCGCTCAGAGTTTAGTCCCACCTCGCCAACCGAAGGGCGCCCACACCGGTTTATAAGCCCGTCCCTCTCTGCCTTGTTGAGCTCCTCTCAAAGTGAAAATAGATGCCCCTATACAGGGAATTTGACCTAAATTCATAATGAATTTATCTAAAATTCATAGAAATTGATTATGAATTTAGGTTGAATTCTCTCTATAGGCGCATCTATGTTCATTTTTTTTATTAAAGTTAATCACAAACTTGTGATTCACACAAATTTTAAAAAATTCAAATTTTAACTATTCAAATTTGAAAACTAATGGCACTAACAGAAAGTTTATATTTTTCTAAAACTAATGGCACAAACAGAAAGTTTATAATTTTGCTGATCTAAAAGCAAAAAGAATTAAAACATAAAGCAAAAAACAAAAGAAAATAAATAATGCAGAAAACAAAACAAAAAAACTGGGAATAAAAATAAAAATAGGAACAATAAT
>LR738710.1:717176761-717325312 GCA_902687465.1 Secale cereale | reverse complement strand
GGAAAAAAAAATTAAAAAATAAAGCAAAAAACAAAAGAAAATAAATAATGCAAAAAACAAAACAAAAAAAACTGAAAAAATAGCAACAATAAGTATTTTGTTGTAAGTAGAAACAAAATAAAATAAATAATACAACAAAGAAAACAAAAAAACAAAAAAAGTGTTTTCATATTTGAAAACTAATGGCACTAACAGAAAGTTTATATTTTTTCTAAAACTAAAAGCTAACAGAATTGAAAAATAAAGCAAAAAACAAAAGAAAATAAATAATACAGAAAACAAAACAAAAAAACTGGAAAAAAATAGCAACAATAAGTATTTTGTTGTAAGTAGAAACAAAATAAAATAAATAAAGCAACAAAGAAAACAAAAAAATTGAGCGCTGCCCAATGAGCCTGCAAGGCCTACGGCCCAGCAGGCTCACAGGGCAGCGCGCAAAGTTAGGCCCAGAAGCCTGCAATAGAGAGGAGTTCTATACAGTCCCCGCAGTGGGGCTTATAAACAACTCCGAGCCCGTGTCAACTAGCGAGGTGGGACTAAAATTTTTAGCCGCGAGGCAGCACAAGGCCTTTGGTCCCGGTTGGTGGCACCAACCGGGACTAAAGGCGGGGTATTGGTCCTGGTTCGTGACACCAACCGGGACCAATGCCCCCCTTTAGTCCCGATTGGTGCCACCAACCGGGACCAAAGGTATCTCCTTCCCGCCCTTTGGGATGCTGAAAAGAGACCTTTGGTCCCAGTTGGTGGCACCAACCGGGACTAAAGGGGGCATTGGTCCTAGTTGGTGCCACGAATCGGGACCAATGGCTTTCCTATATAAGCCCATACTTAGCATTTTTCAGATTTCATCTTCAGTTGCTCCTCCCCTCACCGCCAGGCTGCTCCTCCTCGCCGTCGCCGCGCCCAGCCCCGTCGTCGTCGCCGCGCAGCCCCGTCTTCGCCGGCCCATCGTCATCGCCCCGCGCCGCCCCGTCGCCGCCCGCTCCTCGGCGCCATAGCCTCCCCGCGCCGGCCCCCTCCTCGCCGTCGCCTCCCCGCGCCGACCCCCTCCTCGCCGTCGCCTCCCCGCGCCGCCTCTTCCTCAGCCCAGCCCCGACCTCGCCGCCCCTAGTGAGCCCCCGCGCCCCTGCCCTGCCCCCGCCACCGCCATGGATGTGGCCGCCGCCGCCGTGGATGTGGCCGTCGTGGCCCCACCTTTGATATATGCATGTTTTTTTCCTGCATATATATATATATATGATGTTTTTTGCATATATGTTGATGTATATATGTTAATGTATGGATGCATATATATATGTTAATGTATGGATGTATATATATATATATGTTAATGTATGGATGCATATATGTTAATGTATGGATGTATATATATATATATGATGTATATATATATATGATGTTTTTTTCTGCATATATATATGATGTTTTGTTGTTGATTTTTTTGTTCATATATCATATGATGTTTTTTTATTGTTGATAGATATGATTTTTTTTTCGTTGTCGTTAGTTGTACTGTTTAGGGTTAGGGTCGTCGAGGAAGAAGGAAAATAAGCGAGAAACTGGGACATGAGGGGGTGTCGATATACCCCCTCTCGGATAACTTCGACATGAGGGGGTTCGATATACCCCCCCTCGATAAATTTACTAAGTTAAAATGTTCTCGTGCTGGGGGGGAGAAGAAAAGAGAGGAAGAAGAGGAGAGATAAATAAGAAGAAGAAAAAAGAAGAAAAAGAAGAGGAGAAGAGGAAAGGAATAGAGGAGAAGAAGAGAAAATAGAATATATTCTATTTTCTCTTCTTCTCCTCTATTCCTTTCTTATATTCTATTTTCTCTTCTTCTCCTCTTTTTTTTTTCTTCGATCTTCTCCTCTCGCTATTCCTTTCTTCTTCTCCTCTTTTTATTTCTTCTTTGTTTTCTTATGTTTTATCGGGTCTATCGTCGTCGATATACCCCTCCCGATAACTTCAACATGAGGGGGGTGGTCGATATACCCCCATCCCGATAATATTATTTTCCCATGTACGTATGTCGTGTCGATATAAACTCCCGATAACTTCAACACGTGGGGGGGGGTCGATATACCCCCTCCCGATAACTTCAACACAGGAGGGGTCGATATACCCCCTCCCGATAACTTCAACACGTGGGGGGGGGTCTGTCGTCGTCGATATTACCCCTCCCCGATAACATTATTTTCTCGTGTATGTATCTCGTCGTTGTCGATATTACCCCCTCATTGAAGCGTTCTCGAGGCCACCCCTAACCCTTGAAGCGTTGTCGAGGCCACCCGAAACCCTAGAGAAGCAGCGTCGAGGCCACAAATTAATATATATGATTCCTTACTGTGATTAGCTAGCTAGTTCTACGTTTGCCATTAATATATCCATCTGTCATGTTTGAATAATAATTGCCATGTTGTAAATATTTGTAGAAACTATGGACGACACCCCCCGAGACGAAGCACAAGAAGCAATGTTGCTGGACATAATCACAAACGGACGTGATGCCGTCTTGTCGTTTCTCAACGACACCGATGAGCTGCTGGAAAGAGAGGATGAAGAAGCAGGCTATGATTATGATGGCTCCGGTGACCCAATGCACATGCAAGAAGTAGACCGTGAGGACGGCTCCGGTGACCCAATGCCAGTGCAAGAAGGAGACTGTGATGACGGCTCCGGTGACCGAACCGAGTCCGGCCAGCAGGTATATATATTAGTTAAGCCTGTGCTGACTAGTTAATTGATGCATTCATTGTTTAGGTATGTACACATATTAATTAACTCTTGTCTTTGTTCTTTTTTCTAGCCCTCCGGATCGAGCACATCTTCGGTAAGGAGACGAGGCCCGAGGAAAAAGTTGAGCTCGGATGAAAAGTTTGAGATCACAGAAATCGCGCGCACCGGCCAACCGATTGAACCTATCCGGACAAAGAATGCATTTGTTAATTAGTGCGGGGTTCTGGTTAGGGACAAGATCCCGATCAACATCCAGCAATGGTTAAAGCCGGCTGCAGAAGACCCTCAGGTGTCTTATGTCACTGATATGCAGAAAGAAGATCTTCGGACTGAGCTGAAGTCAAATTTCACCCTACCGCCAGAGGATGATCCGGCAAAGCCAGTTAAAGAGGAATTAATCAAGTCTTTTGCTCTTACGAAGATGGCAGACCTATTCAGGGGGTGGAAGAAACACCTGAATAAGTTAGTCCGCAAAAAAGAGACACCAGAATTCAAGGGCATATATGAGAAGATCAGAGATGACTGGCCCGCATTTGTGGCCTATAAGACATCGGAAAAGAGTAAGAAGATGTCGGCGACAAACCAAAAAAATGCTGCGAAGAAGATGCATCACCATCGCACGGGGTTAGGTGGCTACCTCAGAGCCCGGCCTAAGTGGGCCAAGGCTGAGAATGATCTGCTTCAGAAAGGGATCGAACCATAGACAATGAACTGGCCAGACCGTTGCCGGACTTGGTTCTTCGGGGCTGGCGGAACCTTGGACCCTGTATCAGGCTGGTGCATTTGGACGGACAAGCAATTGGAAATACCACTCAGGAAGATGCGGCACTATATCAAAGCAGCGCAGCAAGGGACGTTCGTTCCCGACAGAGAGAACGACGAGCTCACAATGGCCCTCGGGAATCCTGAGCACCCTGGACGGACACGAGGCACGCCAGGCTCCCTTCCTTGGAAGGCCAGGTTTCCGGACGCAGGCGGTTACAAATGCCACAAGAGGAGGAAGAAAGTGCGGCAGACCGAACTACAGGCGCTGCACGCCAGGGTACAAGCGATAGAGGAACGAGAAGCACATCGCAGCAAAAGAACTGCCGAAGCTTCCCCCGAAGCTACCCCGCCATCTCAGCGGAGAAGCAGCATGGCTTCCACCGAGCTGCTTCAGCCGGAGCATTTCTTGACGGCTCCTGCCAGCTATCCCATGGATGCTATCACGGAGTCTCAAAATTTCCACCTTATGACACAATGGATTAATATGAAGGTCAAGGCGGCTGCTGGCTCTATTTATCCTACTGGACCCGGCACAACTTTTCACTGCCGGCCGATTCCAGAAGGATATGCTAGGGTGATGGTGGATGAAATAACATAGGGATTTGAGGACCTCCAGCTTGACCACCCTACCGGTGAAGGGGAGACTCGGCTGGGTTCTTCTCTGAAGACTCCATGCCTATGGCGGAAGGACCTCATCAACATTCTGAACTGGACACCTCCGCCTCCTCCTCCTCCTCCAGCAAGTCAGGGCACTCCGCCTCCTCCACCGCCTCCTCCTCCGGCGAGTGACGATCAGGGCACTCCGGCTCCTTCTCCGACGCGTGGCGGCACTCCGCCTCCTTCTCCGCCTGCGCCGGCGCGCCCGAGCAGCCAGCCTCCTCCTCCTCCGCCTCGTCAGCAAGGGCGGAAGAGACCCGCCGCCGCTCTGGCTGCTCCGGCGCGTCGTAGTCCTTCTCCGCCGCCGCGTAAGCAAGGAAAGAAGACAGCCGCTCTGTCTGGTCTGCCGGCGTCTAGCAGTACAGCCAGAGGCGGGAGGCAATACAGATTCGATCCTTCTCTCACGCCTCTAAAGAAGTTACCATACGAGAGGTTCGACGAGGAAAATGCGAAGATCGCTGAAGGCGAAGTAAAGGACTGGCTTGAAGGGTTGAAAGCATAGAGACATCCACCTCCGGAGGAGAAGATAGATCGGGTGAAAGCAAAGCGCACTCTGGCTGCCTTGAAGAAACCAGCAAATTGTCTGCTGAAAGACAACTATGACCGCATTATTGAAAAGTCATTTCATGAAGCGAAGCGGTCGGGAAGTACTAGAAATGATCAAAGGTTAGCAGAAGGACGAGCTGGGAAAAAAATTGCCCAGCTCGGCGAACAAGCGGACCAATCGTGCCCCCCGCTCAAGGTGTCTAGCGACATCGTCGCTAATGATCCGAGGATGGTGCCCGGTTATAGCAATCTTGGAGATTACCTGCCCGACGATGTACATTATGATTTCTTGGAGGTGCAGATACAAAGATACGAGTACGGGAAGCCTCTCGTCAAAGATGAAAGATCTCTATCAACGATGATGCGAAGATTGCATGATTGGTACTTGAAAATCTGCAGAGAGTCTGGGGGGAGGGATACTTTGTATGTGAGAGTTAAACCGGAGCATGACCTCATTGGAATTGAACTGTTGCCTATTCCATTTGAGGAGTTCTATCAGTTTTTCAATCAATTGGCCCTCGATAAAGCAACGGTCACCTGCTACTGTTTGTAAGTAGTACTACTTCTGTTATTAAGTCTCTCTATATAGCTCAGCTCTTTCATTGCATGTATTTATAATTATCCTCACTATATTATGCAGATTGAAGATCGTCGAATTGAAGAAAAGACAAGTCGGTGATATTGGGTTCATTAACACATACCTCATAGATGCAACTGAGGTTAAATTGCATGCCTCAGATACCGAGGCCAACTTGCTACAATCGTTGGTAGTAAATGAAAACAAAGATATAATACTCTTTCCTTACAACTTCAAGTGAGTGTTACTGTCTTGTGCATATTCGGTTTCCCTTATATATTAGTCAAGGTTATAGTAATGTAATTGATGAGTTCATGCATGCGTGCGCAGCTTCCACTATATTCTCCTAGAGATTAAGCTTGAGTAGGGAGTAGTAACTGTCTTGGACTCTAAACGAAAAGATCCCAAGGAGTATGCGGACATGACTCAAATGCTCGAGAAGTAAGTTAAATCGATCATTATCCACCATGCATATCAGCAACTTTGTTCATTTATGATATCAAGTAATTATTTTCTTTGTCTGGCAGGGTTTGGAGAAAATTCACCAAAAAAGCTCCGAGACTGCCGAAGAAGCTGGAATTTAGACAACCGAAAGTAAGTACTATATAGTAGCATGTTCCGCGCATCTCCTATTGATTCAAGCGCTAGTTTCATCAATACCATTTGGCATTCTTGATTATCAGTTTGATTGACCTCTATTTCTTGTAAAGTGGTTGTGGCAGGAACAAGGGAATGATTTCTGTGGATACTACATTTGCGAGTCCATCCGCCACACGACCTGTGAGCGGGGCTACTCTGACGCAGAATTTGAAGTGCGTAAGCAATTAATAATATTCACAATTTTATTTCATTACCATCATTTGTGTTGAGTTTCATTTATTCATATATATATATATATATATATATATATATATATATATATATATATATATATATATATATATATATATATAGGAAAATGGTTGTGTACTCCTGGGAGTACATACTCCCGCTCCTCATATACCATATAGATGAATCTTTTATACCTCTTTATTATTTTTAATATACTTCATTAGTAATTATTAGATACCCCAAAATGATTTTCATAAAAAAAAATTATGCGAGTCTACATATTTTAAATGTTTACGTATATACTGATGTGTTTGTACATGAAAAATATATATTACAAAAAGTACATCGCAGATGATATTTTTTCAACAAAACTCGTATTGAGGTATCTTAGAATATTTAATGAAGTATATTAAGAATGATAAATAGGTATAATTAATGCGTATATGAGGTATATTGAGGATGGGAGTACATACTCCCAGGAGTACAAAAGATATATATATATATATATATATATATATATATATATATATATATATATATATATATATATATATATGTATTGACCCCCTTCTTCAAATTAGATCTTTCGGATGCGAAATGAACTCCTAGCACCAGATCGTCTGCGAGCAATTCAAGAGAAATTTGCGGCATTCTTCCTTGACCACGTGATCGCTGAAGACGGAGAATACTATGTGGACCATGCGTCCGTATGATAGGAGATTATATTTTTAAGAGATAATTATTGTATATATGTACCCGGTAGTGTCGGATAGATATACGAGAACTTGTTGTTCGACCAATCTCTCGGAGAAGGAGAGGTGGTCGATATCACTTCTCTCTGCATGCATATATATGTTGATGACGATCTTCTGTTTCCTTCGTTTTCTTACTACCTAGCTAGCTAGCTAGCGTGTCTAGTCCTTTCTATACGTATGTGTAGTACGTAGCGTCAACCAAGCACGGACATAAGAGAGGACACTTCTCTCTTTTAATTAGCTAGCTAACATAATATATGAAACACCTAAATTAACCCCCCAAAACCCCCAAACCCACTCCCCTTTCAAAAAAACAAAAACCCCAGCCATAGAAATGCTGACGCGTGGATGCCTTTTGGTCCCGGTTGGTGCCACCAACCGGGACCAAAGGCCCTCCTGCCTGGGCTCCGCGCATAGGCCATGTGGAGGCCCATCTGTCCCGGTTCTAGTTTGAACCGGGACTAAAGGGCTAGGGCATTAGTACCGACCCTTTAGTCCCGGTTCAGGAACCGGGACAAAAGGCCCTTACCAACCGGGACAATATGCCCGTTCTCTACTAGTGTGTGAAGTTTATGTGATCTTGCTGTGAAAAACAGAATCGTTACCACTCGCTAGAATGGTCATTAGATTTTACTGGAGCGTGCTATTTAGTTGATTCTTTTTGCAGATGATTAATAGACAAATTCCTCACATTTACCAATTTAGTTTGAATTTTTTGGAGTTACAGAAGTATGCGAAACCTGCAGATTACTACAGACTGTTCTGTTTTTGACAGATTCTGTTTTTCGTGTGTTGTTTGCTTATTTCAATGCATCTATGAGTAATATTGGGAGGTATGAACCATAGAGAAGTTGTAATACAGTAGGTTTAACACCAATATAAATAAATAATGAATTCATTGCAGTACCTTTGAGTAGTGGTTTGATTTCTTAAACTAACGGAGCTCACAAGAATTTTTGTCTAAGTTTTGTGTTGTGGAGTTTTCAAGTTTTGAGTATTGCTTTGATGGACTATGGAACAAAGAGGAGCAAAGGCCTAAGCATGGGGACGCCCATGGAACCCCAAGTAAAATTCAAGGACAATCAAAAGCCTAAGCTTGGGGATGCCCCGGGAAGGCATCCCCTCTTTCGTCTTCATCCATCGGTAACTATACTTGGAGCTATATTTTTATTCACCACATGATATGTGTTTTGCTTGGAGCGTCTTGTATAATTTGAGTCTTTGCTTGTTAGTTTGACACAATTATCCTTGCTGGACACACCTATTTGAGAGAGTTAAATATGGCCTAGGAATTGTTAGAACACTCTATGTGCTTCACTTATATCTTTTGAGTTGAATAGTTTTGCTCTAGTGTTTCACTTATATATTTTAGAGCACGATGGTGGTAATATTTTGAAGAAATTGTTGAACTCTCATGCTTCACTTATATTCATTTGAGAGTCTATTAAAACAACATGGTAATGTGTTTAGGCTATAAAACTAATCTTCACATGATAGACATCCAATATCAATGTAGTAAAAACATTCACACTAAGTGCATTGAATATGATGAGATGTTGGATGCTCGATAATTGTTTTGAGATATGAGGATAGTGATATTAGAGTCATGCTAGTGGAGTTATTATGAAATTGAGAAATACTTGTGTTAAGGTTAGTGATTCCCGTAGTATGCACGTATGGTGAACCGCTATGTGACGAAGTTAGAGCATGAGGTATTTGTAAAGTGCCGACCTTTGTGTGGAGGTCGGGGGCGCGCGATGGTTAACTCCTACCAACCTCCCCCCTAGGAGCATGCGTTGATTGCTTTGTTTTGATGACTCGTAGATTTTTGCAATTAGTATATGAGTTCTTATGACTAATGTTGAGTCCATGGATTATGCGCACTCTCACTCTTCCACCATTGCTAGCCTCTCTTATGCCGCGCAACTTTCGCCGCTATGTATCCTTGCTCAAAACAGCCACCATATTATTCCTCAAAACAGCCACCATACCTACCCATCATGGCATTTCCATAGCCATTCCGAGATATATTGCCATGCAACTTTCCACCGTTCCGTTCATATGACACGCATCATATTGTCATATTGCCATTGCATGATCACGTAGTTGACATCGTATTTGTGGCAAGGCCACCATGCATATTTTTTCATACATGTCACTCTTGTTTCATTGCATATCCCGGTACAACGCCGGAGGCATTCATATAGAGTCATACTTTGTTGTAGTATCGAGTTGTAATATCGAGTTGTAATCAAAGTGTGATGATCATCATTATTAGAGCATTGTCCCATGGGAGGAAAGGCTAAATCAATAAAAGCCCCTCCACAAAAAAAGGCCAAAGAAAAAGAAAGGCCAAAAAAAAAGAAAAAAAAAAGAAAAGAAAAGGGACAATTGCTACTATCTTTTTTCCACACTTGTGCTTCAAATTAGCACCATGTTCTTCGTTGTAGAGAGTCTCATGCTTAGTCACTTTATATACTAGTGGAAATTTTCGTTATAGAACTTGGCTTGTACATTCCAACGATGGGCTTCCTCAAATGCCCTAGGTCTTCGTGAGCAAGCAAGTTGGATGCACACCCACTAGTTTCTTTTGTTGAGCTTTCATACATATTTAGCTCTAGTGCATCTGTTGCATGGCAATCCCTACTCACTCACATTGATATCTATTGATGGGCATCTCCATAGCCCGTTGATATGCCTAGTTGATGTGAGACTATCTCCCTCCTTTTGTCTTCTCCACAACCACCTCTCTATTCCACCCATAGTGCTATGTCCATGGCTCACGCTCATGTATTGCGTGAAAGTTGAAAGCTTTGAAAGAATAGAGTATGAAAACAAGTGCTTGGCTGAAATCGGGGTTGTGCATGATATGAATATTTTGTGTGATGAAGAGGGAGCATAGCCAGACTATATGATTTTGTAGGGATAACTTTCTTTAGCCATAGTTTTTTGAGAAGACATGATTGCTTTGTTAGTATGCTTGAAGTATTATTATTTCTTATGTCAATATAGAATTTTACCTTGAATCTTTCAGATCTGAACATTCATGCCACAATTAAGAGAATTACATTGAAAAACTATGTTGGTTAGCATTCCACATCAAAAATTCGGTTTTTATCATTTACCTACTTGAGGACGAGCAGGAATTAAGCTTGGGGATGCTTGATATGTCTCCAACGTATCTATAATTTTTGATTATTCCATGCTATTATTTATGATGTCTTGGATGTTTAATAAGCTTTGTCATACACTTTTATATAATTCTTGGGACTAACCTACTAACCCAAAGGCCCAGTCCAGATTGCTGTTTTTTGCTAGTTTTAGGGTTTTGCAGAAAAGGAATATCAAACGGAGTCCAAATGGAATGAAACCTCCGGGAGAGATATTTTTGGAGAAAATCACGCACGAGAGACTTGAGAACCACGGCAGTGGAGCCACGAGGTGCCCACGAGGGTGGGGGCGCCCCCCATTCCCAGGGCGCACCCCTGCCTCATGGGGCCCTCGTGAGCCCCCGGTGTCCTCCTTCTTCCTATATAAACCTACGTACCCCGAAACCATCAGCAACAGAGAGAAAACCCTAATTCCCGGCTTCTTCTCTCTCTATGGATCTCAATACAAAGTTCTCCTCGGTCTTCGAGGAGATCTATTCGATGTAATCTCTTTTTGCGGCGTGTTGGTCGAGATACGATGAATTGTGAGTTTATGATCAAGATTATCTATGAGAAATATTTGGTTCTTTTCTGAACTCTTTATGTGTGCTCATATTATCCTTGCAAGTCTCTTCGAATTATTGGTTTGGTTTGGCCTACTAGATCTATAGTTCTTGCAATCGGAGAAGTGCTTGGCTTTGGGTTCAATCTTGCGGTGTCCTTTCCCAGTGACAGTAGGGGCAGCAAGACACCTATTGTATTGTTGCCATCGAGGATAAAAAGATGGGGTTTACATCATATTGCTTGAGTTTATTCCTCTACATCATGTCATCTTGCTTAAGGCGTTACTCTGTTCTTATGAACTCAATACACTAGATGCATGCTGGATAGCGGTCGATGTGTGGAGTAATAGTAGTAGATGCAGGCAGGAGTCGGTCTACTTGTTTCGGACGTGATTCCTATATACAATGATCATGCCTAGAAAGTCTCATAATTATTCACTTTTCTATCAATTGATCGAGAGTAATTTGTTTACCCGCCGTAGAATATCGCTATCATGAGAGAAGACACTAGAGAACACTATGCCCCCCTCGTCTATTCTCAACATATCAATCTACATCTACTTTACTTTTTCCGCTTTTACTTTCTGTTCTTATAAACAAATATACCAAAAATATAAACTATCATCTCTATCAGATCTCACTTTCGTAAGTGACCGTAAAGGGATTGACAACCCCTTATCACGTTGGCTGCGAAGTTCTTATTTGTTTGTGCAGGTGCGAGGCACTCGCGCGTGGTCTCCTACTGGATTGATACCTTGGTTCTCAAAAACTGAGGGAAATACTTACGCTACTGTGCTGCATCTCCCTTTCCTCTTCGAGGGAATACAACGCAAGCTCGATAAGTAGCAATGACCGACGTTTATTGGGAGTCCCGGATGAGATCACGGACATGACGAACAGTCTCGAAATGGTAGAGACGTAAAGATCGATATATTGGAAGGCTATATTTGGACATCGGAAAGGTTCTGAGTGATTCGGATATTTTTCGGAGTACCGAAGAGTTACGAGAATTCGTATTGGGCCTTAATGGGCCATACGGGAAAGGAGAGAAAGGCCTCATGGGTGGATGCACCCCTTCCCCATGGACTGGTCCGAATTGGACTAGGGAAAGGGAGCGCCCCCTTCCTTCCTTCTCCTTCCCCCTTCCCCTTTTCCAATTCCATGTGGGAGGAGGAATCCTACCAGGACTAGGGAGTCCTAGTAGGACTCCACACTTGGCGCGCGCCCTCTAGGGCTGGCCTCCTCCTCCTCCCTCCTTTATATACGTGGGCAGGGGGCACCCCGAAGGCACTCCTAGTAGGACTCCATGCTACTTCTCGAGCTTGCGTTGTATTCCCTCGAAGAGGAAAGGGTGATGCAGCACAGTAGCGTAAGTATTTCCCTCAGTTTTTAAGAACCAATGTATCAATCCAGTAGGAGACCATGCGCGAGTCCCTCGTACCTGCACAAACAAATAAGAACGTCGCAGCCAACGCGATAAGGGGTTGTCAATCCCTTTACGGTCACTTACGAAAGTGAGATCTGATAGATAGGATAGTTTGATATTTTTGGTATTTTTGGATATAAGAACAGAAAGTGAAAACAGCAAAGTAAAGTAGATTGTAGATTGATATGTTGAGAATATACCCGGGGGCCATAGGTTTCACTAGTGGCTTCTCTCATGATAGAAAATTCTACGGTGGGTGAACAAATTACTGTCGAGCAATTGATAGAAAAGCGAATAATTATGAGAATATCTAGGCATGATCATTGTATATAGGCATCACGTTCGTGACGTAGACCGAAACGATTCTGCATCTACTACTATTACTCCACACATCGACCGCTATCCAGCATGCATCTAGAGTATTAAGTTCATAAGAACAGAGTAATGCTTTAAGCAAGATGACATGATGTAGAGGGATAAACTCAAGCAATATGATATAAACCCCATCTTTTTATCCTCGATGACAACAATACAATACGTGCCTTGCTGCCCCTGTTGTCATTGGGAAAGGACACCGCAAGATTGAACCCAAAGCCAAGCACTTCTCCCATTGCAAGAACTATAGATTTAGTAGGCCAAACCAAACCGATAATTCGGAGAGACTTGCAAGGATATTATAATTATACATAAAAGAATTCAGAAAAGAACCAAATATTTCTCATAGATAATCTTGATCATAAACCCACAATTCATCGGATCTCGTCAAGCACACCGCAAAAAGATTACATTGAATAGATCTCCTCGAAGACCGAGGAGAACTTGGTATTGAGATCCAAAAAGAGAGAAGAAGCCATCTATGTACTAACTATGGACCTGAAGGTCTGTGGTAAACTACTCACAACTCATGGTGAGGCGATGGTGTTGAGGTAGAAGCACTCCGTGGAAGATCCCCCCTCCGGTGGAGCTCCTGAACAGGCCCCAAGATGGGATCTCACGGGAACAGAAGGTTGCGGCGGTGGAATTAGGGTTTTCTCTGTTTCTTCGATGTTTTCAGGGTACATGGGTATATATAGGAGGAAGGAGTACGTCGGTGGAGCAACATGGGGCCCACGAGGGTGGGGGCGCGCCCAGGGGAGGGGGCGTGCCCTGGACCCTCGTGGGCACCACGTGTCCCCTCTGCCTTGGTTCTCAAGTCTCTCGTGAAGATATCGTTCCGAAAATAACTCTCCCGAAGGTTTCATTCCGTTTGGACTCCGTTTGATATTCCTTTTCTGCGAAACCCTGAAATAGGCAAAAAACAGTAATCTGGGCTCGACCTTTGGGTTAATAGGTTAGTCGCAAAAATAATATAAAAGTGTATAATAAAGGCCATTAAACATCCAAAACATCATATATAATAGCATGGAACAATCAAAAAATTTAGATACGTTGGAGACGTATCAAGCAACCCCAAGCCTAATTCCTGCTCGTCTCGAGTAGGTAAATGATAAAAACAGAATTTTTGATGTGGAATGCTAACCAACATAATTTTCAATGTAATTCTCTTTATTATGGCATGGATGTTCAGATCCGAAAGATTCAAGACAAAAGTCTATATTGACATAAGAAATACTAATACTTCAAGCATACTAACAAATTAATCATGTCTTCTCAAAATAACATTGCCAAAGAAACTTATCCCTACAAAATCATATAGTCTGGCTATGCTCCCTCTTCATCACACAAAATATTCATATCATGCACAACCCCGGTTTCAGCCAAGCAATTGTTTTCATACTCAATTTTTTCAAACCTTTCAACTTTCAGGCAATACATGAGCGTGAGCCATGGATATAGCACTATGGATGGAATAGAGTGGTGGTTGTGGAGAAGACAAAAAGGAGGAAGATAGTCTCACATCGACTAGACGTATCAACAGGCTATGGAGATGCCCATCAATAGATATCAATGTGAGTGAGTAGGGATTGCCATGCAACGGATGCACTAGAGCTAAAAATGTATGAAAGCTCAACAAAAGAAACTAAGTGGGTGTGCATCCAACTTGCTTGCTCACGAAGACCTAGGGCATCTGAGGAAGCCCATCGTTGGAATATACAAGCCAAGTTCTATAATGAAAATTCGCACTAGTATATGAAAGTGACTAAACATGAGACTCTCTATCATGAAGAAAATGTTTCTACTTTGAAGCACAAGTGTGGAAAAAAGATAGTAGCATTGTCCCTTTTCTTTTCTTTTTCTTTTTTTGGGCCTTTCTTTTCCTTGGCCTTTCCTTTTTTTTTTCTTTTTTTTCTTTGGGACAATGCTCTAATAATGATGATCATCACACTTATATTGATTTGCAACTCGATATTACAACTCAATACTATAAAAAATATGATTCTATTTGAATGCCTCCGGTGGTGTACCGGGATGTGCAATGAATCAAGAGTGACATGTATGAAAAATTATGCATGGTGGCTTTGCCACAAATACGATGTCAACTACATGATCATGCATGGCAATATGACAATATGAAGCATGTCATATGAACGAAACGATGGAAATTTGAATGGCAATATATCTCGGAATGGCTATGGAAATGCCATGATAGGTGGTGGCTGTTTTGAGGAAGGTATATGGTGGCTGTTTTGAGGAAGGTTTATAGTGGGTGTATGATACCGGCGAAAGTTGCGCGGTACAAGAGAGGCTAGCAATGGTGGAAGGGTGAGAGTGCGTATAATCCATGGACTCAACATTAGTCATAAAGAACTCATATACTTATTGCAAAAATTTACGAATCATCAAAAGAAAGCAATCAACGCATGCTCCTAGGGGGGAGGTTGTATGAGTTAACCATCGCGCGCCCCCGACCTCCACACAAAGGATGCCACTCTACAAATACCTCATGCTCTCACTTCGTCACATAGCGGTTCACCATACGTGCATGCTACGGGTATCACAAACTTTAACACAAGTATTTCTCAATTTCATAATAACTCCACTAGCATGACTCTAATATCACTATCCCCATATCTCAAAACAATCATCAAGTATCAAACTTCTCATCATATTCAATGCACTTTGTATGAAAGTTTTTACTACATTCATCTTGGATGCCTATCATATTAGGACTAGTTTTATAACCAAAGCACATTACCATGCTGTTCTAAAAGACTCTCAAAAGGATATAAGTGAAGCATGAGAGATCAACAATTTCTACAAAAGAAAATCACCACCGTGCTCTAAAAGATATAAGTGAAGCACTAGAGCAAAACTATTTAGCTCAAAAGATATAAGTGAAGCACATAGAGTATTCTAACAAATTCTAGGCCATATTTATCTCGCTCAAAAAGGTGTGTCCAGCAAGGATGATTGTGGCAAACTAACAAGAAAAGACTCAAATCATACATGACGCTCCAAGTAAAACACATATCATGTGGTGAATAAAAATATAGTCCCGAGTATAGTTACCTATAGATGAAGACGAAAGAGGGGATGCCTTCCTGGGGCATCCCCAAGCTTAGGCTTTTGGTTGTCCTTGAATTTTACCTTGGGGTGCCTTGGGCATCCCCAAGCTTAGGGTCTTGCCATCACTACAAAAAAAAGACACATCCGTGACATTTTGGGCGGAACGAAACTTTTTTCTGTCATACTTATGACACTTCTGTGACAATAATTGTGACAAAACACGGCATCATCATATATGTGGTGGGGTCCTACTTTTATGACAAAAAATCATGATAGAAAATGGGCTTTTCGTCCTGGGCGGGCCGGAGACGCAGCTGCATGAAATTCTTTGGGCCGTCCATGACGGAAAAACCATGGTAGAAGCGAGGGCGAGGAAAATATCGGGGTGTTCCCGGTTACGGTGGGTGGTTGGGGCCGAGCGATGTGCGTTTCTCTCATACACGCACACGCTTGGTTGCGAGGCGTTGGGCTCTAACTAAACCCGAGCGAGGCGTTGGGCTCTAACTGAACCCGAGCGATTGCACTGCAGGCTACGCGTTACTGAACCCGAGCGATCGATCAATGGCTGTTGAACCCAATCGAGCGATTCCTTTGCTACTGCTGCTAACTGAAGCTGGTCGATGCTGCCTATGCATGAATAGTGAGCGTTGCTGGGGGAGGGGGGTTTGGATGAACAGTTCCCGGTGGGGGTGGCTGAAAAGGACCCCGTGGTGTTGCCTTTGCATGAACAGGACCCCGCTCGATTGAGCCGGTTGGGGCTGCATGAACAGGACCCCGTGGAGGGCTGCATGAACAGGACCACCCCATGGAGGGCTGCATGAACAGTAGACGGTGGAGGCCTGGATGAACAGTAGCCCATGGAGGGGTGGTTGAACAGGAGCCCATGGAGAGGGCTAGTTGAACAGTAGCCAGTGGAGTAGCGTGCGGTGGAGGCTGAACAGTCGTAGATGGAGGCTGGAGGAGGTCGACGGTGGATGAAAAGTAGCCCATGGAGGCTGGAGGGGGTCGACGATGGTGATAAACAGTATCCCGTGGAGTCCCGTTTTGTGGTACGCCACACCCCTCCCGATGAACAGGACCCCCGTTTCGACCATAGCGCTTCAACACAAGTCTGTTTCCTCCGTTTTGCGGTACGCCACACCCCTCCCAATGAACAGGACCCCCGTTTCGACAGTAGCGCTCCAACACAAGTCCATTTCCTCCGTTTTGCGGTACGCCACACCCCTCCCGATCAATAGGACCCCCATTTCGACCGTAGGAGGTCCGTTTCCTTCGTTTTGCGGTACGCCAGACCCCTCCCGATGAACAGGATCCCGTTTTGAACTTGGCCGGTCGAACACAAGGCCGTTTCCTCCGTTCTGCAGTACACCAGGCCTCGTTTCCATCGGCTGTTCCGTCCAAGCCCTCCCGATGAACACGACGACGCATTCCATTCCGACCCCGCCGGTTGGCTCCCCATGAACACGAAGACGACACTGTTTCTCTGTTCCGACCCAGCCATGTACACGAGCCCTGGCCGTACATACGCGCGAGTAGGCGTTCGAGACCCCGCCCGTATGTACGTACGTGGCCGTATTTACTTTCTTGCACCATGGCTGCTGTACGTACATGTACATGCTACGTGCGCGCCTCTGCTACGACATGTGCGCGCCTCTACATCGACCAGTATGTACGTACACGTTCACGACCAGAATGACAACGCTACGTACGCTTCGACCAGGTGGGTCCCGACTGTCAGGCACTTCCTTGCGTGCGAAGATGTAGCTGGTGGGTCCCAGCAGTCAGGGGGGCGAATCATTTTTTTTGCCCGGACGCACTTCCTTGCGTGCGAAGATGTAGCTGGTGGGTCCCAGCAGTCAGGGGGAAACATTTTTTTCACGAAATACGATGGCCCGTCCGGTGGGTCCCCGCTGTCAGGTGGAGCAATACTTATTTTGCGCATAATAAGGAGGTACTTCCTTGCTACGGCCGTGCACCTAGCTGTCAGCCTCTCCACGTACAGTCCACGTCTGATGGAAGCCATTCCTTGACCATGTTGACCACGCCGCGCCAAGAGCACCAGGGCGGTGGACAACGGCGAGGCCTAGGAAGGAGATAACGCGGAGCCGGGGAAGATGCGGCAGTGGATGCCCACACATAGAGGAGTACGAGGGTTCACTGGTTCGCTGCGGTGTGAGGCTGTCGTCGCCGCAGAATAACATGGGATGTGGGCGAGTAGAGGGATGGCCTGGCCATCGGTGGGAGTAGTAGGGGGCGGTGAGGCCTCCGCGGCATCACAGCCGGCCACGGGAGGCAGAAGCACGCGGCACGACCGGCGCTGCTTTGTTCGGCTGGAGCAAGAAGACCAGAGGTTGAAGAAGCACTACGACCGTTGGATGGACATCGTATGGTCAATGCAGCTAGAATCGTTTATATTGACTAAGTTGACAAAGCACTCCATCCCTGTCAACTTAGTAGGCCCACAAGTCAGCCTCCCACCAAGGTGGGTCCCAACCAGCAGGGGGAGTATTCATTTTTTGTGCATAATAAGGAGGCGCTTCTGGTGGGTCCGAGCTGACAGCGGGGGGGGGGGGACGTTTTTTTCGCGCAATACGATGGCCCGTCCGCTGGGTCCCATCAGTCAGGGGGGAAACGTTTTTTTCGCGTAATACGGTGGCCCGTCCGGTGGGTCCCTGCTGTCAGGTGGAGGAATCATTATTTTCTGCGTAATAAGGAGGCACTTCCTTGCTACCATTGTGGACCCAGCTGTTAGCCTCTCCACGTACATTCCACGTCCGATGGAAGCCGTTCCTTGACCACGTTGACCATGCCACGCCGAGAGCACCAGGGCGGTGGACGACGGCGAGGCCTAGGAAGGGTACGACACGGAGCCGGGGAAGGCGCGGCAGTGGAAGCCCGCGCGGAGAGGAGTACGAGGGTTCACTGGTTCGGCTGTGGTGTGACCGTGTGAGGCTGCCGTCGCCGTGGAATAAGGGCCAGTTCTTTTGCTGGCTTTTTTAGGCTTCCAGAATAAGCTGCCCCAACCCAGCTTATTCTAGAAGCCCAAATTATTTTTTTCTTTTAGAAGCCTACTAGTGAAGTCTTAACTACTAGGCTTCTTAAAAAATAATTTGGTTTGGACTTCTAGAATAAGCTGGGTAGGGGCAGCTTATTTCAGCTTATTCTAGAAGCCAGCAAAAGAACTGGCCCTAGTAGGGGGTGTGGGTGAGTAGAGGGATGGACTGGCCAGCGGTGGGAGTAGTAGGGGGCGGTGAGGCCTCCGCGGCATCACATCTAGCCGCGAGATGCGGGAGCACGCGGCACGACCGACGCTGCTTTGGGTGGTTGGAGCAAGAAGACCAGAGGTTGAAGAAGCACTACGGCCGTTGGATTGACATCGTACGGTCACTACAGCTAGAATTGTTTATATTGACTAAGTTGACAAAGCCCTTGGTACGCGTCAACTTAGTAGGCCCACAGGTCAGCCTCCGAAACGGTGCGCCCCAGATGTCAGGGGGAGGAATTATTTTTTGGGCGGCCGAAGCAAGAATATCTGAGATTGAAGAAGAAGCACGACATCCGTTGGATGGACATCCAAAGCCACAGCTCCCAGAACCGTGTGTTGTTGACAAAGCCTTGCATACGCGTCAACTTAGTTTTTTTAGGGGACACGTCAACTTAGAAGGCCCACAAGTGTGTGACAGAGAACATATAGCCCATTTGCGATTTATAAGAATGTACAACCCATTTTTTAATTCTAATGGAATTCACTACAGCCCATTTACAATTTCTTAAAAGTACAGCCCATTTTCTAGCTAGGACAACGATTAATAATTTCAACCAACCTCGCCTCAAAAAAAATTTCAACCAACCGCTCAAAACAGAATTAAAAAAAATCCCACATTTTTATGGGATCCAAAATATTTTTATCCGAAATTTCTAGTCAGATTAAATATAACTTCAAAATAAAGTTGTATTACGTTAAAATCCAACGAAATATTGCGCGTGCAATAAGTAATGAAATTAAAATTTTCAAATTCCGAAAATAATATATTTTTTAAACTAATTACGCGTTTGGTGCATTTTTTATAGTTACTGCCCAGTTATTGTAATTACATCCCATTTATTGTTTCTTAAAGTCCATTTTCTTATTAAGCCTAATGCATACCTCATAGGAAAGTTTGTAGCCCAGCGGGGCGAAGAATAACAAGTTGACCAGGATATTGTGTACAACTGTCGGCCCAGTTGCATTGCTGATGTTGAAAAAAAGGCCTCTGTAGTACAGTACAACCTAACATGGCCACTCAGCCCACATTCAGCGACGCCGAAAAGGCCCAAACAAGGCTTCTGTACAACTTTTTGAAGTCACTGAGCTCAGTTAATAACATAAAAAAAGTTACTCCCTCTATAAACTAATATAAGAGTGTTTAGATCACTATTTTAGTATTCTAAACACTCTTATATTAGTTTAGAGAGGGAGTAGATTACAGTGGAACCTAATTAAAAGCTGTCACGAGCAAAGAAATAATTCAACGGGTCCCACTTGTGCGTGTGTGCGTGTGTGTGTGTGTGTGTGTGTAAGTGAGAGAGAGAGAGAGACCCATCAGTCGATGCTCGTAAATACATCTTTCAACCATATGCATTGCTGATGCTCAGGAAAAACTTATATAGTTGACACAATCATATAGAACATCATAGCACACTCAACTTGCATACAAAAATTTCACGCAGGCGGCACAATCAGGATGGAAGCAGTGGATCGCTACGGGTAGGGCTATGTTGAAACCAACGAACTCGTACATAATGGTTCATCGTCTTTATCAATGACAGGAAAATATCTTGAATGTTGTGCAAAGAAAACAAACAGACAACACAATAAGTTCTGCTAGCACATTAAGTTGACGTACAACCCTTTCTAAAAAAAGTTCAGGTACAAAATTAGAATAGGTCACAATCAAATGTACTAGCACATTAGTGCTTCACACCCATAACTCGGATTTAACTAGTATCTGACAAGATTCGGTTGTCACCTCAAATTAGAGCACATCTAGGCAGCCAACCCTGCCTCTTCTCCCAAAGAAGTAGTGGCCTCCGCCGCGCGATGGAGTAGGCCCTGTGCCATCCATCATTCCAAGCAACACGGGGAAAGTCTGACGTTGACTCCTGTAATGGACGTCGTCGATGGACCCTGGCACCAGCGGCGGCGGCAGGACTTCGATTGATGGATTGACCACTTCTTCGACATGCATGAACACTCGATACAGGTACATCCCTAACGTGGTCCGCGGCGGCCTTGGTGGCAACGAATAGTACAACCCCGGTTCCTGCACCGGTATCTCAACACCAATCACCTTCGGTATGGTGGACTGCTTCTTCATCCATGCCATAACTGTCAGAGCCCAGCTATCTGGAGGAACAAACATACTTACGAGCTCACCTCCAAGGTCGTTGATAAGCTCATTCATGGACTCGCTGTTCCAAGCACGTCGAGGCATGCCGTGGAAGGTAAGCTTTGTTAAAAACTCAAGCTCAGAGGGCACCGAGCCCCATCCTGGGTGCCACCGATCAAAGCACACCAGTGCACCATTGCAGAACAAACGCTGGGAAGATTCGAACACATGACTGCAGTCGAAAGTTGTCCGGAACCTGACGAAGAAATCAGCCCGTGGCGGACAGACTTCGACGAGCAAGTCACTTATTTGGATGTCGTGCACAATGCCAAGAGCTTTGACAAGGTCGTCCGGCGAGACGGGAGGCCGGTCGCCGTTAATGGTTACCATCAGCACTTTGCCGGCAAACTGGTCGTCAAGCGCCGCCATGCCACTGTTGAGCTACATCACGCAACGATCGAAGGCAGGACGGACCTCAGGATCTCCGGCTCGGAGATCCGCGTTGACCGGCGACATGATAGTGAGCTTGAGTACAGGAGGGGGATTTGGGGTAACTGGAGTAGGAATCGAGATTCCAGAGGTGGGGGAGGGGCGGGAGATTGGGGATGAAAAGGTAGCTTGAATTTCGAACACGCGCCAATATGCTCTCTACGCGCAAACGCACGAAAACACCGGTGGCGCCCACATGTCAGCCTAAGAGTCCTTATTCATTCTTTTTTGGAGAGCCCAGCCTTTTTTGAGGATCTTTTGAGAGCCCGGCCTGAGAGTCATAATTGACCTGTTTGGCATTGCGTTACTACTCGGCCCATATTCAACGACACCTCACTGGCCCAAACAAGTGTACATCATCAAAAAGACACTAAGCTCAAATTATATAACTTGAAAAAAGGAGATACACTCTGAACACTGGAGAATGGTGATGCCCTCATTTAGCCCACCAGTAGTTCGAGACAATAAACAGTTCGAAACAACGATATATACAACATTCAAACACTGACTAGTGACTACTACTGACATAAACAACAAGACATGATAGTTCATAAGAAGTCTTGCTACACCACCAAAACGCACCCATCTGCAGCGCTCAGACTCTCGTGATCTAGACGAGAATGACATTCTAAATAGAGCCAACTATTACATATTAAGAGTGACATAGACAATGATGACCAAATGACAAGGAATATGCATAACAAAAGAAAGAACTACCCATCCAGAACAAGCAACAAAGACAACAAAGTCATTCGAAGAGATGATCCAACACCATCATAATTTGCAGCCCCGCTTCAGCGACCAATGATCCGGAGACACCAGTACTCCACCCTTTTGATGCAACAGCCCAATTACCTATCAACCTAAAGGCATGAACCACATCACTGCATGTCATAATTGAGACATCCAAGGATCAAAGTTAATCCGGATGCCTTTGTCATTCTCACCTTCTTTTGGCTGCAGGCTGTATCATTGACAATCAGGGGAGTTTGCTCCCGAACTCCTAGGGCTCACCGTGTAGACACTGTTTTCCATAGCAAACAGAGCCTCTCTGACATCAAGGTCCTTGCCAATGGTGATCTACTGGTTAATCGGATAATTGAGTCCGAGAAATAGAGAGTGTGAACCAAGATTGTTTACTTGCCTCCAACTAAAAAATCCTGAAGGCCCCAACAAGTTGGTATCCTGCTCATAGACGTAACAGCCACTGTCCAGATACTTACGTATTTCATGGTGCTTGTTTACAGTGGGGGTTTTGCAATATAACTTTTCCGGCTCATGTGTCCGAATGATCATCAGTCTTTTGCCGTCGTCTGATCGAGCGAGCAACTAGTTGTGCTTCCCTGTTTTTGGCAAAGGTGGTGTGATTACACAGGGCAGTAACTGTAGGGACACTGCATCATATAAAAAAGGACATGCATTGTTAATGTAAGATCAGCATTGTTCAGAGTATGAGTAGGATAATGCAAGAAATATCATTGATATGTCCCTGTTGGAAATGGGAGGAAAATACAGGGAAATGTATACTGGGTTCAAAAATATAGAAGTGCCATGCATGGTTATACTCATGTTATCTCGCAATCGATTCTTCACAAGAAACTACCATGTCATGCACATTATGGAATCATGTTCTGTCCTCAGAAACAAATTCTTCAAGGTAACTAACAGACCATGCATTGTTATATACTCATGTTCTGTGGGCAAATTTTTTGTGAGGATATTATTCTAGCCATTGATTGCTGAAGGGCGAATATAGATATGTACACATGGTAAGCATTATAGGATTTCACTACTTCCAAATATAGAGTTCTCCATATGCACATTTACTTCCCTAATGTATAGTTAGATGAAACCAACAGTGTGGTGCATGTTTCTACATCATGAAAATGAGGAAACTAACATGGCCATTGATACACACTCATATTTAGTAGTAGTATATAGATTACTGTAAAATAAGGAGAATATCCATATATTCCTAACCGTTTGATTATTCAGGGGTACAAATTGGCTGTAATGACATGATCACAATCGCATGAATTAACCCATTCCAAATATAGCTGATTTACGACGTCTCTAATACATTGTCATAGTTCTATTCAAATTCTGCTCAAACAGGGATATGTCAATTAGACCTGGCCATGGGCAGCCCGGCCCGGTCGGCCCGACCCGGCCCGGCCCGAAAAAGCCCGACCCGGCCCGGCCTGACCTTGACCACGGGCCGGGCTCGGGCCTAGATTTCAGGCCCGGTGGCCGGGCCGGGCCGGGCCCGAGCCCGTCATTTTTGCACATTAGCGAAGGAGCCCGGCCCGAGGCCCGAGGCTCGTCAGGCTTTTGCATGTTCAGGCCGGGCTCGGGCCCGATTTTTAGGCCCGACGGCCGGGCCGGGCCGGGCTCGGGCCTGGGTTTTTTGCACCGGGCTTGGGTCGGCCCGGCCCGAAGCCCGGCCCGGCCCGGGGTTTGGCCAGGTCTAATGTCAATCATCACAAAAAGTTCAAACAGTGTCATGGCGTCATCATTAACATGAGAAGGAAACAACTTACACGCGCCGTCCCAGCAATACGTTGTGCCATCTGCTTTGTCGATCGCGTAGATGATGCCATTGTGTTCAATAGCATCACAGAAGTGTGTATCAGCTTTGACGATGATCCTCTGTGAGCTGAGTTGTCTCCAGCTAAAGAAGGCACCGGCATAAAGATAGGCGATTCCGCGATCGAACAAGACAATTAGCTTGAAGTCTGCGTAATTCGCATGTCGCGTGGGCACTTGGCAGATTACAATCTTCTGCAAAACAAGGTCCGTCCAACTGACGTGGTAATCTAGATGACTAGGACGGCGATGGTAAAACTCTATATAATCCAACAGAGGAAGGATAATCTCATGGGAGGTCTGGAAGTTCACGAGCACTAACTTATTACCGTCTTCTCTGAAGGCAGCCATCCAGTGGGAGTTCATGCCGACCTAGTACATACCTGCCAAGAAGTTTCGGGCGATGGTGATCGGATCGAAGTCGAGGGAAATGATGTACGATGACCCACTACATACCTGCAAAGAAGTTTCGGCTAATGGAGATCGGATTGAAGTCGAGGGGCATCACATATGCCTCCGTATCATGGTGAGCCAATCTCGCAAGACCAGATAGCAGCAAACAGGGTGTCTTGAAAAGCTTTGGCCTCGCTTCGATGATGGCCGTGTGCATGCCCCTCGAGCATGCAACCAGCCGCAGGGCGCTCAACATATCCATACACGAACAACAGAGGTCGAGGACGTCACTGGGGAGATTGCTCTAATCGCGGCTCATATGGATCCTACGTGGTTCGCGTTCGGCCATGGTGGAGTTTGGAAGGTGGGGTTTTGGGGGGCTTGATTTACGGGGGAGAAGGATGTCGGTGCTGGAGCGGCTAGCGATGGAATAGTGGTACTGGGGGAGGCGAGCGAGGCGATGGTATGCGGGGGCACAATGAGATAATGAAGAGTGACCTCAGGATCTCTGGCGAGATAGAGATGGAGATGGAGTGGTGCTAGGGGAGAGGGAGACGAGGCGAGGCATGCTATACAGCGGCAGTGACTGCATAGTGCACAAGGTCAGGCTGACTTTGGTAACTCGGACACGCCGCCTGGACTGGTGTCACCTCGGGCGCAGGGTCTTGTCACTTCACTGTGAGGACCGGATGAATAATAGTATTTTGACCATCAAGTGTACCGCAGTTGTACTACTACTACTAGTAGGAGTAGTAGGAACATAAGTAGTAATCCCATGCTAGCATGCCTCTGGGTTCACTTCATCCTCCAGGTATCATCCATATTGCGAGCATAACCAAATTCTCGTTTGCATAGGTCCCACTTGTCAGGAGGGGTGCAGAAATAGAAAGGAATCATAAAATGTCTCGCCATGGTGATTCGAAAGAGTGACCTCAACTAGCCAGTGGCAGATGTAGTGCTGGAAGGATGGGCACGTACAGGGACAGGCCCCACTCCTCAGCCTACCCGCGTAGCCTTTTTGTTTAGTCTACCTAGCCATCTAATCAACTGCCTGCAGGCCACTTCTACCATTTACTTCTCCATCGGGAACCGATTTTCCTCGGCTTCTTCACTACTCCTTGATCTTCATTTGCATCCAAACCACACTGCATTCACATTGTTTTAACCTCTTCACATCCTCCTGGAGTAATTCCGAAGCCCCTATAAATAATCATCTTCTTCAGTTAGACTAGCCATCTAATCCTAATTCTCCAAACCATAGCCCTCCTGTCCAGCGGTTCCAAATGGCGAAAGAGATCAAGATGTATGTTTTTAGCGTCCAACATGTCCTCATCGAAGGCTCGTTGAGCATAGTTGCCACACTCACCGACCACCCAATGGTTGTTCGGAAGTGGATCAACAATGTATCCAACTCCCTCCAAAAGGTGGAGATGAATGGCATCGGTCTTGACGCAGAGTACACTGAGCGTGCCACAGGGAAGATCCAACACGCCGCCGTCCTTCAGCTGTGCCTCGAAGATGATGTTTTGGTGTACCACATCATACACGCGCCCTCCATACCAGGTGAGCTTCACGATTTCTTGTCTCGGGAGGACATATACTTTTGTGGGGCAGCCATCGCAGGGGACAAACAGAAGTTGGAGCCGTACAACCTTGATTTGAATAGCATCGCTGACCTACAAACCAGAATAAAAATTTCTGTAGAAGATTGTGATAAACTGACACCATCCCTATTCGACGTAGCAAATTTTTTGCTAGGAACAAATCTTCAGAAGGGTGACGAGACGCTGGCATTAAGGTCGTCTGGATGGCAGAATTATCCCTTGACGTACGAGCAAATAAAATATGCTGCCCTCGATGCTCGTGTGAGTTTCGAGATAGTTGCAAGGTACAGAGAGCTTGTTGCGAAGTCGTCTCCCACAGAAAATGAGAAGAAGAAGAAGAAGAAGAAGAAGAAGAAGAAGAAGAAGAAGATGCTGCACCAGCAGCAGGGCATTATGGATGGATGAACTATTTTCTCTCTTGTAAAAAAATATTCCCACTCTATGTATATTGATATAGATGGACTATTTCGATGGTGTGCATGTCTTTGGAACAAGTAGTAGCGTGGGTCCGCTTGACTATAAGGAACTATTTATCCGCCTAGCTTTCTCTACTACTCCTTCCAGTGATCGATATGCAATGCATGTGTCCGTAGACATGACATCTTGTCCATGGAAGTTCAACTACGGCAACCATCACGTTTCATCTACTGCCACTCGCGATTCCCACGACGCCGCTCCAACCCACGGCACCACGTCCCCCGACGTGCGCCTCACCCCTCTCGGCAGCATCGCCCCTCTGCCATTGTGTGCATGACATGTGGGCCACCTTAAATGCGACGATCATCAAGTTTCTAACACAACCACACGCGATTCCCACGACGCCGCACGAACCCATGACACCACACGTCCCGCACCATCGAATTTTCATCCAGCGGCTGTGACAGATTTCGTCTTGGGCATCAATCCTCGGCTGGAGTACTTCTGTATGACAGGTAGTACCCGCCGGTGTGGCCATCTACGCCTCGTACGCCCCGACGCCCAGCTGTGGCACCCTCGCCACGGCCACGCCACCACCGGCCGGTTCATCTCGAACTAGTGAGTCGCGAACCACACCACCACCATGAGAATGACTTGTGGGCCAGCCGCATTTAAGGTCCGCATGTCATTGACTCATAGGCCGGGCACTAAGCCACTGAAGTTCGGTCCCGTGGGCCCCGAGAGGGAAATGTAACTCCTGCGGCATGCCTTGTGGTGCTCCGCAGTACGAGCCCGTGCCAAATCCGGAATTTGTTTCTTACTACTACCAACTACTAGTAAGGTACACGTGCATGGCACGCATGAGATTCTGGTGGTTTGTGCATTATGCTTCTACATATGGAGTCTTCTAGATTCTACATGTGGCAGAATCTGGTGGAATGTAGATGATATCCAACGGCCAGTAGTGCTCGGATTTGCCATCTTTGTACCGTCGGATTGGCTTCATCCAACGACCAACTTTCAAAGTTATTCACACACTATATAGGGGTATAGATATAGATGTGCCGGCCCGTTGCAATGGATCCAAAGTATATCTATTTAGTGGAGTGCATTCTAAACACATTATCTATTTATTTTCCTCTAAACTTTCGTAGCCATGCAACCAAGCCACATAAGCTTCATGGGTGCCCCCACATCATATTATTCATACTACGTTGATAGAAAAAAGATAAATCACCCAAAACAAAATCTTCCCGTTTTTTTGTTCCTACGATGCTGTGCCGTGCACGTACCTACTAGTTGTATAGTGGTAGTACTAGTTGTATAGTGGTACTAGTAGGAGTAGAGTAGTACGGAATGCTCCTACTCTATCAACGAGCCCCATCTGACACCAAATTTCTTGGCTTCAGTGCTACAGCTAGATCTTCCCCTCGTTTCTGTTTTCCAACCCGGCGGTGGACGGGGTATTGTTTGCCAATAGTCGGTTTGCTCAACGGCAGTCCCACATGAAAGTGAAAATGCTAGGCAACACGCCTTCCCTAAGCTAGGTGTCGTGCCAGACGGGTCGTGGAGTACTCCCGATTACCGGGCGTGTGTGTGTGTGGGGGGGGGGGGAGTGCGACGCGAACCCGGCAGGCCTTTTCCTTTTACTAGCAATGTGCACGTGCGTTGCGACGAATCCAAATTAGTAGAATAGTAGTACTTGTTCACAAACTTGAAAAAAATCACTCTTGTTTTGATATACTCCTAGTATATTACTCCCTCCGTTCCTAAATATTTGACTTTTTAGAGATTTCGAATGGACTATCACATACAGATTATATAGACATATTTTGAAGTGTAGATTCACTCATTTTGCTCCGTATGTAGCCACCTATTGAAATCTCTAGAAGGACAAATATTTAGGAATGGAGAGATTACTTTTCACTCAAAATATATTTCTCAGGCTATTTTGATGAGGTGAGGGAGGGATGTGGTTGCTTTCAAGATAATAAGGGGTTTTCTGCAAATTGGAGCAGAGAGGTGGGCTATTGTTGCAAAAATGCCACAACTTACCTCGCGGCCGTTAGATGCAGATCTAATGGTCAGAAACGATGGATGGCAGACACACCAGCATCACCTACAAGGACGAAGCTAGAATATTTTCCAATGGGGTTAGCTCTATGCTATCTCTAATTCAACGGGGTCATCTTACTCAGATTAGTGGTAATTAGCACCAAGTGATTAAGAGATTTCAGATTTTCATTGGGGTCAGTTGACCCCAATGCCACTATACCAACTCCGTCCCTGATCACCTACTGAGTCTTTTATAGGAGCATATATATATTTCTCAGGCTGTTTTGATGAGGTGAGGGAGGGATGTGGTTGCTTTCAAGATAATAAGGGGTTTTCTGCAAATTGGAGCAAAGAAGTGGGCTATTGTTGCAAAAATGCCACAACTTACCTCACGGCCATTAGATGCAGATCTAATGGTCAGAAACGACGGATGGCAGATAAACCACCATCACCAACTAAGTCTTTTAAAGGAGTAGGAGTAGAGAAACATGTGTTAATTGTAACATTTTGGTTCTGCTCCTTGGCATGATCGATAGATAGAAATAACGATTGGAAACGCTAGGGCGGGGCTATTTCCGCCAGAAAAGCAGGGTACATAGTAGCTAGGTTGGCGCATCGTCGGTTTGGTCACACGCGGTCCGGCATGTTCTAGTGTTTCTAGCAAGATGCCCACGCGTTGCACGAAGTTGATGGAAAATGTAAGCACAACTTATAAATTGACGGATGGAGTACTAGTTACAATGATACATATAATTAAGTAAAGGGATCGCACATGTCGGGATTGATTGGAACGAGAATGCAATAGCACAATAAGAATTAAGGCAACGATGATGATGCGATCTCGGTGGTGGTTACAGAAGGCGAGAAGAAAGATGCATCCATCAACGTACGACCTCCTCCTCCTCAACTTAGTGCGCCGGGCCACCGACCGGCGGCTAAGGAGCGGCGGCTTTTGTGGCGAGGTCGAGGTGCTTCTCAGCAAAGGCATCCAAGGCTTCCAGCCGGTTGAGGAAGGCCAACATCGTAGCGTCCTCACTGGCCTTGTAGATACGTATGTACATGATTTGCTCGTACACGTGGATGTGTAGGTCGACGAATTCTTGCAGGGCGAGGCGCCTCGCGGCGAGCGCAACCTCCAGGTGGACATTCTTCTGGGCGTCGGCGGACAGTCGCAGGGCCACCAGTGCTTCAAAGAGGTTCCGTGCATGGAGGCCGATTAGGGTGGCAGGCAATGAGGAGCCCGGGCGCGCGGGCTGGAGGAGTACGGCGATGTCGTCCGCGAGCTTCTTCGGGACGGTGAACTTGTTGGTGGTGGCAACGATCGTCTGGTCCAACTGAGAGTCGTAGTTGGCGTCGACAGCGGCCATCCACCAGCCGCTCTCCAACACCGTCTGGAGACATCCTCGGCGCCATGCCGCAGGCCGACGTCGTGGACCATCTGGCGCAGCCGCTGGCCGCTCGCGCGCATCGCCGCCATGGGTCTGGAGTGAGCTCTTTTGCGCTTAGTGTAGGTGCTTAGGCAAATGCTTAGGTCCGTACAATGTGGTAGATGCATTGGAATGGAGGGGCACCTTTATATGAGGGCAAACTGCGTTGCAGTCACATCGTGAAGCCTCTTTTCCCGGTCCTCCTCCCATTACTTCCCTCATGCATAAATTGAAGGAGGATGCATTGACCGTTCAACATTTCGGGAAACGCTACTCCCTCCCTCGTCTGCATTAAAGCCGTATCGGGAATTGCGCCGCCCGCTGTCAAATCGAATAGTACTGCGCCGCCCGCTGCATGCCCGGCTGGACACGACTCCTCGCCTCCATCAAACCCCTCCGTTAAACCCGCATGCAAACCGAGAAACCTACTCCGGACACACGTCCGTTCTAGAGCGGGCCGGAATTAAAAGCAACACCGGCTGAGCTCCTCCCGTCTGCCCTCAGTTTAAGAGCAAGTATAAGGCCCTGTTCGGGACGAAGGAATTTTACGGGAATTGTGGTGATTTCCTTTCCTTCAGTATTTTTTTTCTTTAGGAGCGTTCAGTACAAAGGAAACAACCTAGCCGATTTCAAAGGAAATGCTTCTTAACCTGAGATTTCCACAGGACTAAAACATCTGCCGGAAGCTCATTTTTCGCGTAGGCCCGAGGCAAACTGGCCTAGTGCAGGAGCACTGGATTTGACATGTCTGGCTCCAGAAGTGGCGTACACCTGGTTTACATGGACCATGCATGGACCTGTGTTGCTAAAACGGTGGTGGTGTATGTGGTCTATGTTCACATGTAACAACGATTCACCCAGTCGCATGCACAGCAGGTTGCCCTTGATTTTTTTAATCCAGCCATAAGTGCATTCTATCTCCTGTACAGCTAGCATAGCTTCCTGCGTTCCAAGCACCACAAGTTAGAAAAATTCCTCCAATTTCAAGCCTGTAGGTTTTGACTTTGTCCTCCACCCTGTTCCTACAGGGCCTAATGTGGTGATGTAAGCGGGCTGTAAGGATTTAAATACTGTATTATGCTTAGTTGGAAGAGAGAGGAGAGGAGAGAGAGGGGAAGCGGGCTGTCGACTTACAGTCGGCTGTAGCACGAGGTCCAAGAAGCTTGGTGAGAGTGGAAGGTGGGCCATATGTTGACAAAGTAGTACTTTCTTATAGCCAACTATTACGTGTTAGCTATTACATTGGTTGTAAATGACATGGCAACATGTTATAGCCAGTAGCTGGCTATATTATTAACCATGCTCTAAACAAGGCCAGACGCCGGCCAAGCTCCTACCGTCCGCCCTTGATACGTCCAAAATGCATCACTATTTTATATCGTAATTCATCCTTATTCATTGATATATTTCACATTACGATGATGTTCTTATGTTGTTTTGGCCTATTTTACACAGTTTGCAACTTTCCGATGCCGAAGCAGCAGACGCAGGATTCAACGGTAAAAAGTGGACGCTGAGTTGCTGAAGAAGAATACCTCCAAATTACCTGAAAATCGACGGAGGGTATTTTCTAGAAGGATCACGAAGACACGCAAAAGAGCAACCAGAGGGGAGCCAAGGGCAGCCCAGGCGGCCACCCCAGGCGGCCCCACCCCTGGCCGCCCTAGGGGGGGCGTCTGGGCCCTCCTCTCCGCTTCTGGTGGCCCCCTTTTGCCTATATACTCCTCGTCATCCAAAAACCCTAAAAAAGAGAGTTTTGACGGAGTTCCGCCCCCGCTCCGTGGCGGAAACCTACAGAGAAGAAAAAGCCATCTCCGGCGGGTAGATTCCGCCGGGGAGATCACCTCCCGGAAGGGGAGATCATCGCCATCGTCATCACCATCGTCACGGGCATTATCGAGATCATCATCAACATCATCCCCAACATCAGCACCATCTCCATCTTCATCCAATCTCATCTCACCATTGCAACTTGTGTTGTAATCCGTACTATCTATCCTCTCTACTCTATCGGTGTTGATTACTACTTTGTGGTGAATGATATTGAGTTTTGTTGGAGAAATATCATTATGTCCAGATTGTTTATCACCCATTTATCTCCACTGATCATGATCTCTTTTATGTCTTGTGAGTAGTTACTTTAGTTCTTGAGGACATGGGAAAAGTCTTGTTGTTAGTAGTCATATGATGTTGAAGTAATATGCGTTGCTTGATACTTAAGTTGTGTTGTTATTTTACTAGTGGTGTTGTGTGAGTCGAACACTCAACACTTCGCCTTATTAAGGACCTAGGGGAATACATTGTGTACAAAGAATGCTTACGGTGGGTTGCCGGAGTGACAGAAACCTGAACCCCAGTTCGTACGCTTTTGCATAAGGGAACAATGGATCATCGATCGTATTGCTATGGTTAGGCTTTTGCCTTAAATACTATCTTGTATTTGCGGATGCTTGCAAGGTGTTTAATCATAAGAGTGCACTCATCTTAGTCTAGAGAGTGTACTAGCATAGATCCCCCCACTCAACACTTATCAACACATAACATAGTACCGATACGGAATATGGCGAAAGCACATGACTACCTCTCCCGTGTGTCCTCAAGAACATTTTAGTCTTTATAAGTTCAGTTGCTAGGCCTCTCCTTTGCTCAGAAAGGATTGGGCCACTTGTTACTCTCCAGTGCCTTTTACTTTGCTCGCTTTTACTTTCCTGTTGCTTATATCAAGAAAACCCCTAAAAAGTTATCTTTCAGTGCTTGCAGTTATTTCTTGCTCAGAATCGCTTATCAATACCTTCTGCTCCTCGTTGGGTTCGACACTCTTACTTATCGAAAACGCTGCAATAGATCCCTTACGGTTGTGGGTTATCAGCCCTCTATTTACACGAGGCCAGCGAGACAGCGGGTAAGAATCGCACCCCTCCGCCGCTCCCCCATCTCCTCCTTCACCATTTTCTCCACTCTTCCGATGGCTTCCGAGGAGCCGTTCTCCGGCATATTACCCGGCTGGGTGGCCCGCCGAGCCCTCCAGATATGGGAGAGGCCGCCCGGTGCTTCACCAACCTTGCTTGGCCCAACGGAGCCTGTTGCCGCCCCAAGCAGGCGCGTGGTTCAGCAACTCGCCGCTCCAGTTCAGCTCGATGAGGAGTAGCGAGTTGCTCCACGCCGGTACGAGCGTCGTCGCTGCCGCATCGTACCTCGCCACCAGCGTCTGCGGTGCCGCGCCTCCCGTGTCTGTGGGCGCGCCTCCCGTGCCTGCGGCAGCGCCATGCAGGCAGAGACAGAAGACGGGTGCGTGGAGAGCGACGAATCGGTGACCAGCTTCTCCGTGTCTGCCGCTATCATCGAGGAGAAGTAGAACACGGGACGCCGCCGCCACTTAGGTCCCATGAAGGCCACCGCCGAGGTGACGACTGCGCATTCAGGTGGTTTCTTTGCTTCTTCGTCTCTTCCAAGGACCTTCGTCGACCCCGCAAAGTGTCTGCCCGACATGAGGAAGACAAAGGGATCCGCGACCGGGCATTTAGATTATGTACTCCCTCTCCATTTAGATTATGTACTCCCTCTCCAACTGACGGAGGGAGTATTAATTATACCTACAGAGCCGGATTGGCACCGCTTAGTTCATGTAAATGTAATGAAATCCATCATGTTTATATGAAGATCCGGCTTTTTTATACGAAATCCTTCATGCTTATATGAAATTAGTCCGTGTTTGCACGAATTTCATCTGGTTGGTTAGAGTTCTGAAAATGTATGCCGCTGGCGTTTGATGTCGTCCTTCGCGGAAGGAAGCAAGAGGAAATTTGCCGGCTGCCGTTGGAGATGCTCTTATGCTGGAAATAATAGAGTGACATCCAATCCATTTGAGTTAATTGCGTGTATGATTGTCCCTCTATAAAAAGTTAATTGCATGTACAGTGTACACGTGACTTGCAGGGTGGCTACAGCTTCGTACAGAAAGTTAAAAAGAAATAAGTCCATCCTTAATCTTGTATTCTAAGTACTCTGTGGGTTCCACTGTCAGTACAATAGCGAAAGAAGTATATATTAAATAAGTAATATATATAATATAAAAATCTAAAGTTAAAGACAAAATTCGAACTCATGTCATCGCATTGCGAGCATCCGACGCTAACTAGTCCAGCACATTTTTGTTGTAGACCATGCTGGAGATATATCTCCATGTCTACTCTTATACTCCATCCATTCCTAAATATTTGTCTTTTTCAGATTTCAAATGGACTACCACATATGGATGTGTATGTAGGCATATTTTTGAGTGTAGATTCACTCATTTTGCTCCATATGTAGTCACTTGTTGAAATCTCTAAAAAGACAAATATTTAGGAACGGAGGGAGTAGAAAACGGAGTTGGTGACGATGGTGTGCGTGCCATCCTGCAATATAGGCCGTCGGATTTATATATAACGGATATGAAGAAAACTATGTCAATTTTGCAAAAAATATACCCACACCCCTCTCCATGTTCACAAATACGGCCTTCCCTCGTTCATCCTTTTCTCTCACAAGATAAACTACTCATACAAATGCATCTTGATGTTCCGTGCAACGCACGGACATCTAGTTAGTTTCTTTTAAAATAGTTACTGCGATAATTGGGTTGAAGTGATATATTTTATGTCTGCCCCGAATGATTTCAGATTCACTAGTAGTAACAAAGAAAAGGCTGCCTTGTTAAATAACAGAAAACAGGGTGAAAACTATCACATGAGGCCGGTACAGGCACACTGGGTTCAGCGTCATCGTCACTACAGCTGCGCGCGCGAGAGAAGTCTACATATCGAGGGGGCTACTGAGCGAGGCACAGAGACACACTGTTCGAGAGAGAAACCAATTGATAGATTACGATCAGATCGAGTTGTCACCCTTCTGTTGTCATTGTTGAGGTGGGGGGAGGGGGAGGGAGAGAAAGACATATCGAGAGTGTGCGCGGTAGGCACAGAGGCACAACTAGCGAGTGTGTGTGTATGTGTGTGTGTTTGAAAGAGTAGTAGATAGATTACTATCAAGATCGAGGTGCCGCCCTACTCCTTCGGTGTCGGGTAGTGTGTGTGCGTGTGTGTGTGTGTTTGAGAGAGAAGCCAGTCGATAGATTAGGTATCAAGATCGAGGTGTCACCCTACTCCTTCGGTGTTGGGAAGTGTGTGTGTGGCTGTGTGGTGTGGGTGTCGGGGGGGGGGGGCAGTGACACTTAAATATCCCTACTCTTATAAAAAATAGAGTTGGTGATGATGGTGTTCCTCCCATCCTGCAATAGGCCATCCGATTTATACCCGACGGATAGGAAGGAAACCGTGGCAATTTTGCAAAAAGATACCCACACCCCTCTCCGCATTTGCAAATAAGGCATTCCCTCGTTCATCCTTTTCTCCCACAAGATAAACTACTCATACAAATGCATCTTGGTGTACGGTGCAACGCATGGGCATCTTGCTAGTAGGGAGGAGTTTGTGTGACACATATCTAGCTATATTAAGGGATAGGTAGATAGCATTTGTGCGGGCATACTTAAAGCATCACGAGGATAAACAAAATTGTGTGCATGCAAGTGCCGAAAAATGAAGCGAGAAACAATGTGTGTGTGTGTGCGCGCGCGCGCTCGCGCGCGCGCGCGTGTGTGTGTGTGTGAGAGAGAGAGAGAGAGAGAGTGCGAAATCTCAAAACAAAAGGTGCTCTGTTGGAATCCCATTGTATGTATTCATATGGTTTCGGAACTCGAGTTAACCTTAGGCATATGTGTGAGAGACATTATTATACTTTGAGACAATAGTGGATGTGGGTGGGCGGAATTAAAAGGGTGGGCGTGTCCGACAGAGAGAGCGTGTGTGTTTCTGTGTGAGAGACTTGTAGGACGGGGTAGAAAGACGAATTCTAACCTTGACGGAGGGAGAGAAATACACGAAGTGCATGTGTGTGATTCGGATGCCCACAGGAAAACGAGATATGTATGCGTGTGAGTGAGATTGCACAATTCATTCACGTATCACTATCTAGCGATCATGGACATGCATGGCTTGAACATAAATCAATATCTACTTCGTATCGTGGCCAAAGGTACAATATCAATTCAACAGTATAAAGATTGGACACTCACATATCACATTTTTTCTATTTAAATAAACCTTTTCAGTTGTGCATGCCAAAGTTACAGTGATGTTTCTTCAAAGGGATAATTGATTTTATATCCCTAGTTGGGTCACACTCGGCAGTTTTGCCCCTAATTTTCAAAAACCCTTAGTCTTGCCCAAGTGCATTTGGTTCCCTTATGCTTTTTACCCTTCCGTCTCAATTCCGTCAACTCAAAGGTGTTTGACCGTTAGACAGATATTTCTCTGGACCATTTTGCCCCTCCTTATAACTGTAGTAAAAATATGAAGAGAAAAAACATGACACTTACAAGTGGGTCCCAACCACAGACAATAAAAATTGCTAAATAAAAAATAATCTCTCTCCTCTCCCCTCGTTCCTCTCTCATTCTCCCAATCTCTCTGCCGTCGGGCAAATAACAGCAGCGACGGCGAGCAATTGCCGGCGGAAAGTCGAGGCAAGCCGGCGAGTTGGCGAGGTGGGCCGGAGGGCATGAGGAGCCGTCAGGCGAGGTCAACTGCAAGGGAGGCCCGAATCGGCATGGGGCTTGCGGACGCGGTTGAGAGATGGCCGGATCCCGTCGCGGGAGGCTTGGGATGAACCGGGTACGACCGGGATGGAGGTCGGGGTGGCGTTGGTGACTGGCGGTGAGGTAGATGGCAGTTTTTTTATCCTGGAGCTCAGCGCGCCATGGCCATGGTGGCCTCAAGCTGTGGCAGAACGGCAGCACGCTCAGATGGGAAGAAACAGAGGGGGAAAGGAAGGAGAAGGGCGGCGGGATCCTACTACTTATCTTCGGCGATGATCCAGTGGTGCGGTGGCCTGGGCAGGAACCAGATCGGCCGGCGCGGTGCATGCCTCTCCTGGCGGCGGCGCCGACTCTGGAGGGAGCGGTGGATAGGGGCTAGGAAAGAGGTCTTTCTTATATTATTCTTGTGCCATATGGGCACATGGCAGTGAGGCAACTAGAAAAAAAACATTTCACTCTATGACAGGCGGACCTATTGATCCAGGTGCCCTATTTGACCGGTCATAGCCACTACTAAGGAGGGGCAAAATGGTCCAAAAAATGCTGACTAACGGTCAAACGCGTTTGACCAGACAGAATTGGAACGGAAGGGCAAAAGCATAAGAGCACCAAACGTACTTGGGCGAGACCAAGGTTTTTTTCGAAATTAAGGGCAAAACTGCCGAGTGGGACGCAACTAAGGGCACCAAATTAATTATCCCTTCTTCAAACAACCAATGTAGCTATCATGTACATGCACCATTGTTACTCTTGCATTCAAAATCATTAGTCTCGGATGATTTAAGGTTCTATTATGAAGTAATATATGCAATATTCATATATGAATTCAACGGGTATGCATTTTATGAAATGGAGGCTATGTAATCATATGAGGTAACACTTTTAAGTAGCGGACTACAATATCCATTTCTTTTTGTGCGCCTCTACACTAACACGTCAATGCATTATTTTTAAAGTAAATAACCAATTGCACTAAATTATCTATTTACACGAGAAATACATAGGCTGAGTGTTTGATCCCTTTTTTTGTGAACGCGCCACTACACCAGTACGATTGGCCGCGCCCGTGTGAACGTCCAAGTTATCGGCGCATCATCCCGAGTTCTTGTCTTTTTTCTGGGGTGAACTTCACACCAATTATTAACTGCTGACGCGTGCCCCGTGTACACAGTCTCGCATGACCTTCCCGCTAGCACGGTCCAAAATTAGTTGAAACTGGATACGAACGATCCCGCGGGCGGCAAAATCTCCCGCCTCCTTCTAAAATTTCCGCCACCTTACTCTTTAGCATGCGAAATTCCCCTTTTGTCGTTGGTGCACGGAGACCAACAGTTACAATACCGCCCTCATCTACATAATAGGTCGGGGCTGCTTTGGTAACTTCCGATTCCCCCCACTACACGACACCCCCATTTCCTCTTCCCCTCCCGCAAAAACGACTAACTCCACAGCACGAGAGCATCTCACATCACGCCGTCCGTACTTCATCGGCCTTTCTCCCCTCCCCTCTCGAAACCCTAGACTGCTCATCCACCGGCGTACCAGAGCCATTCACTGCCAGCGGCGTCCACCTCACCGGATCTGCTTCTGCGGCCGCATCTACCCCTCCCACCTTCCCTAAAAACAAGTAGACTGCTCATCCACCACTGTACCACAGCCCATTCAGTGACGGCCTTGTCCACGGTGCCGGATCTGCTTCGCCGGTACTCTCGTCAACCGCAGCGCATCTGCAGCGGCTCATTCGTACTCCCCACCGGAGACGCTTCGTCCACACCCCCCGGAGCCGCCCCACCGACGCCCCGGTCGACGGCCTCTGATCCTCTTCGCCGACACCTTCCTCAACCCTACCGGGGCTGCTTCGCCGACACCATCATCAACCCCACCAGAGTAGCTTCGCCTATACCATTTTCAACCCTATCGGGGCCGCTTTGTCAACTCACAAGTCCACGGCCTTAGATCCGTTTCCTCGCACCCTCATCCAACCTACCGGAGCAGCTTCTGACGCCCCGTCCACGGCCGCAGATCCGCATCGTCGACACCATCCTTAACCCAACCACCGAAGCATCTTCACCTACGCCCTCATCCACGGCCACAGACCCGCTTCGCCCACTTCGTAGTCCACCCTACCGGAGCCGCTACACAAACACCCTACTCGACGGTTCTAGATCTCCTTACCGGACCCCGACAGCCAGCGCAGCGTCATCACCCTTGACGTTTCTAACCTAATTCCCACCGTCTGGCAAGATGCCAAGCACCCGCCACGGCCTAGGTACTTCTCACCTTTAAACCCGTCCAGCATCACTTGTCCGATGTACTTCAAATATACTAACAGGTTGCTGTTACCTGTTATGCATCTGGCAAAAACTACAAGGACGATGTTTCTTCTGGATCTATCAGCTTGGCCAACCAAGATCCTGGACCGAGGCATTGCTATGATCTTGTAAGCGTGTTTCTCTCTCTTGTATTGTTTTGTGCCTGCCAGCGTGCTTTGCTAGGATTTTCGACCTGTAACCCCTTTGTGCAGACAATGATTTCTACTACTGGCTGCTAAATTAGATATGTAGATGTCATACATGATACTAGCTCGTACCTCCGTTCCTAAATATAAGTCTTTCTAGAGATTCCACTATAGGCTACATACGGAGCAAAATGAGTGAATCTACACTCGAAAATGCATCTATATACATCTGTATATGGTCCATACTGGAATATCTACATAGGCATATATTTAGGAACAGAGGCAGTTCATTACAAAAAATTGTAGGTGGCATGTAGGAATTCCAGTACACTACATTAGGCTCCCTTAGAGTGCCTGCTAGTCCAGCACACAGAGTCATGGCTAGTTTATGCTACGCACACAATCATTAATTGGTGGTTTAAATATGCACAAGGGATATGCAATGTATTATCATATAGATATGTCTAAAATTAGCCGTGTCAACTTGCAGATAGGGTTACACAATGAAAAAGTACAAGATGTATGTGGCAATTTCATGCAACATCGCAAAAAAAGGAGAGCCAGCGGTGAGCCTATACAGTGTGCTATGGTACGTCACTCCTCCATTGCAATCATCGTGACATGTTATTTGTATGTCAGTTCTATTGGCCAAGTTTCTTAGGGACAGTTATTACGAGTTATCCTAAGAAAATAAGCACCTGTGAATATAAGCTCCATGTAATAAGCCAACTAGTTCTTTTCATTGCGTTTTCAGCTTATCTTTGGTATGATCAGTGAAAAGTCTAGATTGCATTATATTTTTTCATTTTGCTGCCCATATGAAAATTAATTTGTCTTGCAAACATCACAAATTGAACCCAATGCAGTAATTAATATGATAGGAAAACATACCATCACTATTTGCATAAAATGCAAATACAAAGATACCATCTACTTGGCACAATCTACTTTGGTCAATGTTTTCCATAGAGATCCCATTGCCTAATTTAAACAAAAATGCATGACCATCACTGTTTGCTTTGATTACTTGCTGTTCTTGACCTAACACTCTAACAGAGCTTGTCAACGATTTAAACACTAAGGGCTGCTGTCGTGGGGCCTTTTCTAACTCATAGGTGACATAAAGGTTTGGCTGTACACTAAAGTAGGCTCTCCAAGAGTACCTGGAGATCCAGTTCGAAGGTATGCCTAGTTTTTACATATTGCATACATAGTAAATGCTCATTTCATTGTGTGCAAGTGCAAGAGATGAGTCATGTTTCATTATGTGGTGTTGTTTTGTTATAATCTCATCCTTTTGTGTTCACAGACTGGAAAGTATTCACATTTATCTTCTAAGGAGACGAGTAACTAGTTTGTGTCACCTTGCAGAGGGGGTGCAATGAAGATAAGATTGAGGATTTCCAAGTACAAGATGTTAGGAAGGAGCCTTGCAAGAGAAGTAGGAGCTGCGCTGAGCCTCTTCAACCTGTTAAGGTAAGTCACTGTATCCAACTCAACAGTTCAATTCCTTGTTTGTTTCAGGCATAGTTAATTTGCTCTTTTCAATTGCTTTATTTGTCCTCAGTTAATGAGATGCCCAAAGAATGATGCCTAATGTTGGGTACTTGTATAACTATTAGTTGACATAATTAAAGGCCTTACCATTTAAATACTCTGCCAAAGTGTGCCTGAAGCTTTGAAGTCTATTAACCAACTATTATTGAATGAGGCTCACAATCTAGTTTATACTAGGCTAATGATTGCATAGTTTTGCTTGATGTAGTATGTTTGTATGAAATCCTATGCTGTTCATTATGCTCCCTAAGACTTTAATTGAGCTACTGAATGGCCAACTGCTTGCTTACTTCTACGCAACATGCTGTCTAAATTTGCAACTTGTCTGTGTTTTGGATTGGGCCCCAACATCATGCTCCTCTGGTGAGCTAAGAGAGATTTCTGTATGCAGGCTGCACAGACTACCATTTTTATAATTTTTAAAATATGACCTGCTTATGCTTCATGACGTGTAACATTATTGCTAGTCCTATTTTGCCATGTACAAAATAGTCTATCTTGCTCGCTTCACTGTTGTAACTATATTTTTGCCTAGTCATGTGTACTTACAAAAACATTTCAGGATGAAGTGACATCAACACAAAGATCTGCGAGCAGTGCGGCATGGCCGTTACCGAATGATTATGGATTGGAATTGGAATGTGCTGGTGTTCTCGAGCATCAACTAGAGGTGGCAAGACAACGTGTACATGATTCTGAACGTACAATCAACTAGTTGAGACTGGACATGCAGGAAACAAGACACTGAGCTAACAATGAAGGAATTGGAGATTTTGCAGACTGAAATTTGTGCTATCTAAATCCGGCCAATCCTATTTTCTGAAGAGATTATAGTTCAAATGGTAAGTTATGTTGATGCGCGTCCATGATGTATGAGCTGTATTTGCCCAGTGTATGTAATTTGCTCTTTGTGTATGCTTTATTATCACTGGTGCCGAACCATAATGCCCAGTGGGTATAGTCGGCTATAATTTCTTTATTGTATAGTGTAGGATTATTCTACGCTTCTATGCCTTAGTCTGTTTATTGTATAGTGTATGATTTTAGAGGTGATAGTATAGAGTAGGATAATTCTTTGAATATGCTATATCGTTCAAACGGGGGCCAACTCGCCCAAACGGTGTAGTGACCATGGCCCTCCACAGGTCGTACGATCCATGGGCCATCTACGGGACGGACGACCCAAGGCCTTCTATGGCCGTCGGATTCGTGGGCCTTTTATGGGTTGTCAGATCTGTGGGCCTTCTATCGGCTGTCGGATCCATGGGCCTTCTATGGGCCAGCGGATCCATGGGCCTTCTATGGGCTGTCGGATCAATGTGCCTTCTATGGGCCGTCGGGTCAATGGGCCTTCTACGTCCCGTAAGATCCATGGGCCTTCTACGGGCCGTCTCATCTATGGGCCTTGTACGGGCCGTATAAGGGGTCGTAAACGGGCTAGAGTGGAAATCGTACGTTTTATGGGCTGACCATAACGGGCCGTTAATAGGCCGTATTTGATGATGCTATGAAAATGGCCCAACGTATTAACGGCCACAAACGGGCCGACTGTAACCACAGAATGAATTTGGCCCACAAGCAGAAAATGACAGTAACGGGCTGAAAGTAAACGAATGCTGAAAATGAGCCCAAGAATAAATGGGCCCTGAGAAGGCCGAAAGATAACATGGGCTGGAAAAGGCCCAACAGAATAATGGGCCGTTAATGTGTATAAAGTGATACACTGTTCATTACGGGCCAGTTTTACCACGGGCCGTTAATGGGCGACTGTTACTAAGGGCCTCTTATGGGCCAAAAGACGTCATGGGCCATACATGGGCCGGAAGTTAAAACAGACTGGAATTATATTGGACGGCCCAGATGACGCTAATTCGGATAGGCCGTAAACGGGCCCTGGTTTAGCGGGCTGTAAATGGGCTATACGCGAATAGGCAGTTAACAGGCTCGCCGTGGGCCGGCCCGTCACCTTTTGACCAAGTCAAACGGGCCGGCCTTTTCACAGGAATGGGCCTCTGTTGGGCCAGGCCATGTGTCGACGTATCATAGGCGCTTTGGGTTGAATGAGTAGATGACGCTACTGGGCCTAATTCGGATAGGCCGTAAACGGGCCCTGGGTTAGCGGGCTGTAAATGGGCTATATGCAAACATGTCGTTAACAGGCTTGCCGTGGGCGGGCCCGCCATCTTTTGACCAAGTCAAACGGGCCGGCCTTTTCACAGGAATGGGCCTCTGTTGGGTCGTGCCACGTGTCGACGTATCATAGGCGCTATGGGTCCAATGAGTGGATGACATCCGTTCCAACGGCGAGCCGACACATGTTCCTCCAGCCAATGATGATTTTACACATGGAAAATCCCCATTGGTTGGGGCTGTTAACGGGTTATCGGTTCCAAAACCAGACCCGATAGCTTAACGGCGTTCCGTTACGGTGGATGCCACGTGTCGGTCACCCTTGACGAAAGCATTTCTGTGACGCGTGATTTATCGTCATGGAAGTGGACACTTCCATGATGATAATTTTGGTAATGTCATGGAACACTTCTACGACAGCACATGTATGACTATCTTGATTCTGTCATAAAATCGTCATGGATGTACATGCATGACAGAAAACGTGACCTACTATGACAAACACGTATCATCACGGAAGTGTATTTTTTTTATAGTGCATTCTTTTTCCCATAGTCCATCAAAGCCATACTCAAAACATGAAAACTTCACAACACAAAACTTAGCCAAAAATCTCATGAGCTCCGTTAGTATAAAAAAACAAACCACCACTCAAAGGTACTGTAATGAACTCATTCTTTGTTTATATTAGTGTTAAACCTACTATATTCCAACTTATCTATGATTCATATCCTCCAATACTACTCATAGATCATCAAAATAAGCAAACAACACACGAAAAACAAAATCTGTCAAAAACATAACAGTCTGTAGTAATCTATAACTTTCGCATACTTCCGTAACTCCATTTTTTTTAAAATAAATTAGTAAACGTGAGGAATTTTTCTATTAATCATCTGCAAAAAGAATCAACTAAATAGCACTCTCAAGTAAAATCTGGTGACTATTCTCGATGTTTCTATTTTTTACAGTAAGATCATATAAACTTCACACAAGTCTTCTCAAAGGTTCTACTTGGCACAAACACTAATTAAAACACAAAACTGATGTCTACTATGCACCCTTCTTCTTGTAGACGTTGTTGGGCCTCCAGGTGCAGAGGTTTGTAGGACAGTAGCAAATTTCCCTCAAGTGGATGACCTAAGGGTTATCAATCCATGGGAGGCGTAGGATGAAGATGGTCTCTCTCAAGCAACCCTACAGCCAAATAACAAAGTGTCTCTTGTGTCCCCAACACACCCAATACAATGGTAATTTGTATAGGTGCACTAGTTCGGTGAAGAGTTGGCGATACAAGTGCAATATGGATGGTAGATATAGGTTTTTGTAAACTGAAAATATAAAAACAGCAAGGTAGCAAGTGGTAAACGTGAGCATAAACGGTATTGCAATGATAGGAAACAAGGCCTAGGGTTCATACTTTCACTAGTGCAAGTTCTCTAAAAAAGGATAACATAATTGGATCATATTACTAGACCTCAACATGCAACAAAGAGTCACTCCAAAGTCACTAATAGCGGAGAACAAACGAAGAGATTATGGTAGGGTACGAAATCACCTCAAAGTTATTCTTTCTGATCGATCTATTCAAGAGTCCATAGGAACGTTCAATCTATCATAGAGTTTGTACTAGAATAACACCTTAGGACACAAATCAATCAAAACCCTAATGTCACCTAGATACTCCATTGTCACCTCAAGTATCCATGGGCATGATTATACGATATGCATCACACAATCTCAGAAACATCTATTCAACCAACACATAGAACTTCAAAGAGTGCCCCAAAGTTTATACCGGAAAATCAAGACGAAAACGTGTCCCAACCGCTATGCAAAATGTTCCCAAGGTCACGGAACCCACAAGTTGATCACCAAAACATACATCAAGTGGATCACATGATATCCCCTTGTCACCACAGATAAACACGTGCAAGACATACATCAAGTGTTCTCGAATCCTTAAAGACTCAATCCGATAAGATAACTTCAAAGGGAAAACTCAATCCATTACAAGAGAGTAGAGGGGGAGAAGCATCATAAGATCCAACTAAAATAGCAAAGCTCGCGATACATCAAGATCGTGCCATCTCAATAACACGAGAGAGAGATCAAACACATAGCTACTGATACATACCCTCAGCCCCGAGGGTGGACTACTCCCTCCTCGTCATGGAGAGCGCCGGGATGATGAAGATAGCCACCGGAGAGGGATTCCCCCCCTCCGGCAGGCTGCTAGAACAGGTGTAGATTGGTTTTCGGTGGCTATAGAGGCTTTCGGCGGCGAAACTCCCGATCTAGGTTAATTTCCGAAGGTTTCAGTATTTATAGGAATTTTTGGCGTAGGTCCCACATCAGGGGGGCTTGTGGGCTGTCCACAAGATAGGAGGGCGCGCCCCCTGCCCAAGGCACGCCCCCACCCTCGTGGGCAGCCCGTGGCTCTCCTGGCCCAACTCTTTTACTTCGGGGGCTTCTTTTGGTCCAGAAAAAATCATCAAAAATTGGCACGTCAATTGGACTCCTTTTGATATTCGTTTTCTATAAAACCCTAAATAGGAGAAAAACATAAACTGGCACTGGGCTCTGGGTTAATAGGTTAGTCCCAAAAATCATATAAAAGTGTATATAAAAGCCCATAAGACATCCTAGAATTATAATATAATTGCATGGAACAATAAAAAATTATAGATACGTTGGAGACGTATCAGCATCCCCAAGCTTACTTCCTGCTCGTCCTCGAGTAGGTAAATGATAAAAACAGAATTTTTCATGTGGAATGCTAACCAACATAGTTTTTCAATGTAATTCTTTAAATTGTGGCATGAATTTTCAGATCTGAAAGATTCAAGACAAAAGTCTATTTTGACATAAGAAATAATAATACTTCAAGCATACTAACAAAGCAATCATGTCTTCTCAAAATACTATGGCTAAATAAAGTTATCCCTACAAAATCATATAGTTTGGCTACGCTCCCTCGTTATCACACAAAATATTCATATCATGCACAACCCCGATTTCAGCCAAGCACTTCTTTTCATACTCTATTCTTTCAAACCTTTCAACTTTCACGCAATACACGAGCGTGAGCCATGGACATAGCACTATGGGTGGAATAGAGTGGTGGTTGTGGAGAAGACAAAAGGAGGGAGATAGTCTCACATCGACTAGGCGTATCAACGGGCTATGGAGATGCCCATCAATAGATATCAATGTGAGTGAGTAGGGATTGCCATGCAATGGATGCACTAGAGCTAAAAATGTATGAATGTTCAACAAAAGAAACTTAGTGGGTGTGCATCCAACTTGCCTGCTCACGAAGACCTAGGGCATTTGAGGAAGCCCATCATTGGAATATACAAACCAAGTTCTAAAATGAAAATTCCCACTAGTATATGAAAGTGACTAAGCATAAGACTCTCTACAATGAAGAACATGGTGCTACTTTGAAGCACAAGTGTGGAAAAAAGATAGTAGCAATTGTCCCTTTTTTTGTGGGCCTTTTCTTTTTTTCTTTGGCCTTTTTTTAGGGGCTTTATTAATTTAGACTTTCCTCACATGGGACAATTCTCTAATAATGATGATCATCACACTTTCATTGAATTACAACTCGATGCTAGAACAAAGTATGACTCTATATGAATGCCTCCGGCGGTGTACCATGATGTGCAATGAATCAAGAGTGACATGTATGAAAAATTATGCATGGTGGCCTAGCCACAAATACGATGTCAACTACATGATCATGCATGGCAATATGACAATATGATGCATGTCATATGAACGGAACGGTGGAAAGTTGCATGGCAATATATCTCGGAATGGCTATGGAAATGCCATGATAGGTAGGTATGGTGGCTGTTTTGAGAAATATATATGGTGGCTATTTTGAGGAAGGATATATAGTGGGTGTATGGTACCGGCAAAAGTTGCGCGATACAAGAGAGACTAGCAATGGTGGTAGGGTGAGAGTGCGTATAATCCATGGACTCAACTTTAGTCATAAGAACTCATATACTTATTGCGAAAATCTACGAGTCATCAAAACAAAGCAATCAACGCATGCTCCTAGGGGGGAGGTTGGTAGGAGTTAACCATCGCGCGCCCCCGACCTCCACACAAAGGTTGGCACTTTACAAATACCTCATGCTCTAACTTCGTCACATAGCGGTTCACCATACGTGCATGCTACGGGAATCACTAACCTTAACACAAGTATTTCTCAATTTCATAATAACTCCACTAGAATGACTCTAATATCACTATCCTCATATCTCAAAACAATTATCAAGCATCCAACTTCTCATCATATTCAATGCACTTAGTGTGAAAGTTTTTACTACATTGATATTGGATGTCTATCATGTGAAGACTAGTTTTATAGCCTAAACACATTACCATGCTGTTTTAATAGACTCTCAAAAGGATATAAGTGAAGCACGAGAGTTCAAAAATTTCTTCAAAATATTATCACCACCGTGCTCTAAAAGATATAAGTGAAGCACTAGAGCAAAAATTATTCAACTCAAAAGATATAAGTGAAGCACATAGAGTGTTCTATCAATTCCTAGGCCATATTTAACTCTCTCAAATAGGTATGTCCAGCAAGGATAATTGTGGCAAACTAACAAGCAAAGACTCAAATTATACAAGATGCTCCAAGTAAAACACATATCATGTGGTGAAGAAAAATATAGCTCCGAGTATAGTTACCGATAGATGAAGACGAAAGAGGGGATGCCTTCCCGGGGCATCCCCAAGCATAGGCTTCTGGTTGTCCTTGAATTTTACCTTGGGGTGCCATGGGCATCCCCAAGATTAGGCTCTTGCCACTCTTTGTTCCATAGTCCATCAAAGCAATACTCAAAACTTGTAAACTTCACAACACAAAACTTAGACAAAAATCTCGTGAGCTCCGTTAGTATAAGAAAGCAAACCACTACTCAAAGTTACTGCAATGAATTCATTCTTTGTTTATATTGGTGTTAAACCTACTGTATTCCAACTTCTCTATGGTTCGTACTTCCCAATACTACTCATAGATGCATTGAAATAAGCAAACAACACATGAAAAACAGAATCTGTCAAAAACAGAACAGTCTGTAGTTATCTGCAGGTTTCGCATACTTGTGTAACTCCAAAAAATTCAAACTAATTGGTAAACATGAAGAATTTGTCTATTAATCATCTGCAAAAAGAATCAACTAAATACCACGCTCCAATAAAATCTGATGATCATTCTAGCGAGCGCTAACGATTCTGTTTTTCGCAGAAAGATCATATAAACTTCACACAAGTCTTCCCAAAGGTTCTACTTGGCACAAACACTAATTAAAACACAAAACCACATCTAAGCAGAAGCTAGATGCAATACTTATTCTTAAACAGAAGCAAAAGCAAAGAAAATAAAATAAAGTTGGGTTGCCTCCCAACAAGCGCTATTGTTTAACGCCCCTAGCTAGGCATAATGATGCTCACATAAAAGACAAGAATTGAAACATAATGGGAGAATCATGAAGCAACTGAATAACACATTTAAGTCTAACCCACTTCCTATGCATAGGGATTTTGTGAGCAAACAACTTATGGGGACGATAATCAACTAGCATAGGAAGGGAAAACAAGCATAACTTCAAAACTTTAAGCACATAGAGAGGAAACTTGATATTATTGCAATATGTAGAAGCATATGATCCTCTCTCATAATAATTTTCAGTAGCATCATGAATGAATTCAACAATATAACCAACACATAAAGCATTCTTTTCATGATCTACTTGCATAGAAATTTTACTACTCTCCACATAAGCAAGATTATTCTCATTAATAGTAGTAGGAGCAAACTCAACAAAATAACTATCATGTGAAGCATAATCCAAATGAAAACTAAAATCATGATGACAAGTTTCATGGTTATCATTATTCTTAATAACATACAAGTGATGACCCACAACCGTAAGGGATCTATTGCAGCGTTTTCGATAAGTAAGAGTGTCGAACCCAACAAGGAGCAGAAGGTATAGATAAGTGATTCTGAGCAAGGAATAACTGCAAGCACTGAAAAGATAACTTTTTAGGGGTTTTCTTGATATAAGCAACATGAAAGTAAAAGCGAGCAAAGTAAAAGGCACTGGAGAGTAACAAGTGGCCCAATCCTTTCTGAGCAAAGGAGAGGCCTAGCAACTGAACTTATAAAGGCTAAAGTGTTCTTGAGGACACACGGGAGAGGTAGTCATGTGCTTTCGCCATATTCCGTATCGGTACTATGTGATGTGTTGTTAAGTGTTGAGTGGGTGGATCTATGCCAGTACACCCTCTAGACTAAGATGAGTGCACTCTTATGATTAAACACCTTGCAAGCATCCGCAAATACAAGATAGTATTTAAGGCAAAAGCCTAACCATAGCAATACGATTGATGATCCATTGTTCCCTTGTGCAAAAGCGTGCGAACTGGGGTTCAAGTTTCTGTCACTCCGGCAACCCACCGTAAGCATTCTTTGTACACAATGTATTCCCCTAGGTCCTTAATAAGGCGAAGTGTTGAGTGTTCGACTCACACAGCACCACTAGGAAAATAACAACACAACTTAAGTATCAAACAACACATATTACTTCAACATCATATGACTACTAACAACAAGACTTCTCCCATGTCCTCAAGAACTAAAGTAACTACTCACAAGACATAAAAGAGATCATGATCAGTGGAGATAGATGGATGATAAACAATCTGGACACAATGATATTTCTCCAACAAAACTCAATAACATTCACCACAAAGTGGTAATCAACACCGATAGAGTAGAGAGGATAGATAGTACGGATTACAACACAAGTTGCAATTGTGAGATGAGATTGGATGAAGATGGAGATGGTGCTGATGTTGGGGATGATGTTGATGATGATCTCGATGATGCCCGTGACGATGGTGATGACGATGGTGATGATCTCCCCTTCCGGGAGGTGATCTCCCCGACGGAATCTGCCCGCCGGAGATGGCTTTTCTTCTCTGTAGGTTTCCGCCACGGAGCGACGGCGGAACTCCGTAAACTCTCCCCCTCTTAGTGTTTCTGGATGACGAGGAGTATATAGGCCAGAGGGGAGAGCCTGGAGTGGTCCAGGGGCTCCAGGCGCCCTCCCGGCGCGGCCAGGGTGGGGGCCGCGCCAGGTGGCCGCCTGGGCACCCTTTGGCCCCCCTCTGGTTGCTCTTTTGCGTATCTTCGTGATCCTTCTGGAAAATACCCTCCATCGATTTTCAGGTAATTTGGAGGTATTCTTCTTCAGCAACTCAGCGTCCACTTTTTACCGCTGAATCCTGCGTCTGCTGCTTCGTCACCGGAAAGTTGCAAACTGTGTAAAATAGGCCAAAACAACATAAGAACATCATCGTAATGTGAAATATATCAATGAATAAGGATGAATTACGATATAAAATAGTGATGCATTTTGGATGTATCAACACCCCCAAGCTTAGACCTCGCTTGTCCCCAAGCGAATACTGAGCTCGGTAAACCTGTCCACAAGTTTAGAGAGTGAAGTGTCAATAAATAGAATACGGACAAGAAGCATCACCGTTTCTTCACCAAACTCAAATATCCTCAACAGCAATCTTCAACTCATAAGGCCCTTATAAAAGAGTGGTAACACTTATAATCAAAAGTAGGGCTAAGGAAACTCATCAAATCATGGCAAACATGTCCTTTGGTCAAAGAACAACTAATAGCTTTTACTTTCGCTCTTTCTCTTTATGTTTTGATGAGATTAATTGAAGCTTTTGAAAGAACATGTTATTAGGCAAGAAGTTAAAGTGTTAACACAAAGGAAGATGTTTGCTTAAGCTGGGCTTGACAAACAACTTACTTATCAAATGATAATGTCAACAAGGATATGATATGACAAATCTTAATGCAACTTTATATGAATGAATCCTCGTCAACATCAAATGTCTGCTCTCTTTAAGAATAGAAGGAAGTAGGAATAACTGACTCAACCTAAAACTAAGAGATAGGCCCTGCTCTAGGGAAGTAGGGAAAACTCATGTGCTATCCTTAAATCAAACAGAATGAAAACAAGTTTTGAGAGGTGCATGATTTGTCAACGAATGCTAATAGATAACTCAATTACTTCTCAAACTGGACAAGTTTCGAGGAACGGCTCCCGCACGGGGACGATCACATCCCCTTAATCTCCTTTGTTTATCACTGCCAAAGTTTTCTGATTTCTCATGAACAAAGCGTGAAGGAGGGTTTGTTTGTTGTATTATCTTTTATGAGCCGGGCGCACTCATGCCAGTTCCTCCTCGTATTAGGGGTTTGCAGATTAGACATGCAATCCCGGGGTAAAACTTGTCCAACTTAAAAAGATCATGAATTAACTACTACTTCCTCATGAGCTAAAACAGGGGCACAAAATAGAAGATTTTGAACATTTAAGGATAACACATAAATTCTATACTTTAGGAGGTGGTAGTGGAATACCACGAATAGGAAGGTATGGTGGACTCATATGGAAGGTATTGGTTTAAGGGTATGGATGCACAAGCAGAATTCCGCTTAGTACAGAGTTTAGGCTAGCAAAGGCTTTGAGAGAACATACAATTGGTGATGACTAATATGCAAAGCAATATAAAGCATAAACATTAAAATAAGCATAACACATCAAGTTGTCTTCCTTGTCAGCATAACACTTCAAGCATAATAACATAAAGGTTTTGGCTATGTCGCTACTTTAAGAAAATCATGCTTGTTGTTATGACCAAAGCTATGTTTGCCAAGATTAAATAAAGTTTTCAAAGCCATACCTGATATAAGGTCAATACTCCCCATAAGAATCATCATATAAGGTCGATTGCGTGAAGAGAATACTGAGTGCAGCAAAGGAACCAATAGACTTCTCATTAATATTCCATCATAGACGACTCCACACTCACGGATACAATCTCTCCACAGAAGGAGTGATAGACCTCAATGCACACACCTATTTCATATAATAACCTCCCTAGACATGATACGACTCTACTTGACTCTAAAAGACAAAAGATAAAGATAAAGATACCGGGCACTCCCCCAAGCTTGGAACAAGCCAAGGGGATGCCATTACCCAAGGAGATTTCACTCCTCATTCTTGTTGACGTTGATTCTTCAAATCTCTTATGACACGGCGAAGGGTTTGGTTTTCCTTCTCCAAGATCTCCACTTGTACCTTTAGTACACGGAAATCTTCGCACAACTGATTGGTGATGCGATAAGCCTCGGAGATGGTGGAGAGCGTACGTTGATCTTCAAGTGAAGTAGAGGGCCCTGAAAGGTTAAGAGAAAGATCAAATTGAGGTTGGACAGATCCCACCATGATGGGATTGCTTGGGCATCCTTGTTGTTGGGCAGTGATAGTCTTGACTTCCTCCCTCACGGAGCGCTCCATCTCCGCTTGTCTTGCGGCAATCTCTTCTTCGGTAGCCCAGTCAACGTGCTTCCCTTGATTAAGATCCTTCTGGACTTGACGTAGACGCCATCCCAAGAAGTCCTCTCCGCTTGAGCCACAAGAAGACATCTCTAACAATAACTTTTTACCCTGGCAGAAACAGATCGAAAAGAAAACACACGAAATCGCGAGATACGTTGCCGGAACAATCCGGGCAAATATATAGAAAAAATATCTGCACAGAAAGGAAGGTAACAAGCTAAAGTGGGGTCGGAGACGGACTCTTGGGTGCCCAGGCGGCATCCCGGCGCGGCCAGGAGGTAGGCCGCGCCAGGGGGTCGCCTGGGCCCCCTGGAGCTTGTCTCCGGCTCCACTTAGGATTAAAATTTTCCTAATTTTGCAAAAACTCATAATATGGAACTTTTATGGCGGTTCACGATGTTTCCTTACCGTAATACATACCTTTTCTTATTCTGCTTCTGCTGGTGTCTGAAACAGGGCTGCAACATGTTCTTCGTGAGTTGTTGTGTATATCATATTCACATCAACATTGACAGGGTTGTAATGCCTAGGATGGGACTATACCTCCTACGTGTCGAGGCACGACTTAAAGGTATAAGCCCATCCTAGAATGATCTCAAGTTTGGTATCTTTGCACGACTCATGTAAAAGAGGGATTAAATTGCAAAAGGAGATAGTTGGCTTACACTCGCCACTTCACACAATACATTACATAAGCAATACATCATTCAAAACATCACAACCCGACTACGGGCGAAGATCCAAAGAAAGATACCAAAACAACATAAAGCCACAGGTCAGGATCGAATCCTAGTAGAAACCACTACTGATCGTCGAAAACGTCACAAGCATACGGCCACTCTCTTCATCGAGCTCCAAGTGAAGTACTTGAACCAGCTCCTGCATCAAACTCGGCTGAACCTGCATCTGGTGTTGTAGTAACTGTGAGCCACGAGGACTCAGCAATCCCATAACCATGGGTAACAAGACTAGCAAAGCTTTGTGGGTAGGAAGAGGTAAAGTGGTGAGGTTGCAACAGCGGCTAAGCATAATATGGTGGCTAACTTACTAGTACCACAATAAGATGAGCATCTACGCAAACGGTCGCAAAAGAAGTGATCGCTAAAGATCCTAACTACATACGAGTCAAACATAACCCCACCGTGTTCTCTTCTCAAAGTGAAAAGAGACAGTCATGGTTACTCACACAGTTGTGTGTTTTACTTCGGATCACCTGTCAAGTTTTCTACAACCGGACATTAACAAATTCCAATCTGCCACATAACCGCGGGCACGGCTTTCGAAAGATCATAACCCTGCAGGGGTGTTCCAACTTAGCCCATCACAAGCTCTCATGATTAGCTGAAGTGATAAATATAATATCATCACCCCTTATCTTAGGGAAAATCCGATCAGGCTCGGCTTCCCGGTAGCACAAGACATTTCGACAATGGTAAAACAAGTCCAGCAAGACCTCCCGGCGTGCCGACACCCTGATAGTAGCCGCGCGTATCTCGTCTCAGGCCACGTCCGGATGGGTGATGCTACAGGTTATACCAGATACCTCGGGTTTCCCCAAGGCGGCCCTGCAGGACCCCCGTTTGGGACCAACACCATCAGCACTGGCCCCCCTGCTATGTAGAAAGAATCCTCGGGGACGCGACCCCCTATGCAATTTTAATTAATTAATTAAGTTGTTATTATGAGGCAAATTAAAACCAATGTTGGGCCTTGCTGGAGGAGTTTTATTCAAAGTCGAACTGTCAAGGGGTCCCCATCCACCCATCGTGTAAGGAACGCAAAATCAAGGAACATAATGCCGGTTTATCGGCGCCTAAGGTGGCATGAGTGGAACAAAACACCGAGCAAAAGGCCAAGCCTTCCACCCATGCCCAGTATATAGGTGTGTTAATAATAATTATAGATATTGTGATATAACAACAACAAGTTCCCTCCTGGAACAACTTCATCTTCACCTGCAACTAACAACGCTATAAGAGGGGCTGAGCAAGCGGGTAACATAGCCAAACAGTGGTTTTGCTAGGAAGGTGTCAAAGGTTAGAGGTTTCATGGCAACAAGGAGAGGCTGACATAAAAGATGGGTAGCACGACATGTAACGATAGCATCGAGACAACTAAGCATGGCAATGGTAGTAACGGTATCCAAGGGTATGATCATCTTGCCTGGGATTCCACAATGGAGAAGAACGGATCCATGAAGAAGACGAAGAAGAAGCCTCACAACTCCGGAACGGAACCGAAGCTAACAAGAGAAGCAACCGGAAAGAAGAAAACCACACGGTAAACACACAAGCATAAACATGGCATACGATGCACATCCAAGTATGATGCATGTCCGGTTTAAATATGCATGGCATGGCAAAGTGCACAAACAAGTACTACAAGTTAAGTGGAGCTCAATATGCAACGAGTTGCATATTGACGAAACACCACATTATAATTATTTAATTGCCTCTCGTTATTTACAAGACAAGATTAAATGTTTTTAACATGGCAAGAGGTGAAGCAAAAGAAACTAACTATTTAGACAATTTTAAATGAGGCCGGAAATAACAACAACAATTCCGGAAAATCCCCATGAGCATGTTTAGCAATTTTATTAAGCAACAACAATTAAACATTCAAAGCTTGTTAACATGATGCGGATGACATGATCAAGTTTTATGCAATTTTATTAAAAGTTGACAAGAGAGATATGAAGTATTGTCACCGTGGTGGAAGGAAAGGGTGCCACGGCAACAATCCGAAAATGATGCAATGCAACATCTCGGTTCCGGTAACTCGTTGAGAGACCGGTGCAAAAGATGACGGGAGGCGTGAGCGGGTCGAACAAGAGGAAAAGGTGGGGTGATCCCGTCACCCGGGTTCCCACGGGTCGGCGACGAGGCAACCGAGGAGCTCGACAAAAGATGAAACGGGCACGAAGCAAACAAGGGACACATTTCATACAACACAACATCACACGGGTCATCTCGGTATACCTTCGGAGCGATCGTACTCGGAGGGGTTCGAGATCGTAGAGGAAGAAGGCGTTCACGTTCATCGAGGAAGTAGTGGTACACGAATCGTAGCCGTTCACGTTCGTCGAGGTACTTGGCGAATTCCTCGTTTCCGGGGCGACGGTAGTGGTACACGCCGTAGAGGGAAGTAGTTGTTCTCGTTCATCGGTAGGGGTACTTGTCGGTTCATGTAGAGGTACTTGGTGTCCGTCGTGGTACTTGTCGCATCCACCAAGCGTAGTCATTCGGGCGTCGAGTTCGTAGATGTACTTGGCGTAGGGGGTACTTGCGGTCTCCTCGTAGGTGTACATGTCATTTTGTCGCCGTGTAGTCGAACTTGACGGTTCGTCGGCGACTCGAAGGGGTACTCGTTTCTTCCGAAGGTAGTTGTGCACGTTCCTGGACAACCCAACAGCACAAGGCAACACAAAATAAACAAAAACGGCAGGACGACGGGGCGACGAGGCCATGGCAGCGGCAGCACGGTCTTCGCGACGGACGGCGACGAGGCAGAGGCCTGGGGAGGCCATGGCGAAGACGAACGGGGCAGCACAGAGAGGGCCGACAGGAGGAGGCGGGAGGCTGCTCGAGGCCGTGGGCGCCAGCGCTTGGGGCGAGGTGGAGCACCTGGAGAAGGCCCCGGCGCTGTGGCCTTGGACGGCCGGCGGACGGCGCGCTCCTGGCCGCTGGCGGCCTCGACCGGATGGGTAGGAGGGAGATCGGGGCGACCGATCCCTGGCCGCTGGAGGGAGCGGCGCTGCGAGGGGCGCGAGAGGAAGGCTCGCGGGGCTCTGGCCAGCGAGCTGGATGGGCGCGGCGCGCGGCTCTGGAAGGAGGACAGGGAGGACGAGGCCTCGGTTCTCGAGTGCCGAGGGGGATGCAGCGGCGCGGGCCGGTCGTCGCGGCGTGGAGGGGGCGCTCGGGGCAAGGGGAGATGGAGCGGGGAGAGCGAGGCTGGAGATGGAGGCGAGGGCGCTCCTGGCTGTGGCCTTGACGCGTGGCGGAGGAGAGAATCGGGCAGAGGGGCGATGGACTCGGGGTGCGGTCGAAGACCTGGCGGCGGAGGTCAAGCGAGGAGAGGGAGAGGGAATCGGGAGATCGATGGGGAACGGGGAAGGAGATCGATGGGAGGGACAAGCGAGGGTGAGTGCGGCGGCGGGGAGGGAGATCGAGGGGAGATGGGTGTCGGGCTAGGGTTGAAGAGCGCTGGAGTCCCTGCAGCTTGGGCTAGAAAGCCTTAGGGAGGCCGGCGCTGCTGGCTAATGGGCCTTGGGCCGGCGCACTTGGCCAGAAGGGCCTGAGAAGGCTGGACCCCTGCGACAATTCTTTAAATAAAAAAATGCAGCAGAAACAAATAAAAGAAGAGGAAAGAAAAGAAAGGTTAGGGGAAGATTTTTGGCAAGATGTTATTTATACCGGACTCGCAAAAATGTCCACGGTCCATGAAAAATAGGAGAGGCAATAAAGAAAGTTTAAATTCAAATTCATTTGAATTTAATTCAAATGATTTGAACAAGATTGAGGCTTTGGAGAGTCCAAAAATAATGAGAATTTTGGTGGAGCCCGGGAAAATGATTAAAGAATTGTTGGCAAAGTTCGAGGCAAGGAATTGAGAAGAAAAGGCATGGTGAAAATATATGCAAGTGTGTTGGGTTATTCCGAAGCAATGGAATATTATTATAATAGCTCCCTAAAATATTGGGAGTATATGTTATAAAGAGAAGTCACACTTCCCTCGATTTAAATGGACCGAAGGTCCACACAATTTATTTAGGTTGAGATGCAAAGATAAATATGACATGATGGCATGATGCTATGATGCAAAGCAAAATAAATAACACAAGCACAAAAGAAACACACGGGAGAACCCGGAACATCTGGAATCTTCTGGGACGTCGGTCTTCGGGCGTCACAACTCTCCCACACTAACAGAGGATCTCGACCCGAGATCCTAGAGACAGCACCGGGTAAAAACGGAAGAGGAAGAGGTAAAACAAAGTTGCTTCTTTGACAGACGAGTGAAACCAAAGAACCTGAGAGGTTGAACAATCTTGAAGGAAAGAATACAACAGAGATGAACGAATATGCAAACACTCTGTTAGAAAAGAGTAACAAGGAGCATTATGAGAACCTTGAAGGTTAGAATACGTGAAGCAAGAGCTTACGAACCAAAAGAATATGAAACTGCAATGGTATAGCCAAGGAATAAGAATGACAGAATTTGAACAGCACTCCGTCTGAAAATCAAAGGAATTGAACAAGAACATGCCAAGTTGGAATGATACTTGCTGAAATGAACAACATATAGCCTCCGAAACAATTGATAAAAATGGCGCAAGGGGTAAGAAAGATTCAGACCGCACTCCGGTTAAAAAGAGAGGCAAAATTTGATAAGATGAGAGAACTTGAAAAGAGGACATAATACTCCGGTTAAATGAACAAGCAAGGAAAAAAAACATGATCTCGATAAAACGATATGATGGTTTGGAGAGAGCAATGTCACAATGCCTCCGGAATGAAAGAATAGCATATAATCAATGAAAGAAATGAATGGGGAAGAAAAAATGACGACTTCTCTCAAAATAGAATTTGAAAGAGCATCCTTACGAAGAAGGGTTGAACGGAGTTGTTGGAAAAATCAACAACGAAAAGAATAAGCTCATTGTGGGCTTATGGAAAACATCTCAAAATTATGAGGTGACATGCTGCCACTAACGGAAACATTTGATTGGATTGAGATCAACAAGGAGACGATAAACTTATTTCACCGGAATGATAAATGAAGAACTTGGGTCATTTATAAGCACCATAATTATCAACAATTCCCAGGGAAAGCTTTTAGGTGAAATACAACCCAAAATAACTCCAATGAATAAATTGAATGGTTGGAAAGATCTCCTGAACAAAGAAAATGATGGGTTTAAATATTTCATTCCTGACAACTTGTGAAACATGAAACATGAAGGAATTGCCAAAAATGACATAACACCATCTGAAAAGATAAGGTAGAACGGATTGAAATTGGAAAGCATGATGAAGAATGTTTGAGCTCCAACAAGAATCTTGATGAAGACTTCGAGGATGAATTAAATCTTGATGAACCACCATGAAAACTCTGGTAATGAAAGCATGAGAAGTGAAAGATGAAAAGAATAAGATTCAAGGCCTGTGATGAATTAGATGGAGCTTTGAAAAGATATAATTGAAATAACTTGGAGCTCCGGAAAACAAGATGAACAACTAGGACCCAGAATATGATATGATGAACAATCTTCGGAAAAGAGAGATTAAATCACCTCGAGGAAATAAGAATAAGATTTACTGTATGCTTATCCTCCATCAAATTAAATTGATGACAAGCAACGGATTTGGCATACTACTTAATCCTGTTGCAAAGAATTAAAGAGGGATCTAGCACAAGCTTGGGTAAATCTTCAACGAACCACCGGTAGGATTATGAAAAGAACGAGTGAATTAAAACGATAACAACGGAAGGGTAATCTTGAAAGAACCACCGTAAAAATATGGAGACGAACGAAGAGACATCAATGAAGAATATTTGGAGGACAAAGTTGAAAACTGAGAACGAAGAAATATTCTGAATTGATGGCCTTCGGAGGAACACAATAACAAGAATTCATGAAATGCTTCGGATGGTATAAAAGAATTCCTCACAGTCGGAATAATAATGAGGATGGCATGAAGCTAGAACCACGAATCTTCAAGAGGATGCCAATGATTAAGAGAAACTCTTCTCCGGTCTCCAAATGTTGAGAATGAAGATGAGAAATGCCATAAGAATTGTTGAGCACTCCGGAATGAAGAATTAAAAAGGTTGAACCAATATGAACAAGAATTTGAAAGCGATCTTGGAGAAGGCATGTGACTGATGGGAATCATTCTTACGTCACACTTTGAAAAGAATTCGAGTATAACTCCAGAAAAGAAATTAGAAGAGTCAGGTAAGAACCTGGGAAAAACCTGTGGGTTAGGGCCCACTCAAAGAAATCACCGTTGAAAAAAATTGCTTAAAAGATATTGCACCGGTTGAATTAAATGGCTTGAATAAGATGACAATCCTCAAAATAGCTTGAATAGATTAAGAATGGAATTATGAATCTTCAGCACTCCGGATATGAATAGCAAGAGGAGAATGATTAATTGGTGCATCGAAATAAGAAAGCATTGTGAAATGAGGAAAAGGATAAGATCAACACCGAAATCTTGAATTACATCCACCGGCAGAATTTGAGAACAAAAGAATGATGAACTTGAAGCTCTTGAGCATCTTCACGATAAATCACCGGATAAGAACATTGAAGGAAAATGAATGAAGAAACATCACATGAATAAAATGGATACTCCATTTGAGAATTTCTGGCTCCAAGAAGAAGAAGGGTGGGAGGGTGGGGAAAACCAAGACAACTTGGGATGAATGAAACAGACAAATCGTCAGATTTCTCAATGGCGTCCGTATGGAATAACTTGAAGAGAAGGCACACCGGTTGAAAAGGATTACCATGAAGATCTCGATGGTGAAGAAGAATTAGCACTCCCATAGAAATATGAGAACACCGATTAGGAAGGGTATGGAATCAACATTTGACATCGAAGCAACTCGAATACCAGAATCAGAACAAAACAAAGGATAGATATGCAACATGATCTTCACAATATCATCCGAACATAGAATTGAACGAATGAATTCCGTAGGTACATCAACTTGACGAGAAGCCACTTGGGAGAACAAAAGATAAATAAAAAGGAACAAGGATAGGATAGAACAAATACAAGATAGAAGCTTCATTCCACATCTTCGTGCTGAAAGCTCATGGAACGTGTTACAAAAGGGTTTTGCAATCCCCGGATCAGCATAGCCAAGGACCCTTTAAGATGCAACTCCCGATCAGAACAAGTCCATAAAACCACTTCACTCAATGTAGAACCCCGAACTTCATATCGTGCATCCGTTGGAAGAATGCCTAGAACTACTGGATGAACCCACCTATTAATTTCCGAAAGTTTCCAGTTATGCAATCATGTGTTGGGGATACAGGGGAAGCACCGCGCAATCAACTCTAAACCTACATCCAGCTGTATCCATCCTTCAACACATAACCAGTCTTTCTCGGAAACCGTTTACTTCGGACCTTCGAAACGCATCCACTATACAAGCTATGGCAATACTCCCGAACTACCTCCCCAGTACTGGGTGATGTCGGGGTTATCTTGCCACTAATCGCATAGGAGAGTTTTCGATGTCGGCCGTCTTAAGTATTCTAGTACTGCCGCGATGGATTTGTGACGACAACACCTCGGAGCTCAACTCCCCGGGACACTGCCACAACCCCTAATGACAAGAGGCATCGAGAACAATGTTCTCATCACAAAGACATCGAAACAATCCAAACAATACTCGCGTGATCCTAAAAAAAATTTGGTGCAATTTTTGAAAGTAGAAGAGGCAAGAGTAATCGTCAGGAGTCCTCACCAGAGTGAAAAGAGAAGAGGAGCAAAAGAAATCCTACTCTCCGATATATATATAGGACTCAAAACATTTTCAGTGTGTGCCTGGACTCAACCGTTAACGATTCGATCAATCAGTGGGGGCTTCTAGGTCGGAGAAGGCTCTGAATACCAACTTGTAATGCCCAGGATGGGACTATACCTCCTACGTGTCGAGGCACGACTTAAAGGTATAAGCCCATCCTAGAATGATCTCAAGTTTGGTATCTTTGCACGACTCATGTAAAAGAGGGATTAAATTGCAAAAGGAGATAGTTGGCTTACACTCGCCACTTCACACAATACATTACATAAGCAATACATCATTCAAAACATCACAACCCGACTACGGGCGAAGATCCAAAGAAATATACCAAAACAACATAAAGCCACAGGTCAGGATCGAATCCTAGTAGAAACCACTACTGATCGTCGAAAACGTCACAAGCATACGGCCACTCTCTTCATCGAGCTCCAAGTGAAGTACTTGAACCAGCTCCTGCATCAAACTCGGCTGAACCTGCATCTGGTGTTGTAGTAACTGTGAGCCACGAGGACTCAGCAATCCCATAACCATGGGTAACAAGACTAGCAAAGCTTTGTGGGTAGGAAGAGGTAAAGTGGTGAGGTTGCAGCAGCGGCTAAGCATAATATGGTGGCTAACTTACGAGTACCAGAATAAGATGAGCATCTACGCAAACGGTCGCAAAAGAAGTGATCGCTAAAGGTCCTAACTACATACGAGTCAAACATAACCCCACCGTGTTCTCTTCTCAAAGTGAAAAGAGACAGTCACGGTTACTCACACAGTTGTGTGTTTTACTTCGGATCACCTGTCAAGTTTTCTACAACCGGACATTAACAAATTCCAATCTGCCACATAACCATGGGCACGGCTTTCGAAAGATCATAACCCTGTAGGGGTGTTCCAACTTAGCCCATCACAAGCTCTCACGATTAGCTGAAGTGATAAATATAATATCATCACCCCTTATCTTAGGGAAAATCCGATCAGGCTCGGCTTCCCGGTAGCACAAGACATTTCGACAATGGTAAAACAAGTCCAGCAAGACCTCCCGGCGTGCCGACACCCTGATAGTAGCCGCGCGTATCTCGTCTCAGGCCACGTCTGGATGGGTGATGCTACAGGTTATACCAGATACCTCGGGTTTCCCCAAGGCGGCCCTGCAGGACCCCCGTTTGGGACCAACACCATCAGCACTGGCCCCCCTGCTATGTAGAAAGAATCCTCGGGGACGCGACCCCCTATGCAATTTTAATTAATGAATTAAGTTGTTATTATGAGGCAAATTAAAACCAATGTTGGGCCTTGCTGGAGGAGTTTTATTCAAAGTCGAACTGTCAAGGGGTCCCCATCCACCCATCGTGTAAGGAACGCAAAATCAAGGAACATAATGCCGGTTTATCGGCGCCTAAGGTGGCATGAGTGGAACAAAACACCGAGCAAAAGGCCAAGCCTTCCACCCATGCCCAGTATATAGGTGTGCTAATAATAATTATAGATATTGTGATATAACAACAACAAGTTCCCTCCTGGAACAACTTCATCTTCACCTGCAACTAACAACGCTATAAGAGGGGCTGAGCAAGCGGGTAACATAGCCAAACAGTGGTTTTGCTAGGAAGGTGTCAAAGGTTAGAGGTTTCATGGCAACAAGGAGAGGCTGACATAAAAGATGGGTAGCGCGACATGTAACGATAGCATCGAGACAACTAAGCATGGCAATGGTAGTAAAGGTATCCAAGGGTATGATCATCTTGCCTGGGATTCCACAAGGGAGAAGAACGGATCCATGAAGAAGACGAAGAAGAAGCCTCACAACTCCGGAACGGAACCGAAGCTAACAAGAGAAGCAACCGGAAAGAAGAAAACCACACGGTAAACACACAAGCATAAACATGGCATACGATGCACATCCAAGTATGATGCATGTCCGGTTTAAATATGCATGGCATGGCAAAGTGCACAAACAAGTACTACAAGTTAAGTGGAGCTCAATATGCAACGAGTTGCATATTGACGAAACAACACATTATAATTATTTAATTGCCTCTCGTTATTTACAAGACAAGATTAAATGTTTTTAACATGGCAAGAGGTGAAGCAAAAGAAACTAACTATTTAGACAATTTTAAATGAGGCCGGAAATAACAACAACAATTCCGAAAAATCCCCATGAGCATGTTTAGCAATTTTATTAAGCAACAACAATTAAACATTCAAAGGTTGTTAACATGATGCGGATGACATGATCAAGTTTTATGCAATTTTATTAAAAGTTGACAAGAGAGATATGAAGTATTGTCACCGTGGTGGAAGGAAAGGGTGCCACGGCAACTATCCGAAAATGATGAAATGCAACATCTCGGTTCCGGTAACTCGTTGAGAGACCGGTGCAAAAGATGACGGGAGGCGTGAGCGGGTCGAACAAGAGGAAAAGGTGGGGTGATCCCGTCACCCGGGTTCCCACGGGTCGGCGACGAGGCAACCGAGGAGCTCGACAAAAGATGAAACGGGCACGAAGCTAACAAGGGACACATTTCATACAACACAACATCACACGGGTCATCTCGGTATACCTTCGGAGCGATCGTACTCGGAGGGGTTCGAGATCGTAGAGGAAGAAGGCGTTCACGTTCATCGAGGAAGTAGTGGTACACGAATCGTAGCCGTTCACGTTCGTCGAGGTACTTGGCGAATTCCTCGTTTCCGGGGCGACGGTAGTGGTACACGCCGTAGAGGGAAGTAGTTGTTCTCGTTCATCGGTAGGGGTACTTGTCGGGTCATGTAGAGGTACTTGGTGTCCGTCGTGGTACTTGTCGCATCCACCAAGCATAGTCGTTCGGGCGTCGAGTTCGTAGATGTACTTGGCGTAGGGGGTACTTGCGGTCTCCTCGTAGGTGTACATGTCATTTTGTCGCCGTGTAGTCGAACTTGACGGTTCGTCGGCGACTCGAAGGGGTACTCGTTTCTTCCGAAGGTAGTCGTGCACGTTCCTGGACAACCCAACAGCACAAGGCAACACAAAATAAACAAAAACGGCAGCACGACGGGGCGACGAGGCCATGGCAGCGGCAGCACGGTCTTCGCGACGGATGGCGACGAGGCAGAGGCCTGGGGAGGCCATGGCGAAGACGAACGGGGCAGCGCAGAGAGGGCCGACGGGAGGAGGCGGGAGGCTGCTCGAGGCCGTGGGCGCCAGCGCTTGGGGCGAGGTGGAGCACCTGGAGAAGGCCCTGGCGCTGTGGCCTTGGACGGCCGGCGGACGGCGCGCTCCTGGCCGCTGGCGGCCTCGACCGGATGGGTAGGAGGGAGATCGGGGCGACCGATCCCTGGCCGCTGGAGGGAGCGGCGCTGCGAGGGGCGCGAGAGGAAGGCTCGCGGGGCTCTGGCCAGCGAGCTGGATGGGCGCGGCGAGCGGCTCTGGAAGGAGGACAGGAAGGACGAGGCCTCGGTTCTCGAGTGTTGAGGGGGATGCAGCGGCGCGGGCCGGTCGTCGCGGCGTGGAGGGGGCGCTCGGGGCGAGGGGAGATGGAGCGGGGAGAGCGAGGCTGGAGATGGAGGCGAGGGCGCTCCTGGCTGTGGCCTTGACGCGCGGCGGAGGAGAGAATCGGGCAGAGGGGCGATGGACTCGGGGTGCGGTCGAAGACCTGGCGGCGGAGGTCAAGCGAGGAGAGGGAGAGGGAATCGGGAGATCGATGGGGAACGGGGAAGGAGATCGATGGGAGGGACGAGCGAGGGTGAGTGCGGCGGCGGGGAGGGAGATCGAGGGGAGATGGGTGTCGGGCTAAGGTTGAAGAGCGCTGGAGTCCCTGCAGCTTGGGCCAGAAAGCCTTAGGGAGGCCGGCGCTGCTGGCTAATGGGCCTTGGGCCGGCGCACTTGGCTAGAAGGGCCTGAGAAGGCTGGACCCCTGCGACAATTCTTTAAATAAAAAAAATGCAGCAGATACAAATAAAAGAAGAGGAAAGAAAAGAAAGGTTAGGGGAAGATTTTTGGCAAGATGTCATTTATACTGGACTCGCAAAAATGTCCACGGTCCACGAAAAATAGGAGAGGCAATAAAGAAAGTTTAAATTCAAATTCATTTGAATTTAATTCAAATGATTTGAACAAGATTGAGGCTTTGGAGAGTCCAAAAATAATGAGAATTTTGGTGGAGCCCGGGAAAATGATTAAAGAATTGTTGGCAAAGTTTGAGGCAAGGAATTGAGAAGAAAAGGCATGGGGAAAATATATGCAAGTGTGTTGGGTTATTCCGAAGCAATGGAATATTATTATAATAGCTCCCTAAAATATTGGGAGTATATGTTATAAAGAGAAGTCACACTTCCCTCGATTTAAATGGACCGAAGGTCCACACAATTTATTTAGGTTGAGATGCAAAGATAAATATGACATGATGGCATGATGTTATGATGCAAAGCAAAATAAATAACACAAGCACAAAAGAAACACACGGGAGAACCCGGAACATCTGGAATCTTCTGGGACGTCGGTCTTCGGGCGTCACAAGGGTCTCCTTCTATGTAATGCTTAAGTCTTTTCCCATTCACAACTTGAGGTTTGGTGCCTTCAAAATTGTTAATCTTGATTGCACCATACCGATAGACTTCTTCAATTCGAAATGGCCCTTCCCACCTGGAAAGTAGATTGCCTGGAGAAAACCTGAAACGGGATCTAAACAACAAAACTTTATCACCAACATTAAATTCACGTTTCAGAATCCTCCTATCATGCCACTTCTTTACCTTTTCCTTGAACATTTTAGCGCTCTCGTAAGCTTCACTTCTCCACTCATCTAGAGAAGTCAAGTTCATGAGACGCTTCTCACCAGCTAACTTTGGGTCAGCATTAAGCTCTCTAACAGCCCAGAAAGCTTTGTGCTCTAATTCTAATGGCAAATGGCAAGCCTTGCCATAAACCATCTTATAGGGGGACATGCCCATGGGGTTTTTGTAAGCAGTTCTATACGCCCACAAAGCATCTCCTAACTTATTTGACCAGTCCTTTCTATTTCTATTTAATGTCTTCTGTAAGATCAACTTGATCTCTCTCTATTGGTGAGCTCAACTTGCCCACTAGTTTGAGGATGGTACGGTGAAGCAATTCTATGATTGACATCGTACTTGGCTAAAGCTTTTCTAAAAGCTCCATGCGTGAAGTGTGATCCTCCATCAGTCATGAGATACCTAGGTACACCAAACCTAGGGAAAATCACATCTTTGAGCATTTTCAAAGATGTCTTGTGATCGGCACTTTCAGTGGGGATTGCTTCAACCCACTTGGTCACATAATCAACAGCTGCTAAAATGTGAGTGTACTTGTGCGAAGAAGGAAAAGGACCCATAAAATCAAAACCCCAGCAATCAAAAGGTTCAATCACTAGTGAGTAATTCATAGGCATCTCATTCCTTCTACTAATGTTACCAACTCTCTGACATTTATCACAGGCTAAAACATAATTTCTAGCATCCTTAAAGAGAGTAGGCCAATAAAAACCTGATTGAAGAACCTTATGTGCGGTCCTCTCACCGGCATGATGTCCTCCATAGGGACTATCATGACATTGTCTGAGAATGTCCTTCTGCTCATGTTCCGGTATGCATCTTCTCACGATCCCGTCTGGACCTTCTTTGAAAAGATGTGGGTCATCCCAAAAGTAGTGCCTCAAATCATGAAAGAACTTCTTCCTTTGCTGAAATGTTAAACCTAGAGGCAAATACTTCGCAACGATAAAATTAGCATAATCTGCAAACCAAGGATCGGAAAGAGATTGTACTTTTACAACGGCAAGTTGCTCATCTGGAAAACTGTCGTTGACTGGGATGGGATCATGCGGTATATCTTCCATCCTTGAAAGATTGTCCGCCACCGGATTGTCTTCTCCTTTCCTATCAACAATCTGCAAATCAAATTCTTGAAGAAGGAGTACCCATCTGATAAGTCTTGGCTTGGCATCCTTTGATGTCCCTTGGATAGGGCATCCTCTCAATTGCTTCGATCTTGGCCTTGTCCACCTCAATTCCCCTTTCGGAAATCTTGTGACCAAGAACAATTCCTTCGTTAACCATAAAGTGGCACTTCTCCCAGTTGAGTACCAGATTTGTCTCCTCACATCTCTGCAAAACTTTATTAAGGTTGTGGAGACAATGGTCAAAGGAAGTTCCATAGACGGATAAATCGTCCATGAAGACTTCCACAATCTCCTCACAGAAACCATGAAAGATAGCATACATACACCTTTGAAAAGTAGCAGGGGCATTACATAAACCAAAAGGCATACGCCTGTAAGCATAAGTACCATAGGGACAAGTAAAAGTGGTCTTCTCTTGATCAGCAGTGTTAACATGAATTTGAGAGAAGCCAGAATAACCATCGAGGTAACAAAAGTGGGTATTTTTGGATAACCTTTCAAGCATTTGGTCGATGAACGGCAACGGGTAGTGATCCTTCCTGGTTGCCTTGTTCAGCTTCCTGTAATCAATACACATTCTATATCCAATAATAATTCTCCGAGGTATTAGTTCATTCTTATCATTAGGAACCACAGTTGTACCTCCTTTCTTAGGAACACAATGTACCGGGCTTACCCACTTACTATCAGCTATAGGGTAGATAATACATGCGGCTAGAAGCTTGAGAATCTCAGTTCTTACAACATCCATCATCTTCGGGTTCAACCGTCGTTGATGATCAACAACTGGTTTAGCATCGGGCTCAAGGTTGATAGTATGTTGACAGATAGATGGACTAATCCCCTTAAGGTCATCAAGGGTATAGCCAATTGCACCTCAGTGTTTACGAAGTACTTCCAATAGTCGCTCTTCTTCATATCCTGAAAGGTTAGAGTTGATAATATCAGGATATACTTTCTTTTCATCTAAATAAGCATACTTGAGCATATCGGGAAGAGGTTTAAGATCGAACACCGGGTCTTCTTTTGGTTTTAATAAAATTCCCAAAGGTTCAACCGGAAGGTTGTGCTGCAGGATAGCAGGTTGTCTCAAGAATATTTCATCTAGTTCATTTCTTTCCTGCATATGCAAATCATTCTCGTGGTCCTCCATATATTGCTGCAAAGGATCATTAGGGGGAATAGCAGTAGAAGCAATACTTTCAATAATTTTATCATCACTAGGTAAATCGGTACCACGAGGCAGCTTAGAGAACTTAGAAAAGTTAAATTCATATGGCTCACCATTGAATTCAACAGAAACTTTACCTTTCTTGTAATCTATTATAGCTCCACAAGTTCTGAGAAAAGGTCTACCAAAAATAATAGGACAAAAATTGTCCCTCACTGAACCAAGTACTAGAAAGTCGGTAGGGTATTTTACCTTTCCACATAGGACTTCAACGTCTCTCACAATTCCGATAGGAGAGATAGTTGCTCTGTTTGCAAGATGAATGGTAACATCAACTTCTTCAAGTTCACAAGGTGAAATCTCACCGATGATCTCTTGATAAAGTGAATAGGGGATAGCACTAGCACTCGATCCCAAATCGCATAGCCCATAATAATTGTGATCTCCTATTTTAACAGATACTACTGGAGTACCTGAAATTGGGCCTTTATTCTTGGCTGTGACAAGGTTAGTGGAAACAGCACAAAAATTCACATTGGAATCCAAAACATCATTAGTAACAAGGTCTTTAACCAATGCAACTTGAGGATCGACCTTGATCTGGTCCCCAGGCTCATCAATTCTTCTCTCACTTTTATTTATTATGCCTGTCACAAGAGAGTGCTCCCTTATCCTTGCGGGAAAAGGAGGCTTTTCATATATAACTGCAGGCGAAATAGGGTCAGCAACATGAATATCAACAGGTAACTCTTTGAAAGGTTCATGATGCTGATCTCTCTTCCTTTTAAAAGAATCAACGTGAGAGGCAAAATCCTTACAGAAATCAATCATTAGATGGGAATCAAGACCAATCTTAGAGCAAAAGGTATTGAAGTAATCAGTTTTCACATAGCTCTCAATATAATCATGCTCATAATTTATAGCGGGTTCAGTACCTTTATCGATTTCCCAATCTTCGGTATTCCTCTGGATCCTTTCAATGAGATCCTACCTTTCTTCAACGCTCTTTGTCTGAAATACACCACTAGAGGAGGCATCCAGCATCTCCTTATCCTGACGAGAAAGCCTGGCATAAAAATTTGTAAGTATAATTTTCTTGGGGAGCTCATGAATAGGACATTTGAGCATTAGGGACTTCAATCTCCCCCAAGCTTGAGCAATGCTTTCTCCGTCACGAGACCTAAAGTTATAGATATAGTTCCTGTCTCGATGAATTTCATGAAGAGGATAAAACTTGGTATAAAAGAGAGACATAAGCTCTTGCCAATCAAGCAAGTGTGAGTTATCGAGAAGCTTATACCAATCTGAAGCTTTATCTATAAGCGATACGGAGAACAATTTCCTCATGACAAACTCCATTGATACACCTGCAACCTTAAATAATGAACATAGTTGTGACAGATATAGCAAGTGTTCACCGGGATGTCTGTCTCCTGCATAACGATTAGTCAAAACATAATTGATAATACCAGCTGGTATTTTATAGGGCACAATTTTAGTAGGGGGAGGAGCAACCACCACAGATGTGGGGCGTCTTCCCACAAGCAACGATCCAATAGCAAGGTTGTCCATAAGGACAAAGAGCAGTAACAGCAAAATAAAAACATAATATAAAAATTTCCTTACCAGCTTCACTTACCAATAGCACTACACTCCCCGGCAACGGCGCCAGAAAACGGTACTTGATGACCCACAACCGTAAGGGATCTATTGCAGCGTTTTCGATAAGTAAGAGTGTCAAACCCAACGAGGAGCAGAAGGTATTGATAAGTGATTCTGAGCAAGGAATAACTGCAAGCACTGAAAGATAACTTTTTAGGGGTTTTCTTGATATAAGCAACAGGAAAGTAAAAGCGAGCAAAGTAAAAGGCACTGGAGAGTAACAAGTGGCCCAATCCTTTCTGAGCAAAGGAGAGGCCTAGCAACTGAACTTATAAAGGCTAAAGTGTTCTTGAGGACACACGGGAGAGGTAGTCATGTGCTTTCGCCATATTCCGTATCGGTACTATGTGATGTGTTGATAAGTGTTGAGTGGGTGGATCTATGCCAGTACACCCTCTAGACTAAGATGAGTGCACTCTTATGATTAAACACCTTGCAAGCATCCGCAAATACAAGATAGTATTTAAGGCAAAAGCCTAACCATAGCAATACGATCGATGATCCATTGTTCCCTTGTGCAAAAGCGTGCGAACTGGGGTTCAGGTTTCTGTCACTCCGGCAACCCACAGTAAGCATTCTTTGTACACAATGTATTCCCCTAGGTCCTTAATAAGGCGAAGTGTTGAGTGTTCGACTCACACAACATCACTAGGAAAATAACAACACAACTTAAGTATCAAACAACACATATTACTTCAACATCATATGACTACTAACAACAAGACTTCTCCCATGTCCTCAAGAACTAAAGTAACTACTCACAAGACATAAAAGAGATCATGATCAGTGGAGATAGATGGATGATAAACAATCTGGACACAATGATATTTCTCCAACAAAACTCAATAACATTCACCACAAAGTGGTAATCAACACCGATAGAGTAGAGAGGATAGATAGTACGGATTACAACACAAGTTGCAATTGTGAGATGAGATTGGATGAAGATGGAGATGGTGCTGATGTTGGGGATGATGTTGATGATGATCTCGATGATGCCCGTGACGATGGTGATGACGATGGCGATGATCTCCCCTTCCGGGAGGTGATCTCCCCGGCGGAATCTGCCCGCCGGAGATGGCTTTTCTTCTCTGTAGGTTTCCGCCACGGAGCGGCGGCGGAACTCCGTAAACTCTACCCCCTCTTAGGGTTTCTGGATGACGAGGAGTATATAGGCCAGAGGGGAGAGCCTGGAGTGGGCCAGGGGCTCCAGGCGCCCTCCCGGCGCGGCCAGGGTGGGGGCCGCGCCAGGTGGCCGCCTGGGCACCCTGTGGCCCCCTCTGGTTGCTCTTTTGCGTATCTTCGTGATCCTTCTGGAAAATATCCTCCGTCGATTTTCAGGGAATTTGGAGGTATTCTTCTTCAGCAACTCACAGTCCACTTTTTACCGCTGAATCCTGCGTCTGCTGCTTCGGCACCGGAAAGTTGCAAACTGTGTAAAATAGGCCAAAACAACATAAGAACATCATCGTAATGTGAAATATATCAATGAATAAGGATGAATTACGATATGAAATAGTGATGCATTTTGGACGTATCAACAAGTCATCACAAGAATCATCATAGATAGCAACTTTGTTCTCATAATCAATTGGAACCTCTTCCGAAATAGTGGATTCATCACCAAATAAAGTCATGACCTCTCCAAATCCACTTTCATCAATATAATCATCATAAATAGGAGGCATGCTTTCATCATAATAAATTTTCTCATCAAAACTTGGGGGACTAAACATATCATCTTCATCAAACATAGCATCCCCAAGCTTGTGGCTTTTCATATCATTAGTATCATGGGTATTCAAAGAATTCATACTAACAACATTGCAATCATGCTCATCATGCACATATTTTATGCCAAGCATTCTATGTAATTCTTCTTCTAGTACTTGAGCACAATTTTCCTTCCCATCATTTTCACGAAAGATATTAAAAAGATGAAGCATATGAGGTAACCTTAATTCCATTTTTTGTAGTTTTCTTTTATAAGCTAAACTAGTGATAAAACAAGAAACTAAAAGATTCGGTTGCATGATCTAAAGATATACCTTCAAGCACTCACCTCCCCGGCAACGGCGCCAGAAAAGAGCTTGATGTCTACTACGCACCCTTCTTCTTGTAGATGTTGTTGGGCCTCCAAGTGCAGAGGTTTGTAGGACAGTAGCAAATTTCCCTCAAGTGGATGACCTAAGGTTTATCAATCCGTGGGGGGCGTAGGATGAAGATGGTCTCTCTCAAGCAACCCTGCAACCAAATAACAAAGAGTCTCTTGTGTCCCCAACACACCCAATACAATGGTAATTTGCATAGGTGCACTAGTTCGACGAAGAGATGGTGATACAAGTGCAATATGGATGGTAGATATAAGTTTTTGTAAACTGAAAAAATAAAAAAACAGCAAGGTAGCAAGTGGTAAACGTGAGCATAAACGGTATTGTAATGATAGGAAACAAGGCCTAGGGTTCATACTTTCACTAGTGAAAGTTCTCCCAACAAGGATAACATAATTGGATCATATTACTAGCCCTCAACATGCAACAAAGAGTCACTCCAAAGTCACTAATAGCGGAGAACAAACGAAAAGATTATGGTATGGTACGAAACCACCTCAAAGTTATTCTTTCTGATCGATCTATTCAAGAGTCCGTAGGAACGTTCAATCTATCATAGAGTTCGTACTAGAATAACACCTTAAGACACAAATCAATTAAAACCCTAATGTCAGCTAGATACTCCATTGTCACCTCAAGTATCCGTGGGCATGATTATACGATATGCATCACACAATCTCAGAAACATATATTCAACCAACACATAGAACTTCAAAGAGTGCCCCAATGTTTCTACCGGAAAGTCAAGACGAAAACGTGTGCCAACCCCTATGCATAGGTTCCCAAGGTCACGGAACCCGCAAGTTGATCACCAAAACATACATCTAGTGGATCACAAGATATCCCATTGTCACCACATATAAACACGTGCAAGACATACATCAAGTGTTCTCAAATCCTTAAAGACTCAATCCGATAAGATAACTTCAAAGGGAAAACTCAATCCATTACAAGAGAGTAGAGGGGGAGAAGCATCATAAGATCCAACTAAAATAGCAAAGCTCGCGATACATCAAGATCGTGCCATCTCAAGAACACGAGAGAGAGAGAGATCAAACACATAGCTACTGATACATACCCTCAGCTCCGAGGGTGGACTACTCCCTCCTCGTCATGGAGAGCGTCGGGATGATGAAGATAGCCACCGGAGAGGGATTCCCCCCCTCTGGCAGGGTGCCAGAACGGGTGTAGATTGGTTTTGGGTGGCTACAGAGGCTTTCGGCGGCGGAACTCCCGATCTAGGTTAATTTCCGAAGGTTTCAGTATTTATAGGAATTTTTGGCGTAGGTCCCACGTCACGGGGCTTCTAGGCTGTCCACGAGATAGGATGGCGCGCCCCCTGCCCAGGGCGCGCCCCTCACCCTCGTGGGCAGCCCGTGGCTCTCCTGGCCCAACTCTTTTACTTCGGGGGCTTCTTTTGGTCCAGAAAAAATCATCAAAAATTGGCACGTCGATTGGACTCCGTTTGATATTCCTTTTCTGTAAAACCCTAAAACAGGAGAAAAACAGAAACTGGCACTGGGCTCTGGGTTAATAGGTTAGTCCCAAAAATCATATAAAAATGTATATAAAAGCCCATTAGACATCCTAGAAGGATAATATAATAGCATGGAACAATAAAAAATTATAGATATGTTGGAGACGTATCAAAAACCACATCTAAACAGAAGCTAGATGCAACATTTATTCCTAAACAGAAGCAAAAACAAAGAAAATAAAATTGGGTTGCCTCCCAACAAGCGCTATCGTTTAACGCCCCTAGCTAGGCACGATAATTTGAATGATGCCCACATGAAAGACAATGATTGAAGCACAAAGAGAGCATCATATAGCATGTGAAAATTACATCTAAGTCTAACATACTTCCTATGCATAGACATTTTATAGGAAAATAAATTATCAAAACAAGCAAGATCTAGCATATGCAAGGAAGAAGAAAGAAACAATAGCAATCTCAACATAACGAGAGGTAATTTAGTAACATGAAAATTGCTACAACCATATTTTCCTCTCTCATAATAATTGCATGTTGGATTATAAGAAAATTCAACAATATAGCTGTCACAAAACTTATTCTCAACACGATCCACACGCATACAAAGTTGACACTCTTCCAAAATAGTGGGATCAACTTTAACTAAAGTCATGACCTCTCCAAACCCACTTTTATCAAAAATTTCATAAGATTGAACATTCTCCATATATATGGGATCTAAAGTTGACACTCTTCCAAACCCACTTTCAATATTATTGCAAACATTATTATCAATCTCATATATATCATGGGTCTTAAACAAATTTTCAAGATCATAAGAAGAATCACCCCAATCATTATCATTGCAACAAGTAGTGGACATAGCAATACTAGCATCCCCAAGCTTAGGGTTTTGCATATCATTAACACAATTGACAATAATAGAATTCACAATAGTATCATTGCAATCATGTTTTTCATTAAAAGAGCTATCATGAATCACTTCATAGTTTTCTTCTTTCAACACTTCATTACAATTTTTAGATTCACGAATTTCAAGCAAAACCTCATAAAGATAATCTAGTGCACGCATCTCACTAGCAATTGGTTCATCATAATTTGATCTCTTAAAAAGATTATCAAGTGGATGAGGATCCATAATTTAGCAAGCGAAGATGCAAGCTAATAGAGGGCACATAGGAACACAGGCAAACAAAAAGGCAAACAAAAAGGGGCGAATAAAAACAGCAAAGGTGAAGTGGGGGAGAGGAAAACGAGAGGCGAATAATGTAATGCGAGGGATAAGGGTTTGTGATAGGTACTTGGTATATGACTCTTGCGTAAGTCTCCCTGGCAACGACACCAGAAATTCTTCTTGCTACTTCTCGAGCTTGCGTTGTATTCCCTCGAAGAGGAAAGTGTGATGCAGCATAGTAGCATAAGTATTTCCCTCAGTTTTTGAGAACCAAGGTATCAATCCAGTAGGAGACCACGCGCGAGTCCCTCGCACCTGCACAAACAAATAAGAACTTCGCAGCCAACGCGATAAGGGGTTGTCAATCGCTTTACGGTCACTTACAAAAGTGAGATCTGATAGATAGGATAGTTTGCTATTTTTGGTATTTTTGGATATAAGAAAAAAAAAAGTAAAAACAACAAAGTAAAGTAGATTGTAGACTGATATGTTGAGAATAGACCCGGGGGCCATAGGTTTCACTAGTGGCTTCTCTCATGATAGCAGAATTCTACGCTGGGTGAACAAATTACTGTCGAGCAATTGATAGAAAAGCGAATAATTATGAGAATATCTAGGCATGATCATTATATATAGGAATTACGTCCATGACAAGTAGACCGAAACGATTCTGCATGTACTACTATTACTCCACACATCGACCGCTATCTAGCATGCATCTAGAGTATTAAGTTCATAAGAACAGAGTAATGCTTTAAGCAAGATGACATGATGTAGAGGGATAAACTCAAGCAATATGATATAAACCCCATCTTTTTATCCTCGATGGCAATAATACAATACATGCCTTGCTGCCCCTGCTGTCACTGGGAAAGGACACCGCAAGATTGAACCCAAAGCCAAGCACTTCTCCCATTGCAAGAACTATAGATTTAGTAGGCCAAACCAAACCGATAATTCGAAGGGACTTGCAAGGATATTATAATCATACATGAAAGAATTCAGAAAAGAACCAAATATTTCACATAGATAATCTTGATCATAAACCCACAATTCATCGGATCTCGACAAACACACTGCAAAAAGATTACATCGAATAGATCTCCTCGAAGACCGAGGAGAACTTGGTATTGAGATCCAAAAAGAGAGAAGAAGTCATCTAGGTACTAACTATGGACCCGAAGGTCTGTGGTAAACTACTCACAACTCAAGGTGAGGCGATGGTGTTGATGTAGAAGCACTCCGTGGAAGATCCCCCCCTCCGGTGGAGCTCTGGACCAGGCCCCAAGATGTGATCTCATGGGAACAGAAGATCGTGGTGGTGGAATTAGGGTTTTCTCTGTTTCTTCGATGTTTTCAGGGTACATGGGTATATATAGGAGGAAGGAGTACGTCGGTGGAGCAACATGGGGCCCACGAGGGTGGGGGCCGTGCCTAGGGGGAGGGGGCGCGCCCTGGACCCTCGTGGGCACCACGTGTCCCCTCTGCCTTGGTTCTCAAGTCTCTCGTGAAGATATCGTTACAAAAATAACTCTCCCAAAGATTTCATTCCATTTGGACTCCATTTGATATTCCTTTTCTGCGAAACCCTGAAATAGGCAAAAAAACAACAATCTGGACTGGGCCTTTGGGTTAATAGGTTAGGCCCAAAAATAATGTAAAAGTGTATAATAAAGCCCATTAAACATCGAAAACATCATATATAATAGCATGTAACAATAAAAAATTATACATACGTTGGAGATGTATCACTCCACACGTGGCACGCGCCCTCTAGGGCTGGCCTCCTCCTCCTCCCTCCTTTATATACGTGGGCAGGGGGGGACCCCAAAGGCACTCCAACATTTGTCTTAGCCGTGTGCGGTGCCCCTCTCCACAGTTACACACCTCGGTCATATCGTTGCAGTGCTTAAGCGAAGCCCTGCGCCGGTAGCTTCATCATTACTGTCACCACACCGTCGTGCTGACGAAAGTCTCCCGTGGTGCTCAACTGGATCAAGAGCTGTGGGACGTCACCGAGCTAAACATGTGCTGAACACAGAGGTGTCGTACGTTCGGTGCTTGGATCGGTTGGATCGTGAAGACGTTCGACTACATCAACCGTGTCACTAGACACTTCCACTTTCGGTCTATGAGGGTACGTAGACACACTCTCCCCTCTCGTTGCTATGCATCGAGTAGATAGATCTTGCGTGATCGTAGGAAATTTTTGAAATACTATGTTCCCCAACAAAAAGGCCCCAAGATGGGATCTCACAGGTACAGAAGGTTGTAGCAGTGGAAAAGTGGTTTCGTTGCTCTCCCCGATGTTTCTAGGGTACAAGGGTATATATAGGCGGAAGAAGTACGTCGGTGGAGCTACGAGGGGCCCACGAGGGTGGGGGCACGCCCTCCTGCCTCGTGGCCGCCTTCAACTCCTAGTCTTCTGGTTTGCTTTCGGTCCAAGAAAGATCCTCCCAAAGGTTTCATTCCGTTTGGACTCTGTTTGGTATTCCTTTTCTGCAAAACACTGAAATAGGAAAAAAACAGGAATTGGCACTGGGCCTTCGGTTAATAGGTTAGTGCCAAAAATAATATAAAAGAGCATATTAAAGCTCATTAAACATCCAAAACAGATAATATAATAGCATGGAACAATAAAAAATTATAGATACGTTGGAGACGTATCAGGAGCATATGCGGATCCACAATGAAAACCAAAGAGCTGATGTTTGAGTTGTGCACTTCAAATAAATTTGATGTAAACACTATTTATGTTCTGTATCAACATTTATTATTTATGTGTGGCTTTGGCTTATATGATCGACATGCAAGGATTTGAGATATGTGGATGCCGGGAGTGAAATATGAGGGCCCGTCCAGATGCGTTCGTGGGCATGCCCGGACGCGTTCGTGGACGTATAAAGGGCCGGATTTGTCAAATCCGCTTGTAGATGCTCTGAGTGCTCCTAGGACTGGATTGGATCGAATTGGATTCTCGGGTGCTTGTTGCAGTGGAATCATACCGTGCAGTGCAGCATACTTCTTTGTTTGCGGGAAATTTCATGCAGTGTACTTTGACATGAGTAAATATGGTTAATGTTGTAGACGATTCAATCATAGTAGATGTTTTTTTAGCTAAGAGGTGGCACATATAGTGCCTATCACTAAAATGATCGAGTACAATAGGCTAACATTGAGATTTGAGAGTATGCCATGGCAGCATTATTATGAGCTTTATTGTTGAGATCCCAGGAAATGAAACGTACATTTGTCGGAATGTGCCTAGTGGTGGCAAAAAAACATTGCTAGGTGACTCCTAATTTCCCGATTATTTCGAAGATCTCTAGACTCTGCAGACTGAGCCAAAATTCAAGTGTCTGTGTAGAGTGTAGTGGCCTCTTCTTTGAGTGCAATAACCACCTGGGCCAACACCTTAAAGCCAGAGCTTCAACCCGGAGAGGAGAACAAACTCTTTCTTCTGTAGAAAGAATGTTGATGTTGATTTGTTGGCGATCTGCCTCTATTTGGATGGATAGGCCAATCCCTGTGATATTTTGCACTTCTTCTCTCCATGATGCATTTGTGAAAAATTTGTAGTTTGAAGCAGCGACTATATAGCTTTTCCATGGCTATGTTGTTGTTATTGTAATGTAAACACCTGTTAATGTTCGATAGGTTTTGTGCAATGTTAGTTACTTGAAAATATGTTTGAAAAGCTAATTCTTGGTTCTTTAGGATGGCCTGCTTAGCTTGGTAAATCTGTGTGGATTTTGTTTCTTTCTAGCAAAAAGAGTTTCATTCCCGTCCTTCCATATGCACCATAAAAAAGTCATGATATTTAGTAGAGAGGTTTGGGGGTGCCCTGAGTTAAGTAAAACATTAAGAATAGTTTCTATATCGCTGCAAGTATTTGACATAATTTCATAGTTGATGAACCATGGTTGGGATATCCATGCAACTTTTGCAAGAGGACATGTAAAAAATAGATGCATGCTATTTTCTTCTTGGTCACATCTAATACAATTTTTTCTTGATGTGACTGGAATATTTCCCTACTCTCATACCTTCTAGGAGTGCTTTTCTCAATAGTCTCCAAGCAAAAGCTTGCACTCTATGCACAATATTATTTTCCTTCCACACTTGTTTGAGAAATTGTTTAACTTCCTGAGTTACCTGACTGGGTATGCCTACCTCTCTTTGTTCCAAATCCTGTAGGCATGACTTATAAGAGGATTTGGATGTGCATTTCCCGGAAGGGTGTGATTTCCAACATAGAATACAATCGCCATCTGGCTGAATGATTGTCGCGTTCGTCTGCTAGTTAAGTTGCGTGCAAATGCAAAGCAATGTATACATCGAGCAAAGGGAGACATTAATCTTGCATTTTGCTAAGAGTGCACATTTACTTTTAAAAGCGTACTCTGAGAGCATCACAATCTGTCTTCCAAGTTTTTTGTACATTTTCGCTCCAATTACTATCCGTAATTCTTTTCTCATCAACGAGAATGCCGAAATATTTAATTTGTAAGCTTCTAGTCTTGCAAGTCAAGATTTCCTCAAATTCTGACCCTTAGTCACATCGTCACCTAACAAGGAAATCTTACATTTGTGAACATTTATTTTAGTCCTGGCATGAGTTCAAAGAGGCATAAAACGAACTTGACGTTTCTTGCCTGCTCAAGGTCATTCTGAAAGAGAAGTATGGTATCATCAGCATACTGCAAGATAGGTACCCCACCATATGCATTATGAGTCAAAAGGCTAGAGAGAAGATTATTTTCCATAACTCTATCTATCATTATGGACAAGTGTAGGATCAAAAGTATGTCTAGAGGGGGTGATTAGACTACTTGACCAAATAAAAATCTTTCATTTTCCCAATTTTAGTTGTTGGCAAATTTTAACAATTAGCACAAGTCAAGCAATCAACCTACACATACAATTCTAAGAGTATAGCAGCGGAATGTAAAACATTGCATATGAAGGTAAACACAATGGAGACATGAAGATTTTTGGCGTGGTTCCAATAGGTGGTGCTATCGTACATCCACGTCGATGGAGACTTCAATCCACGAAGGGTAACGGCTGCGCAACTCCACGGAGGGCCTCACCCACGAAGGGTCCACGAAGAAGCAACCTTGTATATCCCACCATGGCCATCGTCCACGAAGGACTTGCTTCACTCTGGTAGACTAAGTACAGATTTTACACTGTACACATACGATAGTACATCCTTTGCTGGGATACCCCACTAAGATTATCCCAAGGCACACCCTTTTATCACATTACCAACAACGGCTTACTTTACTTTGAGAGAGAGAGGGGCCGGTGACGGTGTAGCTGTTGGGGAACGTAGTATTTTAAAAAATTTCCAACGATCACGCAAGATCTATCTACTAGATGCATAACAACGAGAGGGGAGAGTGTGTCTACATACCCTCGTAGACTGAAAGTGGAAGCGTCTAGTGACGCGGTTGATGTAGTCAAACTTCTTCGTGATCCAACCGATCAAGCACCGAATGTACGACACCTCCGCATTCAGCACACGTTCATCTTGATGACGTCCCACGAGCTCTTGATCCAGTTGAGCTTCACGGGAGAGTTTCGTTAGCACGACGACATGGTGACGGAGATGATGAAGCTACCGGCGCAGGGCTTCGCCTAAGCACTGCAATGGTATGACCGAGGTGTGTTTCTGTGGAGGGGGGCACCGCACACAGCTAGAATAATGTTTCTTGTGTGTCTTTGGGTGCCCCCTGCCCCCGTATATAAAGGAGCAAGGGGGAGGTGCGGCCAGGCCGTAGGGCGCGCCAAGGGAGTAGGATTCCTACTCCTAGTAGGAATAGGAACCCCCCTTTCCTATTCTTACTAGGAGTAGGAAAGGAAGGGGAGGAGAGGAGAAGGAAAGGAGAGGTGGCGCCCCCCCCCCTTTTCCTAATCCAACTAGGAACCATAGGGGGGTGCGTCCAGCCCTATGGGCTGCCCCTCTCTTTCCCTCATAGGCCCACTATGGCCCATACTCCCTTGGGAGGGGGGGGGGGGTCCGGTAACCCCCTCCGGCACTCCGGTTTTACTCGATAACACCCGGAACACTTCCGGTGTCCGAATATAGTCGTCCAGTATATTAATCTTTATGTCTCGAACATTCAGAGACTCCTCATCATGTCTGTGATCTCATCCGGGACTCCGAACTACCTTCGGTACATCAAAACTTATAAACTCATAATACCGATCGTCATCAAACGTTAAGCGTGCGGACCCTACAGGTTCGAGAACTATGTAGACATGACCGAGACTCATCTCCGGTCAATAACCAATAGAGGAACCTGGATGCTCATATTGGCTCCTACATATTCTACGAAGATATTTATCGGTCAAACCGCATAACAACATACATTGTTCCCTTTGTCATCCGTATGTTACTTGCCCGAGATTCGATCGTCAGTATCTCAATACCTTGTTCAATCTCGTTACCGGCAAGTCTCTTTACTCGTTCTGTAATACATCATCTCGTGACTAACTCATTAGTCATTTGCTTGCAAGGCTTATTATGATGTGTATTACCGAGAGGGCCTAGAGATACCTCTCCGACACTCGGAGTGATAAATCCTCTTCTTGATACATGCCAACACCACGAACACCTTCGGAGACACCTGTAGAGCATCTTTATAATCACCCAGTTACGTTGTGACATTTGATAGCACACAAGGTGTTCCTCCGGTATTCTGGAGTTGCATAATCTCATAGTCACGGGAACATGTATAAGTCATGAAGAAAGCAATAGCAGTAAAACTAAACGATCATAGTGCTAAGCTAACGGATGGGTCTTGTCCATCACATCATTCTCCTAATGATGTGATCCCATTGATCAAATGACAACTCATGTCTATGGCTAGGAAACATAACCATCTTCGATCAATGAGCTAGTCTAGTAGAGGCATACTAGGGACACTCTGTTTTGTCTATGTATTCACACATGTACTAAGTTTCCGGTTAATACAATTCTAGCATGAATAATAAACATTTATCATGATATAAGGAAATATAAATAACAACTTTATTATTGCCTCTAGGGCATATTTCCTTTAGTCTCCCACTTGCACTAGAGTCAATAATCTAGTTCACATCGCCATGTGATTTAATACCGATAGTTCACATCGTTATGTGAATTAACACCCATAGTTCACATCGCCATGTGACCACTACCCAAAGGGTTTACTAGAGTCAACAATCTAGTTCACATCATCATGTGATTAACACCCATAGAGTACTAAGGTGTGATCATGTTTTGCTTCGTGAGAGAAGTTCAGTCAGCGGGTCTGTTACATTCAGATCCGTATGTATTTTGCAAATTTCTATGTCTACAATGCTCTGCATGAAGCTACTCTAGCTAATTGCTCCCACTTTTAATACGCATCCAGATTGATACTTAGAGTCATCTAGATTAGTGTACAAGCTTGCATCGGCGTAACTCTTTACGAAGAACTCTTTATCACCTCCATAATCGAGAAACATTTCCTTAGTCATCCAGTAACTAAGGACACTTTTGACCGTTGTCCAGTGATCTACTCGTAGATCAAAATTGTACTCCCTTGCCAAACTCAGGGCAGGGCATACAATAGGTTTGGTATATAGCATGGCATACTTTATAGAACCTATGGCTGAGGCATAGGGAATGACTTTCATTCTATCTTCTGCAATGGTCGGGCATTGAGTCCTACTCAACTTCACACCTTGCAACACAGGCAAGAACTCTTTCTTTGACAGTTGCATTTTGAACTACTTCAAAATCTTTTCAAGGTATGTACTCATTAAAAAAACTTATCAAGCGTCTTGATCTATCTCTATAGATCTTGATGCTCAATATGTAAGCAACTTTACCGAGGTTTTTCTTTGAAAAAAACTTCTTTCAAACACTCATTTATGCTTTCCAGAAAATTCTACATCATTGATGGCTTCTCGCCCCTCGTTGGTTACCCCAAGTGGAAGGTTGAGATGTAGCGTAGCGGCAAATTTCCCTTGGCAAAGATACCAAGGATCGAATCCCGTGAGACTCCGAGGGTCGACAAGTAGGTGTCAACGGCGCCAGAAACTTAGCGGTTGACAGGACCTGCACACAGATACAGATAACTTTGCTCCCAACGAGTACAGAGAGGTTGTCAATCCCGCCGGCCTTGTTGTTTACAAAGGATCAAACACAAGAGATAATAATGATAGCTATGACTGCAACTAGGAAATAAAAACAGGAAGTAAATAGAAGGTGTGATCAGCGGTGGTAATATGGACCGGGGTCCCATGATGTTCACCAGTGATGTCTCTCTCCCAAAAGACGATAAAACAGCAAAGCGAGGTAAACAAATTACAGCTGGGCAATAGACAAGATTATGTGCGCAAACCAATGCTAACTATGCTGCAAAGAAAGGTAGAGGCTCAAAAGCATGGGCGGTACGCCAAGGCAAGTAGACCGAAATCCATCTGCATCTACTACTAATCATCCACCTTGAGATATCTATCCAGAACATCTCGCTGGTATTAAGTTGCGAATCCCACCCAAAGTGTAAACTCAAAGCAACAGACAACTGCATTAAAAGAACTTTCCGTAAAGTAAACAATCCTTGCACCCGCAAGTACAAGCACCGTTGTTTTCCCCCTTGTGGCAACATCACATCCCCTAGACTCATGTTTCTGTCACTCAAGCTAGTCATCAGGGGGCATGAACCCACAATCAAGCATAACGCTCCCTCTTGGAGTTACTACCTACTACTTGGCCAAAGCAATAAACAGCAACGGAGAACATGCAAGAATTACTCAAGAACAAAGGTATAACAGAGGTGAATCAAATATATTACTCAAACACAATCTGAACATAGTCTCATAATCCATCGGATCCCAGCAAACTCAGCATAGCAACAGCATAAAGATTACATATGTGCCTCGATCATGTAGGGCAGCTCACGAGGTCTAAACCATGAAGAGCAAAGAGGGGAGGAGAACATCACATAGCTACTGATCATGGACCCATGGTCCAAGGTGGACTACTCACGACTCATCTGGGAAGCGTCCATGGTGGTGGAGAAGCTCCTGGTGGTGGTTCTCCCCTCCGGCAGGGTGCCGGGAAGAGTTCTCCTGATGCTCCCGATCTTGGAAGCGCTGCGGCGGCGGAACAGAGGCGAGATCACGAAAAAGGGTTCTGTCCTCGAGGGTTTCGGGACTAGAGGGATATATATGCGAAGGGGGGCAGCCAGAGGCGGAGCAGGGGCCCCAGGCGCCTCCCTGGCGCGGCCAGGGGTGGGGCCACGCCAGGTGGCCGCATGGGCCTCCCCTGGCTCCCCTCTGGCCCCGCTTTGGTTCTTCGCGAAGCTTCCTGTACGCTGATTTTTCCTGTATTTTTCCCGGAATTTTTGGAGCACTTTTAATATGGGGGAAACCTGAAATAGAAAAACAGCAGAAAACAGGAACTGGCACTGTGGTGCACTGAGTTAATAGGTTAGTCCAAATATGATCAAAAGTGTATGGAAGTGCATCAATATCATAGCAATATCACACAAAAGAAGCATGGAGCAAGCAGAAATTATAGATACGTTTTGGACGTATCAATCATTTCTGATCGACAATATGTCATTCACATATACTTATCAGAAAGGCTGTAGTGCTCCCACTCACTTTCTTGTAAATACAGGCTTCACCGCAAGTCTGTATAAAACTATATGCTTTGATCAACTTATCAAAGCGTATATTCCAACTCTGAGATGCTTGCACCAGTCCATAGATGGATTGCTGGAGCTTGCATATTTGGTTAGCACCTTTATTATTGACAAAACCTTCTGGCTGCATCATATACAATTCTTCTTTAATAAATCCATTAAAGAATGCAGTTTTGTTATCCATTTGCTAGATTTCATAAAATGCGGCAATTGCTAACATGATTCGGACAGACTTAAGCATCGCTACAGGTGAGAAAGTCTCATCGTAGTCAACTCCTTGAATATGTTGAAAACCTTTCGCAACAAGTCGAGCTTTGTAGATAGTAACATTATCGTCGGCCTCGGTCTTCCTCTTGAAGATCCATTTATTTTCAATGGCTTGCCGATCATCGGGCAAGTTAACCAAAGTCCACACTTTGTTCTCATACATGGATCCCATCTCAGATTTTATGGCCTCAAGCCATTTTGCGGAATCTGGGTTCATCATCGTTTCCTCATAGTTCGTAGGTTCATCATGGTCTAGTAACATGACTTCGAGAACCGGGTTGCCGTACCAGTCTGGCGTGGAACGTACTCTGGCTGATCTACGAAGTTCAGCAGTAACTTGATCCGAAGTTTCATGATCATCATCATGAGCTTCCTCACTAATTGGTGTAGGAATCACTAGAACTAGTTTATGTGATGTACTACTATCCAATTCGGGAGAAGGTACAATTACCTCATCAAGTTCCACTTTCCTCCCACTCACTTCTTTCGAGAGAAACTCCTTCTCTAGAAAGGATCCATTCTTAGCAAGGAATATCTTGCCTTTGGATCTGTGATAGAAGGTGTACCCAATAGTCTCCTTTGGGTATCCTATGAAGACACATTTCTCTGACTTGGGTTTGAGCTTATCAGGTTGAAGCTTTTTCACATAAGCATTGCAGCCCCAAACTTTAAGAAACGACAACTTTGGTTTCTTGCCAAACCATAGTTCATAAGGCATCGTCTCACCAGATTTAGATGTTGCCCTATTTAACGTGAATGCAGCTGTCTCTGATGCATAACCCAAAACGATAGTGGTAAATCGGTAAGAGACATCATAGACCGCACCATATCCAATAAAGTACGGTTACGACGTTTAGAAACACCATTACGCTGTGGTGTTCCGGGTGGCATGAGTTGTGAAATTATTCCGCACTGTTTCAAATGAAGACCAAACTCGTAACTCAAATATTCACCTCCACGATCAGATCATAGAAACTTTATTTTCTTGTTACGATGATTCTCTACTTCACTCTCAAATGTTTTAGACTTGTGCTTCATCAAGTAGATATACCCATATCTGCTCAAATTATCAGTGAAGGTCAGAAAATAACGATACCCGCCACGAGCTTCAACACTCATCGGTCCACATACATCAGTATGTATGATTTCCAACAAATCTATTGCTCGCTCCATTATTCCGGAGAATGGAGTTTTAGTCATCTTGCCCATGAGGCATTGTTCGCAAGCACCAAGTGATTCATAATCAAGTGATTCAAAAAGTCCATCACTATGGAGTTTCTTTATGCACTTTACACCAATATGACCTAAACGGCAGTGCCACAAATAAGTTGCACTATCATTATTAACCTTGCATCTTTTGGCTTCAATATTATGAATATGTGCATCACTACGATCGAGAACCAACAAACTATTTTCATTGGGTGTATGACCATCGAAGGCTTCATTCATGTAAACAGAATAACAATTATTCTATGACTTTAAATGAATAACCGTATTGCAACAAACATGATCAAATCATATTCATGCTCAACGCAAATGCCAAATAACGTTTATTTAGGTTCTACACTAATCCCGAAAGTATAGGGAGTGTGCGATGATGATCATATCAATCTTGGAACCACTTCCAACACACATCGCCATTTCACCTTTAACTAGTCTCGGTTCATTCTGCAACTCTCATTTCGAGTTACTAATTTTAGCAACTGAACTGGTATCAAATACCCAGGGGTTGCTATGAACACTAGTAAAATACACATCAATAATCTGTATATCAAATATACCTTTGTTCACTTTGCCATCCTTCTTATCCGCCAAGTATCTAGGGAAGATCTACTTCCTGTGACCATTTCCTTTGCAGTAGAAGCACTTAGTTTCAGTCTTGAGTTTAGCTTTGGGTTTCTTCACGGGAGTGACAACTTGCTTGTCATTCTTCTTGAAGTTCCACTTCTATCCCTTCGCCCTTTACTTGAAACAAGTGGTCTTGTTAACCATCAACACTTGATGCTCTTTCTTGATTTCTACCTTCGCCGATTTCAGCATCGCGAAGAACTCGGGAATTACTTTCGTCATCCCTTGCATATTATAGTTCATCACGAAGTTCTACTAACTTGGTGATTGTGACTAGAGAACTTTGTCAATTACTGAAGATTAACTCCCATTTGATTCAAGTAATTGTAGTACCCAGACAATCTGAGCACATGCTCACTGGTTGAGCTATTCTCCTCCATCTTGTAGGCAAAGTACTGTCAGAGGTCTTATACCTCTCGACACGGGCATGAGTATGAAATACTAATTTCAACTCTTGGAACATCTCATATGCTCCATGGCATTCAAAATGTTTTTGAATTCCCGGTTATGAGCCGTAAAGCATGGCGCACTAAACTATCAAGTAGTCATCATATCGAGCTTGCCAAACGTTCATAACGTCTGCATCTGCTCCTGCAATAGGTTTGTCACCTAGCGGGGCATCAAGGACATAATACTTATGTGCAACAATGAGGATAATACTCAGATCACGGACCTAGTCCGCATCATTGCTACTAACATCTTTCAACTTAGTTTTCTCTAGGAACATATCAAAAATATAGGCGAGCTATAAAGCGAGCTATTGATCTACAACATAATTTGCAAATACTATCAGGACTAAGTTCATGATAAATTAAAGTTCAATTAATCATATTACTAAAGAACTCCCACTTACATAGACATCCCTCTAGTCATCTAAATGATCACGTGATCCAAATCAACTAAACCATGTCTGATCATCGCGTGAGATGGAGTAGTTTTCAATGGTGAACATCTTATGTTGATCATATATACTATATGATTCAGGCTCGACCTTTCGGTCTCCAGTGTTCTGAGGCCATGTCTGTACATGATAGGCTCGTCAAGTTTAACCTGAGTATTCTGCATGTGCAAAACTGTCTTACACCCGTTGTATTTGAACGTAGAGCTTATCACACCCGATCATCATGTGGTGTCTCGGCACGACGAACTTTCGCAACGGTGCATACTCAGGGAGAACACTTGTACCTTGAAATTTTGCAAGGAATCATCTTATAATGCTACCGCCATACTAAGCAATATAAGAAGCATAATAAGATAAACATCACATGCAATCAAAATATGTGACATGATATGGCCATCATCATCTTGTGCTTTTGATCTCCATCTCCAAGGCACTGTCATGATCACCATCGTCACCGGTGCGACACCTTGATCTCCATCGTAGTATCATTGTCGTCTCGCCAACTATTTCTTCCACGACTATCGCTACCGCTTAGTGATAAAGTAAAGCAATTACATGGCGATTGTATTTCATACAATAAAGCGACAACCATATGGCTCCTGCCAGTTGCCGATAACTTTACAAAACATGATCATCTCACATAATAATGTATAACTCATCATGTCTAGACAATATCACATCACAACATGCCCTGCAAAAACAAGTTAGACGTCCTCTACTTTGTTGTTGCAAGTTTTACCTGGCTGCTACGGGCTTACCAAGAACCGTTCTTACCTACGCATACAAAAACCACAATGATTTTTCATCAAGTATGTGTTGTTTTAACATTCACAAGGATTGGGCGTAGCAACACTCGATTCAACTAAAGTTGGAGAAACTGACACCCGCCAGCCACCTGTGTGTGAAGCACGTCGGTAGAACCAGTCTCGCGTAAGCGTACGCGTAATGTCGGTCCGGGCCGCTTCATCCAACAATACCACCGAATCAAAGTATGACATGCTGGTAAGCAGTATGACTAGTATCGTCCACAACTCACTTGTGTTCTACTCGTGCATATCATCTACGCATAGACCTGGCTCATGATGCCACTGATGGGGAACGTAGTATTTCAAAAAAATTCCTACGATCACGCAAGATCTATCTACTAGATGCATAGCAACGAGAAGGGAGAGTGTGTCTATGTACCCTCGTAGACCGAAAGCGGAAGCGTCTAGTGACGCGGTTGATGTAGTCGAACTTCTTCGCGATCCAACCGATCAAGCACCGAACGGACGACACCTCCGCATTCAGCACACGTTCAGCTTGATGACGTCCCACGAGCTCTTGATCCGGTTGAGCTTCACGGGAGAGTTTCGTCAGCACAACGACATGGTGATGGAGATAATGAAGCTACCGGCGCAGGGCTTCGCCTAAGAAATGCAATGGTATGACCGAGGTGTGTTTCTGTGGAGGGGGGCACCGCACACGGCTAGAACAATGTTTCTTGTGTGTCTTTGGGTGCCCCCCTGCTGTGACACCCCGAGACTGATGCGCTAGGTGTCAGCCAGTTATTCGTCGTCGTTGCCTTCGCCATTTGCTTGCGTGTGCATCCTTGCCTTGTCATCATGTTCATTGCATCATCATGTTTTCAAACTTGCATCCGGCCGAAACCCCTCGTCCTTTCTGTTGTCCGTTCAGAGCCCAAACACACTTGCACGTGCCCGCAGCACCTCCGAATATTTGTTTTATGAGTGGCCGGAAAATGTTCTCGGAATGGGATGAAACTTGGCGTGTGGTCTTACTATAGCATAGGTATACTGCCTGTCAAGTTTCGTGACTTTCGGAGTTCGTTTGATAGCCCAATGGTTAACCGTGTAAACCGCCGAAAGCCTTTTCTCTTTTGGCCCAGCACCCCTTCACAACAGCCCGCTAGCCCACCATAACCCCCTCCATGCTCACCGTCGTCGGATCAGGATCGCGTGGCCGAAAACCGTACCTCATTTGGACACTCCTAGCTCCCTCTACCTATATATATGTGTCTCCCCCCCGAAATTTTCGCAGTTGAAACCCTAGCCCCGCTCCCCTCGCGCCGCCGGACATGTCCGTCTGCGCCGGACATTTCCAGCCTTCACGTTGCTCCGGCCAATCCCGCGCCGCCAACTCAGCCAGGCCGCCTCGTGGCAGCTCCTCATTCGCCCCACCTACGCGCCCCCTTCCCTGCCGCCCACGGGCCCGCCGGGCCCGAGCTAGGCCCGTTAGGCCCGAGCGTCCGCCGCCGCCAGCCCGCGTCCCCGTGCATCGTCTCCTCCGCCGCTGCCGCCGCGCAACTGCCACATGCCGCTCATCGGAGTCGCACCTCCCCTCACGGCCCCCGCGTAGAGCCCCACCGGCCGCCGCCCCGCTTGCCAGCTCCGCCGCCACCCGAGATGACCACCACCTTGCCGCCTGAGCTCGAAGCTCCGGCGACTGTCCCTCGCCGCGGCCCTTCTCCCCGTGCCGGATCCAGCGGGATCCCGCCGGAGGGCCGCCCCCGCGCCCAGTTCTGCCCTTCCCTCGACGCTCCGCGGCTCGATCCGGCCTTCCTGTGCCCTCCCCGGAGGCCGGCGAGCTCCGCCGCCGCTGGTCGATCCCGATCGGATCGGGAGGATCCGATCGAGGCCGCTCGTCGCCTGGGCCTCCTCGCCCTCGCACGTGGGCCGGCCCAGATCCCACCGGCCCACCTCCACTAGCCTCGGCCTGCCTCCTCCTCTCCGACTTGGCCCACGGGCCCTCTGGTGAGCCACTCCCCTAAACCCCACCCGGTGCGCCAGTTAGTACATCACAGACTTGACATGCTTGACTTGTTTTGCTCATATCTTCTAGGCCGTAGCTCCGAATTAAATAAACTTTATATGAAACTTGACTAGAATTTCGAGTAGATCACCATGGTGCATGTTAACTTGTTGTTCAACAACTTTAACTTAAGGTTTCTTCAGATCTGGACCAATTTTGAAATGTGCATATGAGGACTTACAGGAATGGTTATATGTTGATTCCGGCTTTATTTAAACTTTTTGGTTTGTGTTGTTCTTGTGTGCTTCATTCCTTGCCATGTATTGCATCATATAGATTTTGTCTTGCATCATATTTGGTTGAGCATCTTGTCATGTTCTTGAGTGGTGTGTTTACCATGTTGTGTGCTTTCTTCTCGCTAGTTATTTTCCGTTGTGATCGTGAGGATTCGTTCGTCTACACTTGGTTCGTCTTCATGGATTCTCCTTCGTCTACTTCATGGACTCGTTCTTCTTCCTTGCGGGATCTCAGGCAAGATGACCATCACCTTGGATACCTTTACTATCATTGCTATGCTAGATGTGTCGATGCTATCGCTATATGTCGTGCTACCTATCTGTTGTTGTCAGCCTCTCCTTGTTGCCATGAAACCTCTAACCTTTGACACCTTCCCAGCAAAACCGTTGTTTGGCTATGTTACCCGCTTGCTCAGCCCCTCTTATAGCGTTGTTAGTTGCAGGTGAAGATGAAGATTGATCCATGTCGGATCTTGTTGTTGGAATATCACAATATATCTTAACACACCTATATACTTGGCAATGGGTGGAAGGATTGGCCTTTTGCTCGGTGTTTTGTTCCACTCATGCCACCTTAGGAGCCGATAAACCGGCGTTATGTTCCTTGATTTTGCGTTCCTTACACGGTTGGGCATATGGGGACCCCTTGACAGTTCATCTTTGAATAAAACTCCTCCAACAAGGCCCAACATTGGTTTTAATTTGCTTCATAATAACAACTTAATTAATTAATTAAATTGCATAGGGGGTCGCGTCCCCAAGGATTCTTTCTACATAGCAGGGGGGCCAGTTGTAACGCCCCGGACACACCCGCCGGTGGTCGTTACTCCTGGCGGGATCTAGACTGGCCCCACATATCAATACTAGTCTTTTCTGAGCACTGTGTCCTCACTCGTGCGCACCCGGGACCAACTTCCCGGTCGATCACCCATCCTGAAACTACTCCAAGCTGAGCACGCTTAACTTTGGAGTTCTATCCGAATGGGCTCCCGGAAAAGAAGGAATTCCTTATTGATATGAGTAGTCTATCATCCCTAATAGGCCAGGCTATCACATACACCCCCACTCAAAGGAACCGACGTCCTCGTCGGGCCACAGGAACGTTCCCTCTTGGCACAAACGTCTGTGCCTCCAGGACAGCACAAGTGCCATGCCGTGTGCCACGACGGGTCACAAACGTCATGCACAACATGACTGCAAACTGCCCACAAACATCCGTATAACCGTAAGGGTCGGCTCTGATACCAACTTGTAACGCCCCGGACACACCCGCCGGTGGTCGTTACTCCTGGCGGGATCTAGACTGGCCCCACATATCAATACTAGTCTTTTCTGCGCACTTTGTCCTCACTCATGCGTACCCGGGACAAACTTCCCGGTCGGTCACCCATCCTGAAACTACTCCAAGCTGAGCACGCTTAACTTTGGAGTTCTATCCGAATGGGCTCCCGGAAAAGAAGGAATTCCTTATTGATATGAGTAGTTTATCATCCCTAATAAGCCAGGCTATCACACCAGTGCTGATGGTGTTGGTCCCAAACGGGCAGCCTGTGGGGCCGACTTGAGGCAACTCAAGGTGCTGATTCCCGTAGCTTGACCTATCCGGTCGTGGCCTGAGACGAGATATGCGCGGCTACTATCAGGGTGTCGGCCCGCCGGGAGGTCTTGCTGGACTTGTTTTACCATTGTCGAAATGTCTTGTGCACCGGGATTCCGAGCCTGATCGGATTGTCCCTAAGATAAGGGGTAATATTATTATTACTTCTGTTGATGGTGAGAGCTTGTGATGGGCTAAGTTGGGACACCTCTGCAGGGTTATGATCTTTCGAAAGACGCGCCCGTGGTTATGTGGCAGATTGGAATTTGTTAATGTCCGGTTATAGAAAACTTGACAGAGGATCCGAGATAAAACACACAACCGTCTGAGTAACCGTGACCGTCTCTTTTCACTTTGAGAAGAGAACACGGTGGGGTTATGTTTGACTCGTAGGTAGATCAGGATCTTTAGCGATCATTACTAGTTTGCGACCGTTTCCGTAGATGCTCATCTTATTCTTTTACTCGTAAGTTAGCCACCATATATTGCTTAGCCGCTGCTGCAACCTTCACCACTTATCCTTTCCACATCCTTTAAGCTTTGCTAGTCTTGTTACCCATGGCTATGGAATTGATGAGTCCTCGTGGCTCACAGATACTACAACAACAGTTGCAGGTGCAGGTTTCCGATGACTTGACATGAGAGTGATGTCCTTTTGTTGGTGTTCTTTCTTCTTCTTCTTCGTCAGTCTTGGGCTAGGTTCCTGGTCGGCGGCCTGGGATAGCAGATGGATGTCGTTGTGCTTTTCATGTTTGCATCCGTAGTCGGATGCTTTGTATTGATGTTGTTGTATTCATGTGAATTTTATGATTGTTGTATCTCCATGTATTTATGTAATGGTACGATGTAATGATATCCATCTCGCTAAGCGCCTGAGATGCGGTTGTGCCCCAATCACGTACGAGTCACGTGATCGGGATAGAATCGCATCTTGGGCCTGACAAGTTGGTATCAGAGCCTCGACCGACCATAGGAGCCCCCTTGATTGATCGTAGCTTGGTCGTTGTTGAGTCTAGAAGAAAACTATTTTGGAGTCTAGTTATATCGGAGAGTAGGATTTCTTTTTACTCCCCAGCCCCCTTCATCGCTCTGGTGAGGGATCTTGACGTAGGTGTTTTGAATTACTTCTCTTCCCCTTCAAATTTTTTTAGGATCACGCGGTTTGTTTTCGTTCGTTGCGCTGTCAGTTCTTTCATCTGGTGCATCTCTCGTCAAGTCGATTTGACCTCCTCGTCTTTGCTTCAACCCTCGGTTCTTTCCAACTGATGTTCTTTTCCCTTTCGAAGTTGTCTTTCTTTTTCCCACCCTCCCATCCTTTTTCTTCTCGGAGCCGGAGTCCTTAATCGAGTATCCATCCTACTCGTGAAAATCCTTTGCATTATTTCCCTAGTTATTTCAACCGGTGAATTTTCGTCTAGTCGTTATTTATTCATCTCTTTTTCTTTTCCGGTGGTTTTAATTCAAGTATTCAGTGTTCTTCATATTCCTTTCCCTCAGCTCAAATGTTTTTCCCCTTGCTCGTTCACCTCCCGCCATTTAATTATTCCGGAGTTCCGAAGAAATCTCAGGAGATTCATCTGTGTTCTAATTAATTCGAGGTTGTCACCTCATTCAAGCCTTTCAATTATTCCGGTGCGTCATCTCCTTTTCAATCCTTTTCAACGGTGTTTTCTCTTCGGTGGGCTCATAACCCACAGGTATTTTCCCAGGATCTTACCTGACTCTTCTAGTTATTTCCCAGAGTATTCCTAAATTCTTTTCAAGTTTGACGTAAGTATGGATTCCATCAGTCATATGCCTTCTCCAAGATCGCTTTTAATTCTTTTCGTCGTGGGTTCAACCTTTCTTCTTTTCATTCATCCGGAGTAGTTCTTGAATTCTTTCGGTTGTGTTCCTCCGAAGGCCATCATTTCAGAAGATTTCTTCGTTCTCAGTTTTCAACTTCGTCCTTCAAATATTCTTCATTGATGCCTCTTCGTTCGTATCCACATTCATCAGGTGCTTCGTTCAAGCATTCTCTAATCAGTTCGCGATCTCTTCGTTCTCTTGTATCTTAATTCCCCAAGTGCTTTATTTTTTCCCGGTGATTCATTCTCTTTTCTTCGTTCAATTTCAGTTCTTCCCGGTGGTTTGTTCTTTTATTTACTCGGCCTTAATTCTTTACATGGTTCTCTCAAGAATTCTTTTCCGGTGTTATCTTATCAATCCATTCATTTTTATTCCAATCCTACCGGTGTTTCATGAAGACTTTATCAAGTTCACGATATATCCCTCTTTAATCTTTTCAACGAGAATAAGTAGTATGCGAATCCATTGCTACTCATCAATTTAATTGGTGGAGGATAAGCATAACATAATTCTTATTCTTCTTTGTGGAGTTGATTTAATCCCTTCCTTCGAAGTTTATTCTTGATGAATAAATTCTAGTTTCAAGTCCTTTCATCTTTTCTTTCCCGAAGTTCAAAGTTTTATCGGCCTTCTCGTCAGACCCTCGTGTAAATAATCGCAAGGCTTAATCTTATTCCTTTTGTTCGTCATTTCTATATCATCATCCTTTTGTTACCAGAGTTCCTCATGGTGGCTTTTCATGAGATAATTCATTCTTCAAACGTTCATCTTATTCTTCTAGAGCAGCTCAAGCATTCTTATTCTTTTGTGTCTCGAGATGCAAATAATTCTCCGCATTCTTTTGAAAGGGAGTTTTGCATTTCTTCCTTCTCGGCTATTCGATCTTTTGGTAGTGGCGGAAATTCACCTCAAGTTTTGAGATGGTGACATAAGCCCACGAAAATCAAATCTTTCGTTGTTTAGTTTCCTATAACTCCATTCAATCCTTTATTCTAAGGATGCTCTTTCAAATCATTCATGATGGAAGTTGTCATCTTCTTCTCCGTTCTTCTCATTCCATTCTTTAATTCTTCCGGAGGTTTTTCTTGTTCATCTCGCCAAGTATCGCTCCTTATTCTGAACTTCATGTTCTATTCCTTTCATTTTCAGCCAGAGTGCTGCCCGAATTCCTTTGCTCAATTCCTTTTCAATCTCGCTTAACCGGAGTGGTTTCAATGTCTCTCTTGTCATTTAAGCTCTCGATTCTTGTCTTTCTACCATCAAGACTCTCGTACTCTTCCTTGTTCCTCCTTTGTAACAGAGATTCTCAATCTTGTTCACCTTCGTTGTGTTCTTCCTTTCAAGTGGCTCAACCTCTCATCATTCTTTGGTTTCACCTTGTTCTTCCTTTTTCTCTTCCGTCTCGTTCCTAAGATCTCGGGACGAGATCTCTTGTTAGTAGGGGAGTGTTGTGACACCCCGAGACCGATGCGCTAGGTGTCAGCCAGTTATTCGTCATCGTTGCCTTCGCCATTTGCTTGCGTGTGCATCCTTGCCTTGTCATCATGTGCATTGCATCATCATGTTTTCAAAACTTGCATCCGTCCGAAACCCCTCGTCCTTTCCGTTGTTCGTTCTGAGCCCAGACACACTTGCACATGCCCGCGGCACCTCCGAATATTTATTTTATGAGTGGCCGGAAAATATTCTCGGAATGGGATGAAACTTGGCGTGTGGTCTTACTATAGCATAGGTAGACCGCCTGTCAAGTTTCGTCGCGTTCGGAGTTCGTTTGATAGCCCAATTGTTAACCGTGTTAACCGCCGGAAGCCTTTTCTCTTTTGGCCCAGCACCCCTTCACAACAGCCCGGTAGCCCATCCTAACCCCCTCCATGCTCTCGGTTGTCGGATCAGGATCGCGTGGCCGAAAACCGCTCCTCATTTGGACACTCCTAGCTCCCTCTACCTATATATATATGTCTCCCCCCAAAATTTTCGCAGTTGAAACCCTAGCCCCACTCCCCTCGCGCCGCCGGACATGTCCGTCCGCGCCGGACATGTCCAGCCTCCACGTCGGTCCAGCCAATCCCGCACCGCCAACTCAGCCAGGCCGCCACGTGGCAGCTCCTCATTCGCCCCACCTACGCGCCCACTTCCCCGCCGCCCGCGGGCCCGCAGGGGCCCGAGCCAGGCCCGTTAGGCCCGAGCGTTCGCCGCCGCCAGCTCGCGTCCCCGTGCGTCGTCTCCTCCTCCGCCGCCACGCAGCTGCCACACGCCGCTCATCGGAGTCGCGCCTCCCCTCACGGCCCCCGCGCCGAGCCCCGCCGGCCGCCGCCCCGCTTGCCAGCTCCGCCGCCACCCGAGATGACCACCACCTTGCCGCCTGAGCTCGAAGCTCCGGCGATTGTCCCTCGCCGCTGTCCCTTCTCCCCGTGCCGGATCTGGTGGGATCCCGCCGAAGGGCCGCCCCCGCGCCCAGTTCTGCCTTCCCCCGACGCTCCGCGGCTCGATCCGGCCTTCCCGTGCTCTCGCCGGAGGCCGGCGAGCTCCGCCGCCGCTGGCCGATCCTGATCGGATCGGGAGTATCCGGTCGAGGCCGCTCGTCGCCTAGGCCTCCTCGCCCTCGCACGTGGGTCGACCCAGATCCCACCAGTCTGCCTCCACTAGCCTCGGCATGCCTCCTCCTCTCCGACTTGGCCCATGGGCCCTCTGGTGAGCCACTGCCCTAAACCCAGCCCGGTGCGCCAGTTAGTATTTAGCGCTCACCTGTTTTTTTTTCTTTGTCTGAAAACTGCTAAGTCCCCAGTATATGTAATTTTGTTGCATACTTTGAGTGCATGGAACTTTTTGTGTGTTGGTCCAAATGATGCATATAATATGTCCAGATGTTCGTTGTGATATGCTCTTCATTTTGTTCCATTGTGGCATGCTTGTTTGAGTTCATCTTGATGCCCTAATCATCGTTGCAAGAGTGCTATAAGTTTAAAACTGATGGTAACTGTAATTTTGTTAGCATGTTTGAGATGTGATAACTTTGTGCATGTTTATCCAAATGAAGCATATGATATGTCAAAATGTTCATCGTGAAGTGCTCTACATGTTGGTTGCTGTAGCATTCATGTTATAACCATATTGCCATGTTAATCGCTGTTGCAAAAGTGCATGTGGCTGTTAAGTGCTGAAACTTGTTATGAGATGTTGATTTGTCTTGCTCATAGCTATTGATGTGTTTGTCTTTCATGCCACATGTCTATATGTTTTAGAAGCACAATCATGCCATCTTTGCTGTGGTGCAATCCACTTTTCTTGATATGCCTTGTGGTGTTTGCAACAAGCTTGTAAAGTAGCCTACTCGCTGTTGTTATTTTCTAGGACTTGTTGAAAAATTGCTAAGTCTGAAACTGTTAAACCTGATGCTATGTTTGCTTGATGCCTCACTCAAATCCATGCTTGTTTTGGGTTGCCCAATGATCATGTCTTGTTGTCCATGTTATGATCTATCCATCCATGCCCTTGTTTGCATCTATGGACTGCTGTAGCTTATTTATTTCTTGCTCTCAAGTTGCTATAAATGTACCTGGCAGACTGTTATCAGCATGATCAATTTGGTGAAGCTTGTTGTTATTGATCCATGCCTCCTATGGAGTTGCTCCAATGGAGTTGTTTGATGTATGATATGTCTATTACATGTCCATCATATTTATATACTTAGTAGAGTTGATATGCTTGTTGTTTTGTGCCTCCAAAGGCAGCATCGTGATGATGTTTTTGCCTTCCCAGATTTTGACCAAGTCTGGATAAATTTATTGCAACTTGCCATGCTTGTTTAATTGTGTTCCAGTAAGTTTTTGGGTGTGCTCTAAGTTCATGCTTGTTAAGTATCATGTCTATTTCACATCCATGCCTCTTGTTATCACGTTTGGGTGCTGTAGCATATATATACCTTGCTCCAAAGTTGCTATGTGGCTGTTAACTTCAGCTTTGCATTGTAACTTGTTTTGCTCATATCTTCTAGCCCGTTGCTCCGTTTTGAGCGTGTCTTATATGAAACTTGTGTATTTTTGCATGTAGAAGCATAATATCTTGTTGTTTTCATGTTTGGAGTGTGTTTGCTTGTTGTTTGGATGCATTTTGCATACTTGACATGCTTGACTTGTTTTGCTCATATCTTCTAGGCCGTAGCTCCGAATTAAATAAACTTTATATGAAACTTGACTAGAATTTCGAGTAGATCATCATGGTGCATGTTAACTTGTTGTTCAACAACTTTAACTTAAGGTTTGTTCAGATCTGGACCAATTTTGAAATGTGCATATGAGGACTTACAGGAATGGTTATATGTTGATTCCGGCCTCATTTAAACTTTTTGGTTTGTGTTGTTCTTGTGTGCTTCATTCCTTGCCATGTATTGCATCATATAGATTTTGTCTTGCATCATATTTGGTTGAGCATCTTGTCATGTTCTTGAGTGGTGTGTTTACCATGTTGTGTGCTTTCTTCTCGCTAGTTCTTTTCCGTTGTGATCGTGAGGATTCGTTCGTCTACACTTGGTTCGTCTTCGTGGATTCTCCTTTGTCTACTTCATGGACTCGTTCTTCTTCCTTGCAGGATCTCAGGCAAGATGACCATCACCTTCGATACCTTTACTATCATTTCTATTCTAGATGTCTCGATGTTATCGCTATATGTCGCGCTACCTATCTTTTGTTGTCAGCCTCTCCTTGTTGCCATGAAACCTCTAACCTTTGACACCTTCCCAGCAAAACCGTTGTTTGGCTATGTTACCCGCTTGCTCAGCCCCTCTTATAGCGTTGTTAGTTGCAGGTGAAGATGAAGATTGATCCATGTCGGATCTTGTTGTTGGAATATCACAATATATCTTAACACACCTATATACTTGGCAATGGGTGGAAGGCTTGGCCTTTTGCTCGGTGTTTTGTTCCACTCATGCCACCTTAGGAGCCAATAAACCGGCGTTATGTTCCTTGATTTTGCGTTCTTTACACGGTTGGGTATATGGGGACCCCTTGACAGTTCATCTTTGAATAAAACTCCTCCAACAAGGCCCAACATTGATTTTAATTTGCTTCATTATAACAACTTAATTAATTAATTAAATTGCATAGGGGGTCGCGTCCCCGAGGATTCTTTCTACATAGCAGGGGGCCAGTGCTGATGGTGTTGGTCCCAAACGGGCAGCCCGCGGGGCCGACTTGAGGCAACTCAAGGTGCTGGTTCCCGTAGCTTGACCTATCCGGTCATGGCCTGAGACGAGATACGCGCGGCTACTATCAGGGTGTCGGCATGCCGGGAGGTCTTGCTGGACTTGTTTTACCATTGTCGAAATGTCTTGTGCATCGGGATTCCGAGCCTGATCGGATTGTCCCTAAGATAAGGGGTAATATTATTATTACTTCTACTGATCGTGAGAGCTTGTGATGGGCTAAGTTGGGACACCCTTGCAGGGTTATGATCTTTCGAAAGATGTGCCCAAGGTTATGTGGCAGATTGGAATTTGTTAATGTCTGGTTGTAGAAAACTTGACAGAGGATCTGAGATAAAACACACAACCGTGTGAGTAACCGTGACCGTCTCTTTTCACTTTGAGAAGAGAACACGGTGGGGTTATGTTTGACTCGTAGGTAGATCAGGATCTTTAGCGATCATTACTAGTTTGCGACCGTTTGCGTAGATGCTCATCTTATTCTTGTACTCGTAAGTTAGCCACCATATATTGCTTAGCCGCTGCTGCAACCTTCACCACTTATCCTTTCCACACCCTTTAAGATTTGCTAGTCTTGTTACCCATGGTTATGGGATTGCTGAGTCCTCGTGGCTCACAGATACTACAACAACAGTTGCAGGTGCAGGTTTTCGATGACTTGACGTGAGAGCGATGTCCTTTTGTTGGAGTTCTTTCTTCTTCTTCTTCGTAAGTCTTGGGCTAGGTTCCTGGTCGACAGCCTGGGATAGCAGATGGATGTCATTGTGCTTTTCATGTTTGCATCCGTAGTCGGATGCTTTGTATTGATGTTGTTGTATTCATGTGAATTGTATGATTGTTGTATCCCCATGTATTTATGTAATGGTACGATGTAATGATATCCATCTTGCTAAGCGCCTGAGATGCGGCCGTGCCCCAATCACGTACGAGTCACGTGATCGGGATATAATCGCATCTTGGGCCTGACACCTGCCCCCGTATATAAAGTAGCAAGGGGGAGGTGCGGCCAGGCCATAGGGCGCGCCGAGGGAGTAGGATTCCTACTCCTAGTAGGAATAGGAACCCCTCTTTCCTATTCCTACTAGGAGTAGGAAAGGAAGGGGAGGAGAGGAGAAGGAAAGGAGAGGTGGCGCCTCCCCCCTTTTCCTAGTCCAACTAGGAACCCTAGGGGGTGCGGCCAGCCCTATGGGCTGCCCCTCTCTTTCCCTCATAGGCCCACTATGGCCCATACTCCCTCGGGGGGGGGGGGGGGGTTCGGTAACCCCCTCTGGCACTCCGGTTTTACCCGATAACACCCGGAACATTTCCGGTGTCCAAATATAGTCGTCCAATATATTAATCTTTATGTCTCAGACATTCAGAGACTCCTCGTCATGTCTGTGATCTCATCCGGGACTCCGAACTACCTTCGGTACATCAAAACTCATAAACTCATAATACCGACCGTCATCAAACATTAAGTGTGCGGACCCTACGGGTTCGAGAACTATGTAGACATGAGCGAGACTCATCTCCGGTCAATAACCAATAGCGGAACCTGGATGCTCATATTGGCTCCTACATATTCTATGAAGATCTTTATCGGTCAAACCGCATAACAACATATGTTGTTCCCTTTGTCATCGGTACGTTACTTGCCCGAGATTCGATCGTCGGTATCACAATACCTAGTTCAATCTCGTTATCGGCAAGTCTCTTTACTCATTCCGTTGTACATCATCTCGTGACTAACTCATTAGTCATTTGCTTGCAAGGCTTATTATGATGTGTATTACCGAGAGGGCCCAGAGATACCTCTCCGACACTCGGAGTGACAAATCCTATTCTTGATCTATGCCAACACCACAAACACCTTCGGAGAAACCTGTAGACCATCTTTATAATCACCCAGTTACGTTGTGATGTTTGATAGCACACAAGGTGTTCCTCCGGTATTCGGGAGTTGCATAATCTCATAGTCATAGGAACATGTATAAGTCATGAAGAAAGCAATAGCAGCAAAACTAAACGATCATATTGCCAAGCTAACGGATGGGTCTTGTCCATCACATCATTCTCCTAATGATGTGACCACGTTGATCAAATGACAACTCATGTCTATGGCTAGGAAACATAACCATCTTTGATCAATGAGCTAGTCTAGTAGAGGCATACTAGGGACACTCTGTTTTGTCTATGTATTCACACATGTACTAAGTTTCCGGTTAATACAATTCTAGCATGAACAATAAAAATTTATCATGATATAAGGAAATATAAATAACAACTTTATTATTGCCTCTAGGGCATATTTCCTTCAGTAGAAAACCGTTAGATCCCTCGGTACGGAGCCGAACATAACCGGACGTACCAGAGGGGAGTTCACATGGGGGTTTACCCTGGTTCGGGCCCTCATGGTGAGGTAATACCATGCACCCTGCTTTGATTTTTGTTAATGTGGGAGCACCTCATGCGTGGGGATTACAAGAGGATGATGATGAATACCGAGAGTTATCTCTAATGGAATTGATTGTGCGAGCTACCCCTAACCTCTTCTTATAAAGAGGATAAGAGCTAGGGTTTATAGGGCACATATCTGACCCCATGCATGAGGGCTTCTCGTCTTGCACCCCAAGCTGAACTTCCTACTCTGTGTCGCCCCTGGACTTCCTATTGGAGTCGCGTTGATGCCAGGCCCCCTGCTCCATAAGTCCAACCCTATACCGGGCTTCAAGGCCGATGGGCCACCCTAGTGCATTGTACTATTAGTAGCTCCTGAGCTTATCTGGATTTTGGAGTCCCACATCTTCGAGAACGAAACCCAAGCGGGCTCCTTTTGTACTGGTGATAGGTGTCGTGCACAAGCCAACCATCTTCTATGACAAAATAAGACCAAGGAATCAACCATATGGTTGGCCCCTCACGGCTGGCTCCGATTTAGCCAAGCTCAAGACACACTCAGGTGCTACTGATGGTACCATGTCCAGGGTACAGTGCATGATGGGAAGTCAGCCCACTAGGTCATGATGTGTCTCAGGCCCCTTACCTCGTTGGTAGGTCTCCAATGGAAGGGCTCCATCCACTTGGCGTATACCAGAGGTATATCTCGCCTATTGGGAGATGTAGCTCTGGCTCGCCTCTGGCGCCCGCCCGACTCGTTGCTCATGGGCCGCTCCACTTAGAGACACGTACAGGAGCCATTTTTCTTTGGTTTTCTTCCCATTTTTCGTTTTTCTTTGGGTTCTTTGTTTATTTCTTGGTTTTCTTTTTTCTTTCTATTTTTAGCGCTTTTCTTCTTTTTGCTTTTTTCCCAACACAGCTCTACTTTTTTTCACACACAATGTACATTTTTCGTATGCATCGGGGACATTTTCTATACACGCTAAACATTTTTCAAATACATAATTATCATTTTCCTAATATATGTTTTGATGTCTACTTTTTTCATGTATGTTGTACATTTGTGATATAAATGCAACATTTTTTTATAAACATTTAACATTTTTCAACTACATAATAAACATTTTTCCAAATATATATTTTGATTTCTACTTTTTTTCATGCACATTGTACATTTCTGGTATACATTAGAAACATGTTTTTATAAATTTTTAACATTTTTCAAATACATAATTAACATTTTTCCAAAGATCTATAATTATTTTTATGCACATTGTACATTTTCATCTACATCATGAACATTTTCTACACAAGTTTAACATTTGTTTTCAAATTATGTTTTAATGTCTACCTTTCCAACATGTTGTACGTTTGTCCTATACATCCGGAATCTTTTAATACTTTTTTAATACATGACTAACTTTTTTAAAATATAATTTCACTTACATTTTGTTCGAAACACGTGAACATATTTTTGTCACGATTTTTTTAGTGCTATCAACATTTTTTAAACACTGGACAAACAAATTTTTTTCAACATTGCACACACATTTTTTAAGACTTACGTAATTATTGTGGAATATTGTACTTTTAGTTCTGTTATGAAAATATAAAAAAGTTATAAATGAGAGAAAAGAGAAAACTGAGTGGCAAATGAAAAAAACATGTTACTCCGCCGACCCACCAGAGGTGTTCCTTCAGGCGATGCATGCTTCTACGTCGCTACAAGCAATACATAGTCTCTCCCCTCAGGTTGCTTAAAGAAAGTCACTTCGCTCAGCGTACAAGAAGGTCCCGAAGATCACGACATACTCAACAAAGCGGAAAATTGACGGGCACTGGTAGGTACCGTCATATCCCCAGACACTTGTTTTAGTCTACTGATCCGTGCGGCAATTAAAGGAGAAGATTGTTCATTTACGAAACATATGCAGATCAAATCACGTCCTATAATAAGAAGAAATCTTTCTCGGTATCAATCCCCTTGCCCCTCATTCTTTGAGAATCAGAAGAATCCTTTTCGAGTTTCCATTTCTTCATTTGAAATCTATGCTCTCTATCTTCGACTTATTTTTTTGGTTATTCTTTATTTATTTCATTTCGATTTTCCCTCTTCCTCTACTGTGCAGTATAAAACGCATATGTACAGTAGTCTTGCACGCATGTGCTGCCCATTCTCTCTCTTCTCTCTCCCAAACCAATTCATCCATTTATTTGACCATTGCTAACTTAAAATCATTCATATATCTTAAACCAAAATTCTGATTTTAGGTTTTTTTTAAATATATATTTGAACTCATGGCGAAGAGACCTTTAAAACAAGACCGACCTTGAATATATTTCCAATGAGTTAAAAAATTAATTTCACAAAACATATTTCACTCATTTCCCATAAAATATTTCACGCATTTAGATTTTTTTTATAAAAAACATACCCACTCATTTTCAAAATAACATATTTCACCCATTTCATAAATAACATATTTCGCTCATTTTCAAACAGATTTCACACATTTCAAGTTTTCAACACATATTTTACTCATTTCATATAACATATTTCACCTCATTTCGAAAAAGATTTCATAATAACAAATTTCACTCATTTCATACTAACAAATTTCACTCATTTAGAAAATGATTTTAATAACATATTTCACTCATTCCAGAATTGCATATTTCACTCATTTCATATAACATACTATGTCACTTATTTCCAAAAAGAATCACAATAACATATATCACTCATTTCAAAGAGAGAATGATGTGTACCTACCATGATGTGTCCTTTTGTAGGACCCGCACAGTGATTTGACTCTTAAATACTCCCTCCGTCTCAAAATTCTTGTCTTAGATGCATCTAGAGAGAGAAGTATCTAACACTAAAACGTGACTATTACATTCGTATTTAGACAAATTGAAGACAATAATTTTGGGACCCGCAGTGGGCCTCAGTCGCACAAATGTCAAAGAATATCACCACCGTGTAAAAAGTGTTCGGGGCATACTCTACATATGTAAAAGGTACAGGGTGTGTGGCTAATGCACAACTAGCAGACCCGCCACAGTTAAGAGAAAGGCATACCCAAAGTTAGACGCTGGAACTGATCCATTTGAGCCTTGGCTCTACACAACTAGCATACCCGCCACACAGATTCCAAACTAACCGATGACATATGAATCTAAGCTCTACACCTCATAGCACACACATAACACATGACTACGTACATCAGTGATCAATCGACAGTTCCCAACACTAGGCACGTGCTACCAGAGAGAGCTACATGAATTAAAACAAGGCAATGCTGCTACGGGGCGCTCTAGATTTGCAGCTTGCCATCCACCGGCAACAGGGTTAATTCAGAGCCCCCCTCGGAGCCTGACCGAGCTCACAGCATGCTTCCTCGCTGCGCCGGGACGATCACCCTGCCCTCTTTCAGCGCCGCGGGGGTCTTGCAGCAGCTCAGCTGCTCCGTCGTCTCCCACTTCGTCCTGGGCACGACCTCCTCGTGCCGAGGAGAGTACTCCTGCCAACAGCAAGCAGCAAGCAGATTTGTTCCTTTCAGTTTCAGATGCATGGTGATGATGATGATGAAAGAAGCTAGAGGCGATCGTGTGAGGCAATGGAAGTACCTCCAGCTTGTCGAGCAGTTCCTTGGGCGTGGGAGCGAGAACGATGATGTGGCGGGCGGTGGGCTTGATAAACCCTTCGTCCACGGCATTGTCGATGAAACACAGCAGAGCGTCGTAGTAGCCGTCCACGTTCAGCAGCCCGACCTGCAGCACACGTTTCCCGGGCGTCAGACGGACTGCGGTTTTTGCTAGTTTCGTGGATCTGCTCGTGCAGGCCAGTGGTTTGCGACGCAGAAGACGAAGAACGGCTTAATTACCGGCTTGTCGTGGATGCCAAGCTGGGCCCACGTGATTACTTCCAGGAGCTCCTCAAGTGTTCCATAGCCCCCTGCAGGATCAGAGTTTTACATGTCATCCGAGGTTTATTCAGAAACAGAATGATCTAAAATCTTGGCGATTCAGGCAAAAGGTTCATCTGTCTATTTGTACTACTGAAGAAGGTTCATGTACGTCTCTAGAAAAGCGCAAGCGTATTTCATGATTACTGCAACTCCACTCCAGGCATCGCTCAAGATTATTCGGCCACTGACGGGCCTTTTCTCATGGATCTGGCATGACCTAGGGCCGTGCCTATGGTACCGAACTAGGCCACAAGAAATTCCCCCATCATGAGTTGTGGACTCTCAGAAGTGCAGCCCATGTATCTACAAGTCCACTACCGGGCTGGCAATCTAAAAAAACTAGCAAGTGGATTTATGAGGTCAAAGTCAACCCCAAACTCATGCACGGATCAATCCTATTTCTGCTTTACACACACGCTTTCCACTAACCATGGGATCAGAAAGCGACCATCAAAAGCTACGTACTCCTATACAGCAAAGCTGCATGCCGACTGAAGAAAGTTGGTAGAGATTTGCAGGTGTTATCACTTATCAGGAGGATCGAAGGACTAACCAGGGAGCGCTATAAAGGCATCAGATTGCCTGGCCATCTCAGCCTTCCTTTGGTGCATACCTGCCACCTCCTTCACCTCCCCCACCGTCTCACCCGTTATCTGCAACATCATAAACACTAGATGCATCAATGCATGTGCTGTATATTAATCTAAGGCAAGGACACTAGTACTGAAGATGGTCAAGGACAACTTTCTGCAGAGGGTATATTGTAATTAGGGCAATGCATGCAAGGTTCAGGAGAGGCAATCATGGTGCTGTTGTGGGGGACAAAAAGAAAATATGGAGCGCATTTCTTTTGGTTTAACAAAGTCAGTATCTGCAGCCTAAAGGCCTTAATTAAGAACAAAGGCGGCAACCACTAGATGCGGCAGTCAAGATCAGCGAGATATCAACTCTAAAATAAAAGGACGCAAGATTTCACTGAACATTCCATGCATGTGATCTTTCTTCAAAAGAGAGCAGATAAGATTGCGTCCATCCTTGTTTTCCACTACCAAGAGAGATAAACAAGCATTGTGAAAAATAAATAAAAATATCATGCTTAATTATGTGCTTAACTGGGGTCATTACATACAATTTTGATAAATAAGGTCATTTCAGGGATGAATAAATAATGATGATGTTGAATTCACGGGAATCATTGCGGGTGATTAAACAATGGCACAAATGTTGGAAGGCGTAGGCGTGGGAATGTTTACCTCTCTAGGCATGAGAGTCTTGGGAATCACCCTGCATAGGGACAACAAGATGACAAATTATATACTAGCATCATACTTATATTGCAGCAACTGAGGAAACGACCCATACGACTCTGTTTTGATCCTTGCCATCTTGCTAAGTCTCCAACTAGCTAGTATTCTTTTCACGCTTCACACAGTTGCGGTAGCATATAGTATGCGCTGAAGAATGAATCATCATGGCTGTTTGTTTACATACCCGATGACATGCCTCCCTCCGCTGTAGACCGCTTGAGAGACCATGCCCATGAGCCCCACGCTCCCTCCTCCGTACACCAGATCAATGTTCCTTGCTACCTGTGAAACAACCATAGCAGCCAGCATGGAGGGGAAGTTTATGGGCATTTCTCATCTTGTATAATGTCACACGCATCGGCGCATGCACCTAGTGATATAGTATAGTCCATTTTTAGCTTGCCGCAAAAAAAAAAATTAATGCCATTAGACGAGCAGAGCCTGAGAGAACACCAAAAGTTGGGCATATTAATGCATGTATGTATGTACGAACTAGCTGCTACTAGTATGTCTTGTCTTTGTCAATGAATAAGTTGAGCTATATGAACCCATGCACAAAACCATGACCCTCGCCTTGTAAAAGCAACCACAAGTTCACGACAATATCGAGCAAGTGTGTTGAGAAAACATCATCCACTTTCACTCGTTGAACGCCAAGCCAAGATTCAAATGACATCACAAGACAGAGTGCTTGTAGGAGAGGTTGTTCTCTCCTCCTGACAGTCATCCAGCTAGCTAGCTAGCTAATGCCGGAAACAATCAAGGAAACTAGCGCTAGAAGTGTTTGGTCCCAACATCACATGGAAGATGATCAACTAGAGTTGCAAAATATGAGAAACTAGACAGGGAGAGAGAGTAGAGTACCAGCTCCTCGCCAAGCCCGACGGCGGCATCCTGGTAGCTCGTCTTCTTGCCCTTGCTGCTCCCGCAGAAGACGCATATCCTCCTGAACCGAGATGGCGGCGCCATCACTTGCGCTACTGCCTCTGCTCCCTCCTCCATCTCCATCTCCATCTCCATCTCATCTTCTCTATCCATTATTTGTCCCGGCCGGTGGTATCTTTGCTATCTCTCGCGACTCGACTGGCAACGGTGAAGATGAAATCCCACTACCGCCTACACACTCATTGCGCCTGCTCTTGGCCCTTTATATATGTGTATCTCGCGAGCGAGCTAGGCCCCATCTAAGCTCATTATTAAGTCGCGGTTATTTCCGATCAAGCAGCTACCGTGATATTCTACCAGTACTACCTGCACCAGCAGAATTTATGTTTTTTTTGTGCTCCGTGAGAGGGGAGCACCTGGAGGGATGTAGCTAGTGTTTAATATGATACTACAGGTGATTAAGAATTATTACAGTAGGAGTACAAGTAGTAGTAAGTTACTAGGAGTACTACGACGATCTCTGTTAAATTGGTCGGGTAGGAACTAGTTTAGGCTTGCAACTGCGATGACCAAAAACATGATGTCGGCCCTTGTGTTAGGGCTTATCAAGGAGATACCGGACAGACTTCCTTGCAAAGGAAGAGGAGCAGAAAGCATGTTTACAGGGAATTTCGACGTCCTTAGTGTGTCTAGCGCTAATACGTACCATACACACTTAGCATGTTTTTGGTCTCTCAGGTATTCCGGAAGTATAGACTTGGTCACTCAAGATTTTTTGGTACACATTTGGTCCTTCAAGTCTCAAAACCGGGTAACTTTAGTCCAAAATCAGATTTTTACCACTTTGACCAGGTTTGACCGTCCATAATTTTGATGGGGTTTGACCGGATGAACAGTAAATTCCAAAAAATATATATAAAAACTAAATTTTTTTGCCCATCCAATATGCTTACATGGTTAATGCGTGCCAATTTTCGTGGTCTTTCGACACTTGAGGAGCCCTCGGCAAAAACAAAACAATAAATCTACTCTATGTGAACAGTATATTCAAAAAATAGCAAAAAGTAAAAAAATCTGAAATATTTCTGGTTCAATATGCTCCGGTGCACAAGGCGCATGCAAATTGTCTTCAACTTTGGACATTCGAGAAGCTCGTGGTAAAAAAGAAAATCAAATTTTCGCTCACCATAAAATAGCCAAAATTTGTTGTTCCTTGGCTAGAGCTCGTCGGATGTCATTTCACAGCAAAAACGTGTACGCACGAGTAAGTTGGGTTACAAAAAAGTCAGATTTTTTTGCTATTTATTTTACTGTTCATCTAGAGTAGATTTTTTCTGTTTTATTTTTCCACGAGCTCCCCGATTGTCAAAAGACCACAAAATATTGCCAGGCACCTGACACAAGTAAGCATATTGGATGGTAATTTTTTTCTTCAGATTTTTGGAAATTGTTGTTCATCCGGTCAAACCGTGTCAAAATCTGGGGGGTAAAACCAGTCAAACTACTCAAAATCTGGTTTTGGACTGAAATTATCCGGTTTTAGGCAAACTCTAACGCACAACCCCATCCGGTCTGGGTGTGTCCGTTTTGGCACAAACGAACATACGTCACGGCCTAACGAACAACCCCATCCACAAATTTTGTCCATTTGGCGTCCGGCCCGCCCCATTCCGGCGTGAAATTGCACCCGACGTCCAGACGGACACCGAACGGACGTCCACCCGCCCGCTCCTCGTTCGCTTGGGCCTGCCTGTCGGTTGCCCACCTACCTCTCGCCGGCCACATTTACTGCACACGAGTGGATGGACCCACCTGCCAACCACCCATCCACAACGGTCGCGGTCCTTCTTAATGTGGAAGTCGTGGACCGGCCAGTCCACGCTTCCACTCCCATTCCCGTGTGCCTCCTGGAACTTCGACACCCAACCCTAGTTCCTCCTCGCTCCTCGTCCTCTTCTCCTCCACCTCCACGCCGCAACGGGAAGATGTGGTGCAGGTGCCTCGGACTCACCTCTGAACGCCACCGCCGTACGTCGACCTCACCATGGACGACAACGAGGATGGCGACTCGTGAAGACGACAGAGGCATCCAGGACAACCACGGTGGCGGCGGCGTCTAATCTATCTTTATTTTAATGTTTTTTGTTTAAGTTAAGTTTAAATGTGCGCCTAGGGCTAGTTTGAACAGTTTTAAATTTATGTTAATGTTTAATTATGTTTTATGTGTGTTTTTCAAAATGTGTGGCCTTCTTTTTCAAAGTGTTGGGATGCGATGCGGACAAGATGCAATGCAGCCTCGTGTTGGGTGCACCGCCAGGCAAATGTGCAAAACCGGACACGGGTGTCCGTTTTGCCGCTCCAAACGAACGAAATCCGGACAAAACGGACGTTCATTTAGGGTCGTGTGTTGAAGTTGACCTTAGGACTTGAAGGACCAAATATATTCCAAAACATCTTGAGGGACAAAAACATACTTTTCTTAATACTGCTACTATACTACTCAGTGTAAGTGGATATGCAGGCATACTATACAAGTTCAGGTAATTGTGCATGCAGGTAAGTTGTTCACCTTGTACTTTTCTCGACAATTTCGTCTTGATTTACAGTGTTGATTGTCAGTGCAGTGTGGCGAGTCTGGCGACTGAGGTTGTCGTTGGCACTCGCACGTATTCGATCGTTGAATCGGTCTTAGTAAAAGATATAGGTTAATCACAAGTATTTTTACTTGTTTCAAAAACGAAAATTATATGTTTTTTTAGGGGAAATTATAAGGTTTTGGTGGTATTCATAGAGTGTAGATTATGATGGTCCAGGCTCTAGAAAAATGGCAGAAGATAGCTTCCTGTCTCATCTTTATATCCCGTTGCAGATGGGCATGCAGGTGAGAACATGGCTGTGAATCTGTGATTATGTGAAAAGCTGCATGGGAGCACAGCTGACCGCTGATTAACCATGCAATGCTTTTCATTTGGAAACCGCACAATGATGGACCAGTCAGATCAGATTCCCCGGTGGCCATGGTCCAATCAACCTATCGATCTCCAAGTAGTGCAAGAATCCTTTTACGCAAGTTCATATCGTTTGGAAAAATGTGTTTAGACAACGGACGGCATCTACTATATTAAATAGCTAGCCCCCACTGCTAGATTTCTCTCAACACGCGTGCTTCCACATCACCTTCATAGGCATCCGACCAAAACTATGTTCTCATAAGTTACACTTCTTGAATTAATCTATCCATGCAAACCATGCCATTTCATCAAAGCCATGCATGTCTTTCTTTCCCGCATAATCAATTCATGCATGTTAGTCACAATTTAACCTTTTCTCTAATTTTTGTGTGGTCATGAACGATATGCATTGGACCCTTGAGCAAAAACATATATATTATGCTTCACATTTTTTAACAAAAAGATGGTGTCACATTATGTTGAATAGAAAATGATTTTCTTTCTGTACATTATTTTGACACATACTTTGAGTGTTTTATTGTTTTTGAAACATAAACTAAGAACCCTCTTACATCTGTATTTTTCCTTAGTTTTAGTTGTTTTTAAGCACCCATTGATGCATTTGTTTAACACGATTCCCGCTGCAACGCGCGGGCATCATCTAGTTTCTAGAGAACGGACATTTTTCTATGGGAAATGGCAAGAACACAGTGATTTCATTAATTAAGATAGAGAAAAGGCGATGATGGGATTTACATGGGGACCAAAAGTAAACAGAAATAAGGTTATTTAGGCCTTATTTGTTTCAGCTTTAATCTGATTCGAATTACCTAGGGATTTACTTTGCAAAGCGATCCACAGTTATAAGATCACGTTTGTTCCACCTTTGATTGGCTTCGAATCACTTGTAGATTCGCTTTAATGGTACAGCTTCGCCACCGAAATACACTTCGAGATGATTCAACAAATTGCACTAAAAATGACCCAAACAAAAATTCCGCTTCACTCGCAAAGCTGATTTGGAATAGGCCACTGATAGGCGCCGGCGGGCCGGCCGAAATTTCGGCCTGTCAACGCGCGGCTGTCAGATCCAAACACATAAAGCCATCAGATCAGGATCCCATTAGTTCCTCTATTTCAAAAAATACATATCTCACAAGCAACAACTAAAAAAAGGAGCAGCGGCCGCCATGTACATTCGCCATGAGCAAGCGAGCGCGACGAACCTTCACGCGCCGCCGTTGTCACCGCCGGTCGCCATCTATGTGTTGGAAATATGAGCAATTTACCATATGATTTTATGAACAGAAATATTAGATAAACCATGACTATTATGACAGTGATAAAACAAGTCATCCGATTTAACAAGGAGAAGGTAAACATCATCTTCATATATGAACTGTAACTAAACATATGTAGAACAGAAAGTTGCATATATGAAGAAGAAGCTAACATATGTAGGACAAACACTAGAACAAGGAACTGTGTGAGTGCCTCTAACAGAACAACGAAGAACATGTACGGGACAGCAGCAGCACTGGACTTGGGGTCGACATCCTCGCCAGCCATGTCGTGGAGGAGGTTGTCGACGTTGGGGAAGAAGTCGTCGTCGGGGAAGTAGTCGTAGGAGTCCGGGACGTCCGTGATGAAGAGGTCAGTAGTCGCGCGGAGCGCTCCCCAAAAACCTTATCACCCTTCTCCCGTACATGACTCAAAGAGGTGCGGTTTTGGAGGCCTACTGTCCCGACCTGCGGTGCACGCCACAAGCCGGGATGAGGAAGACAGCAGCAGCTCAGAGATGGAACCGGTGGCGAGAGGAAGGAGAGGTTCTGGTGCGTCTCTTTGGGATGAGGGACCTCCCTTTTATAGGCGCAAGAGAAGGAGGCGACAGGCTGCGCCAGGAGCTAAAGAGAGCGAGGGAGATGAAACGAACAGGCAGCAACCGGAGAGGCGCGCCGTTCATTTAATGTCCACTACAGAAAACATTCAGCTTTCGACTGACCTTTCGTATACCCGTCGTGCGTGGCAAAAATTAGACATCGGCTCGGCTCATTCCCGCAACCCGCGGCGCGTCGTGACGAGGCGGGTGGCGGAGGAGGAGCGCGCGTGGATGTCCCTCTTGTTCTCATGCTAGTACAAGTGGAGAAATAGCCTCCCTTATAAAGAGGTCCAACTCCCCGTAAATTAGCAATGTGGGACTATACTTTGGTAGTGCCCCTTGCCTTGCACGAATGGGCTAAGTGGGCCTCTAGGATTTATTAGGAATTTCTGAAATTAATATTGGGCTGGGCCATAATAGACTAAAATTCCAGCAATCCCCCACCAGATCCTAGAGGCACACAAAATTTGCCTTTGGTTCCAAAACACTGTTTTATATACCGGTACTGCAGTGGAGACTGTTAAGTTGAACTTCCAGCCAGAACTTTGTGCTACACTAGTAAGCAACTTGAACAGTGGACTGGGCCTTGAACTGCAAGTTTTCTGCGAATCTAGCTTCACACAAAGCCTTGACCGATACTTGGCTACCGTGGGTCTTCCCCGCGGGTGGAGCTTATGCGTCATTGTGGGGACCCCGACTCATAAGTCGTGATCACCGAATGCACGTGTACAGTGATCCCAGAGAGCAATGCTCACTGAACACACATAAGCTGAATATCAAGAGTCTTACATCCATACATACCGTATTACACAAATTGTGACCATTATGGTCAAGTCTTGAGTATATCATTGCATCGGAAATCTTCAATAACGACTTGGACCCATGCCATCTGCCCTAATCCCTACAGGCATTCTGACAGGGAAGCGTCCTAGCTCGCATGTTCGCCACCAAGAAATCTTCATCATATCCTGTTCTTTCATGCCTGGCCAATAAAATAACCAGTGGCAAGCCAATGAGTACTTTGAATATACTCGCAAGCAACCCAAGTGTGATGACATAATAATTATGCAAGGCTCTACTGCTAAATTGACAGTTTTGCGGAAAGCTAGTTTTTCTCGTGCAAGTATGATCAACACTTGCGTCTGCAACAAGTATTAGGAGGTTACAGACATCAACATCGAGAAAGAGTTATGAACAACTCTTGCTCAAGCTCATCATGACTTTCCTATGAATCACGTCAATAGATTTACCCAAACTGTGTTGTTTTCCAGAAACTTAAGGACATAGTCTAAGCAGCACCACCCAACTGTCCTTCACCGTGGACACGGCTATTCGAATAGTTTGACACTCTGTAGAGGTTGCACACTTTACCCACAAGATTCGGGAAGCCTTCGTGCCATCCACGACCCGCGGTACCTCAGGTACCCGGGGTAAGCACCCGATCACTATCTTTCCGTAGACGACACTAACATAGAGTCCACTCGATTGGTAACAGCCCCCGTGCCATTTTTTTCACAATTTTAATTTGCATGCTCCCATATTCATCGCATCTCACTTGCACGGGGGTACCAACGGTGTGTCCGGTGCCCCGTGAAAACAGTCATGGCCGCCTATCCAAGCATGACCCCGTCCCGAGAGTGACCTCATGTCACGCTCATCACTAGTAATGTGGGCACCATGCTAGTATCGGCCTAGGTAATCAATAATACCCCGTCCCATAAAGGGGTAGAGTGGTTGTACATGTAAGGTTGGGATGGTAAACAAATCTTAAATCTAATCCATCTCTGTAAACAACACTTTCATCAAGCCTCGGTACACTACTTCTCCACCAAGTAGTGCCCTAGTTCCTCATCATCTCCTAGGGGCATTAGTGGCACCCACTGCGTTATTTGCAAGTATGTCAACCACACTTGTTTCTTCAATGCATAACCCTGATCCATTATGCGTAGCCAACTACTATAGCATATTTCTACAACTCACCAACATAACTCTAAACACGGTCAGAGTCATGAGCAATGCAAGTGTCAACGAGGTATGCAACAGAGGCAAGCCTAGCAAGGTTGCCACTCAAGATATATCATGCACTCGATGAAACGATGAAAATGCTTTCATGACATAAAAGGGTTCAACATGGTCAAAGGGTTGCTTGCCTTGTCCTTCAGAGTCTTCAAACCTTCTGGTCCATCTCCAAGTACTCCGTCTATTTTGTCAACTAACGACGGAAACAATCATAATAAGCAACACAACAAGGCAAAAATAAAAGTGCTCTAAAAATAGGAGTTGGACTTTTCTAGGATACCTCTGGTCATATGAAAAATGACCAAGGTGGTTTCATAGGCATTGGATCAATGGATAATTTGGAACATTTCAATATGATGGAATCAAGGGGTTTAATGGATCTGTAAGAAGTGTACAGTAGAATTATTTTGAAAAATGGGCAAAGCCACCCATTTAACAAGGAATGATTTTAGAAGAATCTAGGAGTTGGTTTCACTTGATTTGGAGTTCAAAAGAATTTCCTATGATTTTGCAAAGTTGGCTATATGTGAATAATTAGAATAATATTTGATGTGGCCCAGAAAGCATTGGGAAAAATGTTCATAAACTAGGTTAGGATCTTAGAAGCGCCTAGCAATTTGAATCAATGGATTTGGATCATCTATGAGCTCTTTGTGATTTTCTAAAGTTCATCACAGAAATGGAAAAATAGCATTTTGATAAATATTTGTGAAGAAAACATTTCTGGAAAAATGTGCAAGTAGCACTACGTGATAGAGCATGATTTATAGAGTCACTACAAATTTGAATCACCAAATTTGGAGTTCAAATTAATTGTTTATGGATTTTACAAGTTTACAGAAAAAGAAAAAGAAGAGGGAAAGGGTTTTACCCTTACCCTGCGCACTGGGCGGGAGATAGCAGTGTCGCAACTGGGCTGGCCCAACGGCTCGGTCGCGCGCACAGGAGGGTGGTGACGTCGGAGGCGTCTTGGCAGAGTACGTTTCCACGCTGGGAAGGGGACTTCACGTCGCCCCGCCTCCACTTAAATGACGTGGCGGCTGGCGGGGTCGATGACCCGTGGGACCCAGCCGCAGGTCGTCTCCCTGGTCCGCCGTCTTCTTCCTCTCGACGGGGGCAGGGAAGGCTCGGCCTCGCTTGCCGCCGGCGCCACACCGCCCGCCTGCGCCGGCCGGCGATGGGAGCGGAGCCATGCGGCTCGGCCGCGCCCGAAAGATGGGACGGAGGGAGGTAGGGCCCCCTCCTTGCTTCCGCGGAGGCCAGCAAGTCCGGTGCCCTGCTGCCGCTAGCGCCGGCGACTCCGGTCGCCTCGGGTGCTGCTTGGCGCATCGGCATGCTCGGGAGACGACTCCGCACCGCATGGGCCTATGCACGCATCTCGAGGAGGGCCAAAGTGAGCAGGGGTTCAACCATGGCGGAGAAGGGCCTCGACCACCTTGGGCTTCGAGCGCACGGGCATCCCGGGGAAGATTGGCGGAGGTGGGGGACTTCCTGGAGATCGTGTGATGGCAGTGGAGTGGCCATGAGGGAGAGAGGGGCTCGGGGTAGCTCGAATTCGAACGGCGGCCATCCGCGAGGCTCCAGCCACGGAGGTGGATAGAGGGCTCGAGAGGGAGAGATAGGTTGTCTGGGAGGTTTCTGGAGTAGTGGGAGAGCGAGAAGAGTCAAGAGAGAGCCCACTTGGGCTCTATATGGTGGGCGCGTCGGTGCACCGTGGGCGCGGTCTAGGGCGCGCTCGGGCGAGCTCGCATAGGGGAGAGGAGAGAGGGTCAGGTGGGGGCCGGCGACGTGCCGTGTCCCAGACGCCGAGACGACCTGGGGGGACATGCTGGGGAGGCCCAAGGTTGTCGGGTGGCTCGGGCAGTGAGCGGCTACAGTGCTCTGGTGCACTGTAGCGCGCTCCAGAGCACACATATGGCTGTCATTGGCATCTTTTTGGCGCCCAGGGCGTGGCCACTAGTGTCTAAGGGGTCAGGGGCGGAGTAAACAAAGGGGTGGTGTCCTTGGATGCCCTGGTGACCCAATAGGAGAGAGGTGGGGTTGAGAGAGAGATGAACATGGGCTGTCCATTGATCTCTGGCCTTGGGAGAGTTACAGGCGTTAGAAGAGGTCTAGGAGGAGCTGTGGTAAAAAGCTTAGCTCATGGAGAACAAGGAAAGAGGTGAAAATAGCAGTTTTGGAAAATCACCAGTAGGTGTTTGATGATGTTTTGGGCAAACAAATGGAGTCCAAATGACATGAGACTTAACAAGATCAAATGGCATATAGAAAAAGGGTGCTCCACCAAGTTTGAGCTCATTTGAAGAAAGTTTCCAATGTAACTTTAGTAAACCCTAGAAATCAACAAAAATGACTTTTCCAAGATTTATCCATGTAAATCATCCCTCCTTGATGCACCACTTGGTGTAGTGTCATCATTTGGGGTTGTGAGCATGTCCACAAAATTTGAGGCCACAAGTAAAAAGTTGGTAATGTAGAGTTGTTCAAATTTGGATCTGGTCAAAAAGGGTTTTGGGGCACTTTGATCAAGTTATCCTTCTCCAATACTTGTGCCATTTGTTCTAGATGATTAATTAGACCATTTTAGCATGTGCACCAAGTTTGAGAGCATTTGGACAAGTTTGGCAATGTAAAGTTGCTCAAACTTCAAAATGGACAGAAATGGTTTTGAGGGGATTTGATGATGTTTTCTTGATCTTCAAGTCATGAGGCTTTGTAATATCATCAAATATGTCATATTTAAAATGATAAAATTTTCCTGGAATTTTTAGAGAATATTTCTTTTGTAAATATTTCAAAAGCTTAAAATATTCAAAAAGGGTTTTTGAAGGATTTGTCCAATATTTTGAACGTGACCATGTGTTGAAACTCTTATATATGGACAATATATGTCGTATGAGCTTCTCTGAATTTTGAAAAAATATTTTTGAAACAGTTAATTAATTTTAACCTATTAAAGACCATTTCTGTCCTAAAGAAAAATCCTTTAAATAAAATATAAAATAACTTTTAAAATTATAATTTCATGGTTTATGGGAGTCCTATACCTAATAAGATTTGAGTATACTTTTTGAAAGATTTTTCACACCCTAAATAAGGTACTTGCAGTACAAACCTCAATTCAGGGGATTTTGGAAAACTAATTTTTAGAAAATACTATTTGGCCAAATTATTTTTATAAGAAAAATACTATACTATTCTATACACATGGCATGATCATTGGGAAATTTTTTTGGATCAAGGAGATGAAGTATAAGAGTTGGATGATTTATTTGATTTTTAGAGCACTTGCAAACAGCAAACAAAAAACCAATCAAGCAAGGTCAAAAACACTCAAAAGTTTTTGCCAAACCACATTTTAGCATGATTATTAGCTTAAGTGTTGTGGCATGAAAATCAGGGTGTGGCAGTCATACTCCGTGACCTTTCATGAGTTTACTAGAGAGAACCCTACTATCATAGATTGCGACGTTTGACAATCAGACTCATATAGGTGTGTTCTTCAAAAGATGTTCTGCAAGACAACATCTCTGCTTACAAGAGCCACTTAGAACACATTAAGATATACATCAACCTGCCATGCAGATTTAGGAGAGTATTGCATCTTCATGGAGTGGTATTGTTAATAGTAAGGATACTCTCCTCTTAGTTGACCAAGAACTTATCTTCCACATCTAATTCACGGGATCTCCGATCACAAAGACTAGGTTACCACTGTGAATCAACTCATATTGTGGGTCTCATACCTATCTCCCTCGATGCATTATCTATCACATTTCGTGATAGAACCTTATTAAAAGGATCTCCCAGATTTTTAGACGTTTGGATATAATCCAATGCAATTACTTCGGAGTTTTTCATTTTCTGACAGACTTTAACCTTCTCTGAACGCGTCTTGATGACTTCATGTTATCCTTTGAGCTGCTCACTTTTGTGATCATAGTTTGATTGTCGTAGTTCATAAGGATACCCGGTACAGGTTTCTCAACTACCGGCAAGTCATTCAAGAGCCGACGAAGCCAATCCCCTTCGACCATAGCTGTATCTAGTGCTGTGAGCTCTGCTTCCATAGTTGACCTCGTTAAGATGGTCTGCTTGCAAGACTTCCAAGAAACAGCGCCACCTCCATGAGTGAATACATATCCGCTCGTGGCCTTTATCTCATCAGCATCTGAGATCCAGTTTGAGTCACTATACCCTTCAAGCACCTTTGGGTGCCTGGTGTAGTGAATTCCATAGTTTGCAGTGCCTTTCAAATAACGCAAACTCTCTCTAGAACTTTCCAATGCACATCTCCTTGTTTTGAGACAAACCAACTCAGTTTGCTAACAACAAAAGAGATGTCAGGTCTTGTAGCACTGGCTAAGTACATAAGCGAGCCAACAATATGAGAATATTTCAATTGATCTCTAGCAATTCTTCGATTCTTTCGACGTAGCACGCTGGCATCATATGGTGTTGGAGAGGGCTTGCAGTCACTATAGCCAAAGCGACTCAAGATCTTTTCCACATAGTTAGATTGAAGCAAAGTAATCCCACCATCATCGTCTCTCAACAACTTGATGTTCAGAATGACATCATCCACTCCTAAATCCTTCATCTCAAAACAACGAGATAGGAAATTCTTGACCTCCGTAATAACATTCAAATTTGTTTCGAAAATCAGTTTGTCATCAACATACAAGCAAAGGATAACTCCCACGCCCCCACCATAGCGATAGTACACACATTTGTCAGCTTCGTTCACAACAAAGGCTGCAGTTGTTAAAGTTCTTTCAAACTTCTCATGCCACTACTTTGGTGCTTGCTTGAGTCCATACAAAGACTTCAGTAACTTGCACACTTTTCCTTCCTGACCATCTATTACAAACCCATATGGTTGTTCCATATAAATTTCCTCATCCAACTCTCCATTTAGGAAAGCAGTCTTAACATCCATTTGATGAACGAGAAGACCATGTGAGGCAGCTAGTGAAAGTAGATTTCGAATAGTGGTCAACCGCGCCACAGGTGAGTAAGTATCAAAGAAGTCTTCACCTTCCTTTTGGGCATAACCCTTAGCCACGAGCTGTGCCTTGTACTTTTCGATAGTACCATCAGGCCTAAGCTTCTTCTTGAATACCCATTTGCACCCTATAGGCTTGCACCCATAAGGACGATCGGTTATCTCCCAAGTTTCATTCGCTAAGATGGAATCCATCTCACTACGAACCGCTTCCTCCAATAGTCAGCATCTTCAGACACATAAGCCTCTGAAATAGAACCGGGAGTGTCATCTACTAGATAGAGAAGAAAATCATCACCAAAGGACTTTGCAGTCCTCCGTCTCTTGCTCCTATTAGGGGCTTCATTGTTTTCCTCCATAGGTTTGTCAAAGTGTTCCATCGAAATGGTAGGTTCAGTAATTGCAACTAATTCTTGATTCGATGAACTAGGCATCTCCTGAGTAGATGAGGTAGCCATATCCTTCATGGGAAAGAATATCTTCAAAGAAAGTTGCATCATTCGACTCCATGATTGTACCGACATGCATGTCAGATACTTCGGATTTTAAAACCAAGAATCTATATCCAATGCTTCGAAAAGCATATCCCAGGATAACACAATCCACAGTCTTTGGTCCAAGTTTGCGCTTCTTTGAGATTGGCACATTGACTTTCGCCAAAGAACCCCAGGTTCGTAGATAAGAGAGTTTTAACCTTTTCTTCTCCCATTCCTCGAATGGAGTTATTTCTTTGTTCTTTGTGGGAACTCGGTTTAGGACATGACATGCAGTCAATATCGCCTCCCCCACCATGCCTTGGATAGACTCGATGTATCTAACATGACATTAACCAAATCAGTTAGAGTACGGTTCTTTCTTTCCGCCACCCCATTTAACTGAGGTGAATAGGGAGGCGTCCTCTCATGGATTATACCATGTTCCGCACAAAAAGCATCAAATTCATTGGAAAAATACTCTCCACCACGGTCGGACCTAAGCCTCTTGATCTTACGATCAAGTTGGTTTTCCACTTCAGCTTTATAGATCTTGAAAAAGTTTAAAGCCTCATCCTTAGATTTCAGAAGATACACATGACATTATCTAGTGGAGTCATCAATTAATGTCATGAAATATTTCTTTCCACCTTTTGTCAAAACACCATTCATTTCACATAGATCTGAATGTATGCGCTATAGTGGTGCAAGATTTCTCGTTTCCGCAGCCGTGTGAGACTTACGAGGGCTTCGCTTACACACAAACTTGACACTTAGATCCCTTGACAGTCGTGAAACTAGGGATTATGTTTAATTTGGCTAGTCGCGACATGCAACCAAAGTTAACATGACACAGACGTGAGTGCCACACATTTGATTCACTATTGTTGCAAACATGATTAACAACTTTATTGCAAACATCTGACAAGGATAAACGAAACAGGCCTCCTGACTCATAGCCTTTGCCAACAAACATTCCATACTTGGATATGACAAATTTATTCGACTCAAAGACAAGCTTGTAGCCATCTCTACATAACAGAGATCCGCTAACAAGATTCTTATTGACGGAGGGGACATAATGCACGTTCTTCAGCCGCACGATCTTCCCCGAAGTAAACTTCAGATCGACCGTGCCAACACCACGAACAGAAGCACTTGAACTGTTTCCCATCAACATGGTTGAAGTTCCTGCGGCCTGATAAGACGAAAACATGGAAATATCACCGCATACATGCACATTAGCACCAGTGTCAATCAACCAATCAGGAGAATGACATACTGAAAGAATAGTGGGAAATATACCATACCCATCATCCTTCATGTCAGTGTCTCCAATGATAACATTGACGGTCTTGACGCCTTTTCCAAGATGACGCTTGTCATAGAGATTAGGGCAACTAGGAGCCCAATGATCAGGATCTCCACACACATGACAAACACCTTTCTTCTTGTCATTCTTCTTCTTGAAGTTGGTGTTTTGCACAGCCTTGTTCTTCCCATGAAACTTTGCTTTACCATCAAACTTGCCCTTGTTCTTGAACTTGTGGGACTGGAAGTTTTTCTTCTGCACCAAATTGGCACTATTTCCTCCCTCAATAGCTCGAGCACGTGTGTCCTTTGCTCTCGCCTTTTCTTCCACATCAAGAGTACCAATGAGATCCGGAACGGAAAACTCCTGTCTCTTATGCTTCAGTAAGGTAGCAAAGTTCCTCCACGAAGGAGGAAGTTTAGTGATGATACCCCCGACAACAAACTTGTCTATTAGCATGCAATTGAAGTGCTCAAGTTCTGTAGCAAATGACTGTATCTCATGAGCTTGCTCAACTACGGAGCGCTCTTCAGTCATCCTGTAATCATAGAATTGCTCCATGATGTACAGCTCAGTACCGGCATCCGAGACCCCAAACTTGGCCTCGAGTGCATCCCACATATCTTTTCCATTATCAATTGACACATAAGCATCAACAATGTACTCACCAAGAACACTCAAGAGAGCAGCCCTAAATAGGGTATCCATTTTCAGAAAAGCTTGTTCCTATTGAGCATCATAATCTCCTTTAGGTTTGCCAAGAGTGGCGTCATAGCAGCTCATGGTTTGAAACCACAAAACAGCTCTCACGCGCCACCTCTTATAGTGGATACCCTCAAACACAGGAGGTCTCATGGAAGCAGCAAAACCACTTGGGGTAAATTGCCTTTAATAAGGTTTTTGGATTGTTGGAAATATGAGCAATTTAACATATGATTTTATGAACAGAAATATTACATAAACCATGACTATTATGGCAGTGATAAAACAAGTCATCCGATTTAACAAGGAGAAGGTAAACATCATCTTCATATATGAACTGTAACTAAACATATGTAGAACAGAAAGTTGCATATATGAAGTAGAAGCTAACATATGTAGGACAAACACTAGAACAAGGAACTATGTGAGTGCCTCTAACAGAATAAGGAAGCACACGTACGGGACAACAGCATCACTGGACTTGGGGTCGACATCCTCGCCAGCCATGTCGTCGAGGAGGTTGTCAACGTTGGGGAAGAAGTCGTCGTCGGGAAAGTAGTCGTCGGAGTCCGGGACGTCCGTGATGATGAGGTCAGTAGTCGCGCGGAGCGCTCCCCAAAAACCTTATCACCCTTCTCCCGTACATGACTCAAAGAGGTGCGGTTTCGGAGGCCTACTGTCCCGACCTGCGGTGCATGCCGCAAGCCGGGATGAGGAAGACAGCAACAACTCAGAGATGGAACCGGTGGCGAGAGGAAGGAGAGGTTCTGGTGCGTCTCTCTGGGAGGAGCGACCTCCCTTTTATAGGCGCAAGAGAAGGAGGCAAGAGGCTGCGCCGGGAGATAAAGAGAGCGAGCGAGATGAAACGAACAGGCAACAGCCGGAGAGGCGCGCCGTTCATTCAGTGTCCACCACTGTAAATGTTCAGCTTCCGACTGACCTTTCGTATACCCGTCGTGCATGGCAAAAATTTGACATCGGCTCGGCTCATTCCCGCAACCCGTGGCGCGTCGTGACGAGGCGTGGTGTGGCAAGGCGGGCGGCGGAGGAGGAGCGCGTGTGGATGTCCCTCTTGTTCTCATGCTCATACAAGTGGAGAAAGAGCCTCCCTTATAAAGAGGTCCAACTCCCTGTAAACTTGCAATGTGGGAGTAAACTTTAGTAGTGCCCCTTGCCTTACACGAATGGGCTAAGTGGACCTCTAGGATTTATTAGGAGTTTCTGAAATTAATATTGGGCTGGGCCATAATAGACTAAATTTCCAGCACTATGTTACTCACGGGCTCCGTGCATGTAACCGCGTGCACCCGCGGTCGAAGCTCCGGTGGCAACGGCCGTAGTGCACCACCTCCGCCGAGCTCCATGGTTACAGCACCCCGATGTGCCGTCACCGCCCCCTCATCGCCGACGCTCGTTGCACGAGGTTGCGTGAGCGACGACTAGTAGTCAACGTCGTTCATGGATGTAGCAAGATAGATAGCCGGGCGTAGCAAAAAAGACGACAGTTGCAGCGATTCATCGTCACTACTGCCGCGGGTCGTGGCTCCACCATGATGATGTAGCGAAATCCCTTATCATTAGTAGCAAAATCCAATGACGGTTGCAATAGTTCATCTCGCCGTCATCGCGGGTCGCATGTTCGTCATGATGGATGTAGCAAAATCCGTCCCCGGTAGTAGCGAAATCCGAGGACGGTGGCAACAAAAATGGCCACCGCAGTAGTAGGTCACATCTTCACCGTGATGGATGTAGCAAATCCGTTGTCGGTAGTAGAAAAATCCAACAACGGTTGTAGGTTCTGTCTCGGCTGGTTGCAACTTCTAGGGGTGGAGGTCGCTCGTCAGGGTGGCGCTAGATGGATGGACGGAGCAGATTCCATGGCGGTGCCGTAGGGGCGCGCAGCCGGGCTGTAGCAGGATGCGATGCTGGTTGTAGCAAATTGAAACGTCAGTTGAAGCATGTAGCTAAACGGTGATGTCGATTGTTTCTCGGAGCCGCGCCGCCACGTTCTCGCCACCCCATAGTCACCACGCTCGTTGTGCATGGTCGCAACTCCCCCTGTCACTGGTTGCAGCTTCCCCTGACACCGATCGTAGCCCCTTGACATGTATCGGCATGCCAAGGAGGACGACGCCACGGCGGGATGGATGCCGCATGGCCATGGCGTCGCCGTGGCGCGCGGTTGACTTCTTGCCGATGCCGGAAGCTCAGGTTCTCAACAACCTCTGTTGTGGCTGGGTAGCAGCTTGGAGTCCGTTGCAGCGTGCGGTCCAGGTAAAAGAAGAAGAAGACTAGAGCAACATTGTAAGTGCATCTAGTGCCCCATAGCTGGTTTTGGAGTATTGACGGCAGACAAGGTTGAGGGACTAACGTGTTTGTGAGAATTGCAGGATAACACAGGTAATAGTCCCTCACACATTTGGTTTAACTTCCAGAGATGACCCCTAAAAATTTGTGAAGACATTGAAGTCAGTGGTGGTGCGTGAAGACATTCACGTGAAGATAATGACCTATGAAGACATTCATCAAAGACTATAGAATGCGAAGACATAGTTCCTTTCGTAGTTCTTTTTATTCTTTCTTGAGTCATAGGAACCACCGTACTGTTAAGTGGGGTCCAAGTGAACACAGTCGAACAACTGAGGTGATGCTCAACCAAAAACACCTATGTCTTCAAGCGAAGACAAATGAGAGAAAATCTTATTCAGAACTGGATAAGTCAGCTTTACTTGGAGCTCAAGTAAAGTTGCCGCGTGTGTTCAAAATCCGACCGTTGGACACGTGTCAGTTCCTTAGTGACCAAGGGTCATTTCGGACATATCCTGTCGGGTTGCCTCATGGCTATAAATATCCCACCCCTACACCATAAATTGGCGGCTGCTCAGAGTTAGTGCACGACTTTTGTCATTTGAGAGCAACCCACCTCCGAAGACTTTGAGAGAAAAGATCATTTTGAGGACAAAACCCAAAACACCCAAAGCCAAAGAGAGTTAAGCATCACTGAAGTGTTTCTATCTGTGTGACCTGAAGACTTGTTACACTTGAGGACTGTGCTTCCTCCAGCCGGTTAGGCGTCACGTTCAGAGTGTCCGAGAGTGACTGTGGACTGCCAGTGACCGAAGTCTGTGAAGGTTCAGAAGTATACCTTGAAGACTTACCCGAGTGTTTGGGCGAGGACTGTGTGTCCTTAGCTCAAGGGGAATACGGTGAGGACTGTGTGTCCGGGACTATGTGTCCTCAAGTTTGAATACTTAGCCGCCCTAACCAGATGTACAGTTGAGACAACAACTGGAACTGGTCTACCAAATCCCTGTCTCCATCAAGCATCTGGTTCTATCCCTATTCTCTTTTACATTTCAGTTTGTCTTCGTGAAGCCATTACTCATCTGCCTCCTCTATTTGTCTTCACTTTGTGAAGACCAATATCTGTTTAGCTTTAGTTATATCTTCATTCTTTATCCATGTTATTTTTGTCTTCCGCTATGTAGCATATAGGTTCATTTCTATTGTTTGTCTTCAAAACCTTCGTGCTTTGAAGACTTTCGTAAAAATCTCCTATTCACCCCCTCTAGTCGATAACTTGCACTTTCAATTGGTATCAGAGCAAGGTGCTCCCTTGTTCTGTGTGATTTGGTTTAACCACCTGGAGTTTTAGCTATGTCGACTGCAGGGATAATCAAAGTCTCCGCTGTGTGTCCTTTCTTCGATGGCACTGATTACCCCTACTGGAAGAATAAGATTCGCTTGCATCTTGAAGCTATTGATGTCAACTTCTGGTATGTCATCACGAATGGCGTTCCCAAGGACGGTGAAGGTGTCACTCCTGCTGATGTCAAGAAGTTCATTCAGCTGGATTCAACTGCTAAGAATATCATATGTGGTCATCTGACCAAAGGACAGTATGGCCATGTAAATGCTTTGGAAACTTCGAAGCTAGTCTGGGACTGGCTCTCCAAGGTCAATGAAGGCGTCTCAACCCAAAGAGACTCAAGGGTCAGTGTTCTTTGCAACCTCTTCAACCGCTTCAAGATAAACAAAGATGCTTCCTCTCGTGACTACAAGATGAGAACTTGCCACAAGTGCAAGAAACCTGGTCACTACATCTCTGAGTGTCCACTATGGGACAACGAAAACAAGAAGAAGAAGAAGAAGAGCAAGGAATATGATTCTGATGACAAGAAGAAAAATAAGTTCTCAAAGTCTTCTTCCAAGTCTTCGTCAAAGTATTCATCACACAAGAAGAGCTAATCTGACAAGGCTCGTGCTTTTGTTGGCAAAGAATTGGATTCAGAGGAGGAGTCTGCTTCTGAGGAGGCAGAGGTGGAGTTCGAAGAGGAGTCTGACTCAAGCGTGGCAAGCCTGGCTCTGGCTTCAGCATATGTTGCCAAGTCTATCTTCAACACTGAAGACCATGGCCTCGTCATCGACACAAATGCCACGGATGAAGATGACTCTACTCCCACCTTCTACTTCATGGCACGTGGTGCCAAGGTAAACTCACACGATGCTTACTTTCAAACCTCAAGTGAAGATGACTCTGATTGTGAATCCAAACCTAGCTACAAAACACTTGCTAAAATTGCAAGTGAACAACAGAAAGCTATGGAACATATTCAAAAATTGTTGGACAAAAGCAATGATCTGTTGGACACGGAAATGACCCGATCTCAGTCCTTAATTGAAAACAATAAAAATCTCCATGTTAAGTACGAAGAACTTGAAAGTCATCATGAAACGCTCTCAACTACTCATGAAAAGCTTTCCTATGATTATCTTCAAAGGAAGCAAGAACTTGAGAAATTGAGAGTGGCTCATGAAGATCTTCAAGAAGAGAGCGAGTCACTTCGTGCTCAACAGATCAGTCCCGCTCAGGAAGGATTTGAACCACCATGTCTAAAATGTCTTGAGTGTGATAACACTAACTCTGTTACTGAATGTTCTACTACTGCTACTGTCGCAATATCTTCAACTGCTGATGTGGTAACTAACCCCTCTAAGGAGGATACCACTACTATTGCTGATGATAATGCCAGGTTGAAGACATTGCTTGAAACAGGAATGTTCAAAAGTCTTCAAGGGCATCAACCACTTTGTGATGTCCTAAAGAAACAGATTCTGAACCAAAACCCTAGGAAAGAGGGTGTTGGGTTTGAAAGGAAAATGAATGTTGATGGTTCCTACTAGAAGCCTGAGCAGTATCCCAAAACCACATGGGCTGCTGCAAAAGGTCCACCAGTAGACCCATCCACCTTATCTGGCTTCACTTGTGCTAACCCAATCATTATTGATGAATCATTTGATGCAAACTATAAACTGTTTAAGAATCAGAAAGGTGAAGTGTTTGCCAGGTATATTGGTACTAACTGCAGGAATGGGCCACCAATGAAGAAGATCTGGGTGCCCAAAAGTTGTCTTGAGAATCTTCCTGTGAATGTCATCATGACACCACCTGGGAAGAAGACAAACCCCAGACCAAAGGCTTCATATGGTCCAAAGGCTTCATACAGACTGAGGACTCAACAGAGTCACCCTAACGCAAATGTTTTGCAGGGACATACTCAGACCTATGAATATGAGCGTGTTTCATCAAACCGCTATGTTCATAAAACTAAGAACTTTTCTGCTTACTCATATGAGTATTATTCACCTCCTGCAAGGCTATTTGCTAGGGCTCCTAAGCCAAAATTCTCATATGCTGCGCTTAGACTTATTGCTTCTAAGCCACCCCTAAAGATGTTGGTGGTTAAGAAAAATTAACTTCTCTTGCAAAGAAGGGTCTCTAGCCGAAAATCATCTTCCGACGCCAATGCTGGGGACCTTAAACATCTTTTGGGATGCATGATAAAATGTCCAAATGGTTTAACCATGTATTTCGTCCCATGGTTTCTTAACAAGTTTCCTATTGTGACTGACCTAGATCTAAACTTCCATAACCCACTTGTTCATCAAATGTTTATGCTTGACACTTCTCTTTGTGAAGACCATGTCGCTAACTGATCTTTAGGGTACTTCTTTGGAAGCTTACTGAATGGATAATTGACAGTGGATGCACTAACCACATGACTGGTGATCGACGAATTCTCATGGACTCAACTCTACGTCCTTCTCCCAAAAGTCACATCACATTTGTTGACAATGGTAAAAGCAAGGTACTGGGACTTGGCAGAGTTGCTATCTCAAAGGATCAACACATGGACAAAGTAATGCTTGTTGAATCACTTGGATACAACTTAATGTCAGTCTCCATGCTATGTGATCTAAATATGATTGTGATATTTGGAAAATATCGTTGCCTTGTGCTTAAGGAATCTGGAAAATCTCTAGTCTTTGAAGGACATCGTAAAGGTGATCTGTATAGGGTAGATTTCTCTACAGGACCAGAACTCGCAGTATGTCTTCTTGCAAAAGCTTCAGAGTGTTGGCTTTGGCATCGAACACTTGGCCACGCTGGCATGAGGAACCTACACACGCTGGCAAGAAGAAGCATGTCATAGGCACTGAGGGCGTCAAGTTCAAGAAAGATCATCTATGTGGTGCCTGTGAAACTGGAAAAATGACTAGGGCCAAGCATCCCTCGAAGACAATCATGACCACAACCCATCCCTTCGAGTTGCTTCACATGGACTTATTTGGCCCCACTCACTACTCTACTCTCACTACTACTGCTTGCTTATATGGTTTTGTGATCGTTGATGACTACTCTAGATACACTTGGGTGCACATAATCCTGTTTAAGACAGAAGTGCAGGATATCTTCAGACGATTCGCAAATAGGGCCATGAACAACTATGGCATCAAGATCAAGCACATCAGAAGTGACAATGGAACTAAATTCAAGAACACTGGGCTCGACACCTATCTTGATACATTGGGTATTACGCATGAGTTCTCAGCTCCATACACACCTCAGCAGAATGGCATCGTCGAGCGCAAGAACGGAACTCACATTGAGATGGCACACACTATGCTTGATGAATACAAGACAACAAGAAGATTCTGGCCTGAAGCCATTGATACTGCATGTCATATCATCAACAGAGTTTATCTTCACAAGTTCTTCAAGAAAACATCATATGAACTACTGGCTGGTAAGAAGCCAAACGTAAGCTATTTCAGAGTCTTCGGTGCTAAGTGCTGGATCAAGGATCCGCATCACACTTCCAAATTTGCACCGAAAGCACATGAAGGTTTTATGCTTGGTTACGGAAAGGACTTGCACACATATCGGGTCTTCAATCTCTTTCACTATAAAGTGGTTGAAACCATAGATGTGCGGTTTGACGAAACTAACGGCTCACAAAGAGAGCACCTGTCAAATGTGCCAGATGAAGCCTCTCCAAGTGAATCTATCACACAAATGGGTACAAACGAGATCATACCCACCGAGGAACCAACAGAAGATGAAATCATCATCTCTCCACCCAACAATTCCGAAGACTATGCTCAGCCTGAAGACAACACTGAACATGAAGAAAATCAATAGAATGATCAAAGTCTTCGCCCAGCTCATCCACGAGTCGCAAATGAAGCTCAAATTGAAAAGATTCTTTATGGCATCAATGCAACTGGTCCAGTCACTCGCTTGAAAGAAACTCATCTAGCAAACTTCTGTGGTCACTCTGCATTTGTCTCAATATCTGAACCCAAGAAAGTTGATGAAGCCTTGAAGGAATCTGAATGGATTCAAGCAATGCAAGAAGAGCTTCAACAGTTTGAGCTGAATAATGTTTGGGAATTTGTAAAGCGTCCTGATCCAAGGAAACATAACATCATTGGCACCAAGTGGATCTACCGCAACAAACAAGATGAAAATGCTCAAGTCGTCAGAAACAAGGCCCGTCTCGTTGCTCAAGGATATACTCAAGTAGAAGGGATTGACTTCGATGAAACCTTTGCTCCTGTTGCCAGACTTGAAGCCATTCGCATACCGCTAGCATACACCAACCATTGCAACATATATCTGTATCAAATGGATGGGAAGAGCGCATTCCTGAATGGGAAAATTGAAGAAGATGTGTATGTTGCACAACCTCCAGGCTTTGAAGACCCAAAGCGTCCTGACATGGTTTACAAGCTTAGCAAGGCACTGTATGGACTCAAACAAGCTCCTCGTGCATGGTATGACACACTCAGAGACTTCTTGAAGAGCAAAGGCTTCAAACCTGGATCATTGGATCCCACACTCTTCACGAAGACATATGATGGAGAACTGTTCGTATGTCAGATTTATGTGGATGACATAATCTTTAGATGCACTGACAAAAGATACAACGATGAGTTTGGATACATGATGCAAGAGCAATATCAGATGTCTATGATGGGTGAACTGAAGTTTTTCCTTGGTCTCCAAATTCGCCAACAGAAGAATGGCATCTTCATATCTCAAGAGAAATACCTCAAAGATTACCTGAAGAAGTTTGGAATGCAAGATTGCAAAGGGTACACGACGCGAATGGCAACTGAAGGTCAATTGGGCTCCGACGACAATGGTAAAGAGTTCGATCAAAAGGTATACCGCTCCATGATTGGTTCTTTACTCTATTTATGTGCATCTAGGCCTGATATAATGCTTAGCGTTTGCATGTGTGCCCGATTCCAAGCGGCACCAAAGGAATCACACCACCTCGCTGTGAAGCGAATTCTTCGATATTTAGCTCACACCCCCACACTAGGATTATGGTATCCCAAGGGCTCTATATTTGATCCAGTCGGATTCTATGATGCTGATTGTGCTGGTGACAAAGTTGATCGCAAGTCCACCTCAGGAACATGTCACTTTCTTGGACGATCTCTTGTCTGTTGGTCTTCAAAGAAGCAGAACTCAGTGTCCCTTTCCATAGCTGAAGCTGAATACATTGCTGCTGGATCTTGTCGTGCTCAACTTCTCTGGATGAAGCAAACTCTCAAGGATTATGGCTTCAACATGGAAAAGGTGCCTCTCTACTGCGATAATAAGAGCGCCAACAAGATTGCTCACAATCCAGTTTAGCACTCGAAGACAAAGCACATTGAAATTAGTCTGCATTTTCTCAGAGATCATGTGATCAAGAAGGATATTGAAATCCTTCATGTCAACACTGAAGAGCAACTGGAAGATATCTTCACTAAGCCCCTGGATGAGAAAAGGTTTTGCAAGCTGCGGTGAGCTAAATATCCTAGAATCCTCAAATGTCATGTGATTGGACACACCTCCTAACGCTTATGCATTTTGACGACTTAGATGTGCAACACACTAAGTAATGTATGTCTTCAATTCATGAAGACTTACACTCTGAGTGTGAATAAATTAATGTGGAAATTGACTCTGGAGCGCCACAATAATTGCGCGTCGTGTCCTGGTCAATACTTCCTATACGGTGGGTAACGCCACCACCAAACTTTTCTGAAGATTTCATTTGGCGTCATAACTGCTTTTTCTTCATACCCTGTTTGTCTTCAACATTGTTTGTCCTCAAAAACTCATCTTCACAATGTTGGTTTGTTTGGTTTCTCTCTCTCTCTCTCTCTCTCTCTTATATATATATATATATATATATATATATATATATATATATATATATATATATGGTGGGTCTATTCTCATAACACCCCTTAAGACCTTATTCTCATAACACTAGCTTATTCTGCTAACACCGGCCACCGCTCCCCACCCGGTGCATCCCCACCTCCTGCATGACACCTACCTCCCCTCCTGCCCCGATCCAAACCCCCACCTCCCTCCACCTTCTACTGCTGCCGCTGCCAGACCACCGATCTCCGTCCCATCGCCCCGCCCCTGTCCACCTTCTGCCGCCGCCAAAGCAAGTACAAACAAACAGATCAAGCCCCCAGTGGAAAACGACCTCCACTCCTCGTGACCACCCACCTCCTCGCACCTCCGCCCCACCCTCCCCATCTTGTCCACCGCATCGCGCCCCACCCAAGCCACCGCCCCGTCGTACCTCACCCCAGCCACTTTCCTCCGCTTCCCCGCCACCGCAACCCACAAGCCTGACCACCCCGTCCTCCTTCCGCGAGCGCGCCCCACCTCGCCGAGCTGCTCCTCGCGGGCACTTGGATCCAGCGAGATCCGAGGTGTGCCCAGCCAGCTGAACTACCGGTGATAAGTCCGGTCCGACAACCGCCTCCAGCGCGCCTCCCGGCAATGGGTCCGGGCCGGCAACCGCCCCCTGCACAGCCACGACCAACCCCCGCCGCAGGATCCATTCGTTAGTTGGCCCCATGCATGACCACAACCTGAGCCACTCCCCTGCTAGCCGCCGGATCCGCGTCTCCGTCCTCCCTTCCTCCTGCGCCTCTGTGTCGCCATCCTCGTCGGACCCCGCATCGGCTACCGGGCCACGCGAGGATGCAGCCTAGCCCGGCCACATCATCGTCGTCCTCGTGTCAGGCCATCACCGCCTGGATCCGCTCCGCACCACCACCGTTGCCCCGTCGTGCACCTATCCGCCTCCAGGGGCTGAGGAGGAGACCAGTCAGCCTCCATCTCTCCTCTTCGGTGAGGCCTCCGATGAGCATCTTCGCCTCGGATCCAATTTCTATCCCGCAATCTCTTCTTTTGGACTGATTTGTTTCAACAACGCCGTCTCCCCCCTCTGCAGTCCGGCGATCGTCGCCGTGCAGCTCTGCGGCATGCGTGATGTGGTTCAGTGCTGGTGCTGGTGCATGGGGCTCCCCAGCTTCTTCTCCCCCCCGACGAACAGCCAACCACGCCAGCATTTGAGGTTGTTGCAGTTCACTTTTTTTATTTTTGGAGGAAAATCACTGCACTGCAGTTTCCTATTCACGTCGATGAGATTTGCATTTTTTGTGTTCTACTGAAGACAAATAAAGGTGCAAATGCAGTCCACTGTACTTTTGCTATTGAGGTTCATTTTACACTTTTTTGGCAGAAAAGATAGGTGATGCAGTCCGCCGACCTCCTCCCACGACAAATTTGTTTGCAGCTCACTTGCGTGTGTCGCGGCGCGTAGGTGCGGGAGCAGAGCAGCTGATGGCGGTGCTGCAAGGAGGGTTGTTGACGCCATCGCGGGTGGCCTCTGCTGGCTCTGTATCATTGCTGCTTCCACTGACCATAGGTTGCCTCCGTCCCATGGCCAAGTGTTGTTTTCCCCCGGTAGTTTTGTTTTTGCTATTGAAGATTATCGTTGCAGTTAACTTTCTGCTCGGTGTAATTCGCGTGCGAGTCCGTTGGCTATAGAGCAATTTTGTTTTATTATTGTTTACAGTTCTCTAGATGTGTGTTGCAGTGCACTGTATAAATGTTTTGTATAAACATCTTTGAAGTTCGCTAAGCTTTGTCACTCCGGCAGTGAGCGCACGTGCAGTACACTCTGGCGATGTTGGGATTGCATCCTGAGTTTGGCAAAAAAACGTGGTTTGCCACTGGACATGCTATGGTCCAGTTTGGCTAGGTGCCCCGCGCGGCTCACACACTGTTTTTCATAGGATGGAGTTCACTGTGTATAGCATTGTTGGTCACTATGTGTGGAAAAAGGATTAAAGATGTGAGTGTGGCTGTATCAAAATAATGAATGGATATGTATGTTTTGAAGCTCACTTTGTTCTCTCACGAAGTTCGCCATAAAACTCCATTGTGGTTCACTTGATGATCCGAAACAATAACACCTCGGAAAGCAGCTCACTTCTCATTACATGTGGTTCACTTGCTCAGTCCATGCGGTCCACTCGCCTGGTCAACGCGCATAAAAAATTAATTAGTACGAAAAAAGACAACATCAAATCATGAGGTTCACTTTTGGTAGTGTTCCGCTTCACTTTCGGGAGTGTTGCGGTCCACTTTCGTTCGACAAAAAAGTTGGAAAAAAGACAACAAAACTCCTCTGAGAAAAATCTACGTCCAACAAAATAAATCATGAAGTTCAATTGAATGTCTGATGCAGTGTGGTTTTCAGTTTGAAGCAGTGCGCTTTTCTGTCCGATGCGGTTCACTCGTCGATTTTGGTCTCGCGAAAAACAGTGTCCGCATTTTTGTAATTTCAAAACTACTCTAAAACCGTAATGAATTAGAGGGAGTGTTCTACATGAAAAAGTAGCGTCTCGGCGATATCTTTCCAACCGTGTATCGTTTGGATCATTTCGACCAGCGGTTTGTAAAAAGTTCGTGAAAAACGGCCGCTGCCTCTCGTAGTGAGCCGCACGATTTTCAAAATTAACTAAAAACCGTAAGGATCTCAAAAACATTTCAACATATGAGAGTTGCGCCTCGTTCGTAGCTTTCCAACGGCGTATCACACGCATCGTTTCGACAAACGGTTAAAAAACTGAAGCTAAGACAGTACCGAAAATTGCAAAAAATTCGAAAAAACATAATTCCGCGATTTGTTAAATTCAAAACTGCTCTTAGACCGTAACGAATTAGAGAAAACAATACATATGAAAAAGATGTGCCTCGACGATATCTATCCAACGGTATATCATTTGATTCATTCCGGCGAGCGGTTTAGAAGAAAACGTGAAAAAACGCTCGGTGTCATTCGTTGTGAGCCGCACGATTTTTGAAACTGCTCTTAAACTATGATGAATTTTGAAAAGTGTTCAACATGGCGAAGTTGCGTCTACTCCATAGCTTCTCAACGGTATATTACACGCATAATTCCAATAAACGGTTAAAAAACTAGAGCAAAAAAGGTACCCAAAAAACAACACATACAGTTTTTTCGAGATGAAGTTCACTAGTCGCTGTGTTGTAGTACCTGTGCAGTGCCCTCGCGTTGTGCGTGCAGTTCAGAAGTGTTATGAGAATATTATTCTCATAATATTATAAGAATAGACCGGCTGTATATATATATATTCTATCCTCTACAACGTTCACTTATGGCTATGTCTTCAAACTTTTTGATCTAAGTGAATGTGATCGGACCCTGTTCCCTTCTATGCTTTATCTCTCCAACTCTCTCTGTCTCTTCATATGCATTCTATTGACACTTGTTGAATGTCTTCACTGTGTCCTTGTCAGCTGAAGATATAGAACAAACATTTAAAACATTTTTAATGCTATGTTCCTTTTTGCCCGAAATCCCGAGGAACCGAAACGTCCATCCGACATATCTGGCGCGCGTGGGATCGTGTCTCAACTCTCCATAAGATGCATGCCAGCCACGTGTCGTCCAAATGTGAACCGCCAGGGGCACCTGCGTAATTGCACTGCGCTGTCGCCCCTCCTTATAAATATTCCACCCCTCGCGGTCATTATTTCCTTCTCCCACCTCTTGCCACCTCGCTCAACCCTAGCGCCACCGCTAGCTCCAGTCGACGCCGGAGACGAAGAACTTAGCTGCCGCGACCTCTTCGATGCCGTCTTCACACCGTCCGTGGACCTCGTCTCTCCGCCACCGCCGTAGGTGTCTTCCGCCGCCAAGTTAGGGCACGGGAGATCGATCTTCTCGGCATCCCACTTTTCCCGTCAAGCAATTCTTCATTGCGGTAAATAGATCTCTATTTTTACCGCCGTTTTGATCCGTCAAATTCATAAATCTTCGCCACAAGTGGTTTTTGTTCTTTTGAGATCTGTTTTGATCTATTCTTCTCTCATATGCTGCAAACATATTCACTTATGCTACACTACTAGTTAGATTCCTCACTTGTACTTATTCCCGGATTCGTACAAATCTGGAACCAACTCGCACCATATAAGTGAACGTCTTCGCACTATGAGGTCAATGTCTTCAATCCTCTTTAATCTTCAAAATCTTCTGAGAATGCATATGACCTCTTCCCCTAATTCTGTCACAGGTACATGTCTGTGGGGGAATCCCTTGGTTCTCATAGTCTGCATTCATTTGCAGAATTCTTACAGCGTCACATTGAATCACCTGAAGCCAGCTCTTGTCTGACTAGTCACAGGAAGAAAAATTGCAGTGTGAAGCTTTTCAGTCTTAACCATATGGCTTCAGAGAAACAATCCAAGAAGGGTGGCAGGCAGAGACATACTGACACCGCCAAAGATCTTCCTCCTAATCTTTTCAAAATGTACAAATCTGACCCAGAAGAATCCTATGGAGAACGCAAGTCTCGAATCCAATGGATTCAAAGATATTGGGCAGAGCAATGGTTTCAGTACAAGTTTGTCAGCCCAAAGTATGCTTCCAAGAATGCCATTCGTCCTCCATGAGGTGATATCGTTTACAAGAAGCTCCAACCCAAGACTGTGTCCGAAGCTATTGCCAAGAGCTTCTTCCGATGCATGGTCAGAGGACCTATGCCTTCAAATGCTGACCCATCCAGTCTTCGATGGTGTCGTGATGATGAACTGTTTGAAGAGAACTACAAGTTTGCCAAGAACTCTCCCACTCAGAACAGGAAAGAACTGGGCATAAACTTCAATCCTGGCCCATCTCGGCCATGGTCTGATGGCTCACGCGAAGCAAATGAAAATCGTGTTGGCCCCTTCAATGACCTCGATGGATTACTTTCCCACATTGTTGCTCAAAGGGCAACTGTGGAAGATGCAGCTGAAGACATGGAACCTGAATTTGTTCCTGAGTCTGTGAAGCCAAAGAAGAAATCAAAGGCTTTCAAATCAGCTGCTGCCCCAAAAGTTTCAAATGTGAAGCCTCTGAAGATTGTACCTCCTGAATCTAGTGTGCAGTCTGAAGATCACTCTTGCATCTCTCAGCGCTCCAAGCAGCTTGTGAAGCCATCTGGCCAAGGACTCACTCCTGCAAGCATCCTGCGTAATGATGATGACATCATATATCTGTCCAGTGATGAAGATTTTGCTGATGATGCTTTGGAGATGCTGATTAAGAGCAAGCAACAGGCTGAAATCTTCAATGATCTGCCTCTCTTTGATGCTGAAAGCATCAACAACTTCATTGATGAGTGGCTTGAAGATACCTCGATTTCACTCGTTGATCTTAAGCTTCCAATTGACATCAGTGTGACCTTTCAAGGGTACATTGCTCAAGAACTGACTGTTGCACAGAAGGTGATTGAGCAAAAGAACAAAATTGATCATGAAAAGGCCCTGTTCAAGAAGCACATGGCAGGCCTCAGCGCCAAAGAAGTCCAAGGCTTCAAGACCATGATGACTGACCTAAAGGCTGAATTTGCCAAGCGTCGTGAACTGGCAAAGGGCTCAAGGGACCGTCTCAAGCACTTTGCTGAGAAATGTGTCCATGCCCACAATGAAGCTCTGAAGAGAAAAGGTCTTGGCCGTCCTGGCATTGATCCCAAGCTGGCTGCTAAGAAACCCAAGAAGAACAAGAAGCCTGCTGTTGAAGACACTAAACCGCCAAGGCAAGAGAGACCAAGCATTGTCTTCCCTGACAGCATGACTGGCACGAAGCCAAAGGTCCCTTCAGAAACTTCTGCTCAAAAGAAGATGAGGCAGGCTGAAGCTGAAGCCAAGAAACGCAAGCATCATGATGCCTCTGCTGCTGCTCCATCCAAGAAGAAGCAAAAGCTCAAGGCTTCAAAGGCGTCACAACAGCCTCACCTTTCCTCCACAGAGCCATTGGTGGTCGAACCCATCTCTGTTGCCCTTCCTGCCTCCTCCAACCGAGAACGACGTCTGGTTGTACATGAGCCTGCTTCCACAGAGGCTCATCAGACTAAAGAGATCCCAACTGCTGACTCACCTGCAGCTGAAGACATTGGTCATGACGACAATGTGCATGATGATGAAGTTCTTCCTCAGCTTGAACCCCAACCTGTTCAATCACCTACTCCCACGAGCAGTGAACTCATAAGCATTGGCGGTCCCACGACGCCAATGACTCAAGATGAATACTGGGAAGAGCAACATCCGAACACCCCCTACATGAAGTTATTACTCGCACTTTGCCGTCTCCACCTACCATTCTGGTAGTTGAGACTCCGACAGCAACACCAGAAGATGACATGGAGATGATCAACGCAAATGCTTCACCAACTGCGTCGCCAAAATTCCGCAGGCTTCGCAAAGGTCTCAGGCCTCAAGCCTCCATGTCAAGCATTCCTGAAGATGGAAAGCAAACCTCTAGCTCAGTGGCACATCAAGTGTTTCCAGACGACATTCCTTCAGAGTATGCTCATGAATTTGAAAAGCCTAGCTGGCTAAAGACATTCCGACTGCATCAGCCGATGAAGCAAAAGAAGAGACTCGTGAAGTCACCCCCCCTCCGCAAGATTCTGTTGCCCAAGAAGAAGTGCCCATCATGCAAGAACCTGTCCACAAAGAAACTATCGTGCATGAGGCCACTCAACCTGAAGCCATTGCACCTGAAGCAAATGTGGCTGATACTTCTTTGACTACTGAAGCACATGACACTGTCATGACTGAAGCCTTTGTGCAGCAAGAAGTCACTGCCACTCCTGAAGTTATTGTGCCTAAAGTCAATGCCCCTGAAGTGATTGCGCCTGAAATCATTGCTCTTGAAGTACCACTACTAGGAAAAGGGCTATAGATAGGATTGTTACTAATGGCGCACCAGACATGCGGTGCCCCATTAGTACCATGTGTTGGTGCGCCATTAGTAACAATTTTTTTCCTTTTATTTTCAAAACTACTAATGGCGCACCAGTGGATAGTGCGCCATTAGTAGTTAAACTACTAATGGCGCACCACATCCACGGTGCGCCATTAGTAATTTTTTTTTCAAATTTAATTTAATTTTTTTAATTTTATTTTCAAAACTAGTAATGGCGCACCGTGGGAGTGGTGCGCCATTAGTAGTTGAACTTACTAATGGCGCACCACTCCCACGGTGCGCCATTAGTATTTTTTTTTCATATTTTATTTTTTTTATTTTTTTCAAAACTAGTAATGGCGAACCGACTACTAATGGCGCACCACTCCCACGGTGCGCCATTACTAGCTTGGCCATTACTGCACCCCCCCTGTGGACCGCCTTTTCCAGTTCAAAAATAAATAGAAGAAAATGATGTAAATGTCAAAAAAATAAAAGAAAATAAGTTTTCCATGTGATATGTGGTCTACTTGTTGGGAAAATTTACAAATATGAATTTTGACTTTATTTGCAAAATATGTCTGGAATTTAGGAAAACGGGCATAACTTTTGCATACGAACTCGGATTAAAAAGTTTTTTATATGAAAAATCATCTACTCAAAAAGTTACATCCGAATTTAAGCGGGGAAACCCTGTTAAACATTTTCAAAATCCCCAAAAACCTAACAGAAAATAAGTTACGGGGCTTTTAAGATCTAGAGGCAAAAAAATTCAAAAATTTCAAACTTACTAGTGGTGCACCGTTTGCTAGGTGCGCCACTAGTAACAGAAAAAATAATTTATAAAATTTTTGAAAAAAAAATTATAATTTTTTTTTCCAAAATATAATACGTAGTATGACCAGGAAGTTTGAAATATATTTTCAAAATTTCATCATACTCATGAACATTAACAAACTCCTAGACATCAAGAAGGGTTAATAGGATTGATATGATAGATATATCAACAAGTGCCTGTGAAGTGAGCTGGTGCTGGGGTTGGATAGAACTACGAAGTTAAGCATGCTCGGGCTGGAGTAGTGTGAGGATGGGTGACCTTATGGGAAGTTTGACCACAGAGTGCAAATTGACCCCAGATTAAGCCATAATGACCTGAGATTAAGAAAAACAATAAAAAAAATTTGATTTTTTTTTACTAATGGCGCACTCCTATGTAGTGCGCCATTAGTATGCCAAGCACCTGGATATATATGGCCCCTGAGAGGCATACTAATGGCGCACCGTGCCCTATACTAATGGCGCACCAGTGGCGCGCCATTAGTATACTAGATACTAATGGCGCACCAGTGGTGCGCCATTAGTATCCAAATACTAATGGCGTGCTACTAATGGCGCACCAGTAGTGCGCCATTAATGGCCAAAACTGGTGCGCCATTAGTAGGCCTTTTTCTAGTAGTGTACCTTCTACTTCATCTGTGCTCTACACAATGGACCAAGCCTTCAATAAAGATGACGTGCTTGTCACAGTAAAGTGGCCACTTCTGAAGCTTCTCGCTGCCCCAGGACCACAGTATGATTATCATGTGGCGCGAAGGCCTCAGACTCTGAAGCCAAAGCCCAGATTGCCTTGGCTTCCCAGCACCGCATCTACACAAGGGTCATTCAATGTGCTTAGCTTCAGGGCAAACAACACATTCTATGATTCTGCTAAGAACCCATACAAGAAGCCCAAGATTTCTTTTGATAGGTTCTGGAGCTTTCAGCAACAAAGCTATTACTCATGCATTCTGTACAATCAGGACTGGATTTTTACGCATCAACGTCTTGACTGTGACGCCATTGCTAGACTGCCATGCCTTTAGGAAGCCCTTGATTGCTTCAGAGAAGTTGGTTTGCTTCCTTTTGTCACTACCAAGGAACATTGGAATGAAGAGCTTCTACTGCAATTCTATGCCACTCTGCATATCATAGGATACAGCAGGGATCCAAAGACATGGGTCCTTGAGTGGATGTCAGGTGACAGTCACTATGGAGCTAATGCTCAGACACTACTTGAGCTTACTTCCCTGTCCACTCCTGGTGAGTTATATGAACGAGGTTGTTCTCTGCATCAGAAAGAGCTTCAAAGCATCTTCAAGAAAGCTGAACCCAACATGAGCGAAATGCTGAGCATGATGCAGCCACTGCCCCCAGATGCTGATCTTCCAAAAGAATTCTTTGTCCAAGACCTTGAGTACTTGCCTCGCACCATATACCATATCTTGAGGCGTACTCTTTGGCCTGTCAAGGGACACTCATCTGAGGCTGCAATGACTGGCATCATGAAGACTTTGATCTTTCATATTGTCAATGGCATCCGCTTCAACACTCATGACTTCTTCATTTTCCAACTGGCCACCTCGACCACTGATCTGTTTGGCCTCAGGCTCTACGCTCCTTGGACCATGAGGCTCATTAAGCTTCGTTCAACTGCCAGCTATCAAGCTGTTGGAAATATGCCCTAGAGGCAATAATAAAAGTATTATTATTATATTTCCTTGTTCATAATAATTGTCTGTTATTCATGCTTGAATTGTATTGTATGGAAACAGCGATACATGTGTGAATATATAGACCACATTGAGTCCCTGGTAAGCCTCTAGTTACCAGCTCGTTGATCAACAGATGATCACGGTTTCCTGATCATGGACATGTGATGTCGGTGATAACGGGACCATATCATTAGGAGAATGATGTGATGGACAAGACCCAATCCTAACCATAGCACGAGATCGTATAGTTCGTAATGCATAAGCTTTTCGGTGTCAAGTATTTATTCCTTAGACCATGAGGTTGTACAACTCCCGGATGCCGTAGGAATACTTTGGGTGTGCCAAACGTCACAACGTAACTGGGTGGCTATAAAGGTATGAATCGGGTATCTCCGAAAGTGTCTGTTGAGTTGGTACGAACCGAGACTCAAATGTTGTCACTCCGTATGACGGAGAGGTACCTCTGGGCCCACTCGGTAAGACATCATCATAATGAGCTCAAGGTGACTAAGGAGTTAGTCACGGGATGATGGATTACGGATCGAGTAAAGAGACTTGCCATGACGAGATTGAACAAGGTATCGGGAATACCGACGATCGAATCTCGGGCAAGTACCGTACCGATGGACAAAGGGAATAACATACGGGATTGAGTGAATCCTTGACACAGTGGTTCATCCGATGAAGATCATCGAGGAGCACGTGGGAACCAACATGCGTATCCAGATCCCGCTGTTGGTTATTGACCGGAGAGTGGTCTCGGTCATGTCTACGTGTCTCCCGAACCCGTAGGGTCTACACACTTAAGGTTCGGTAACGCTAGGGTCGTAGAGATACATGCACGTGGAAACCCAAAAGTTGTTCGGAGTCCCGGATTAGATCCCGGACGTCACGAGGAGTTCCGAAATGGTCCGGAGGTAAAGAATGATATATATGAAGTCCAGTTTCGGCCATCGGGTGAACCCCGGGGGTCACCGGGAGTGTCCCGGGACCACCGGAGGGGTCTCGGGGGTCCACCGGGTGGGGCCACCATCCCGGTGGGGCCCCTAGGCCGCAAGGGGAAGGGGGCCAGCCCCTGGTGGGCTGGCGCACCCTACTGGGCCCTCCCTCATGCGCCTAGGGTTGGAACCCTAGGGGAGGGGGGCGCCCCCTATGCCTTGGGGGGCAAGTCTCCCCCCAGGCCGCCACCCCCCTACAGATCCTATCTGCAGGGCTTGGTGCACCCCCTGGCCCCCTATATATATATGTGGGTGGGGGGGGGGATAGGGCAGCCGCACCCAAGTCTCTGGCGCCTCTCCCCCTCCCGTCACACCTTCCTCCTCCTCTGCAGGGCGCCGGCGAAGCCCTGCAGGAATTCTTGTTGCATCCATCACCACGTCGTCGTGCTGCTGGATCTCCGACGACCTCTCCTCCCCCCTTGCTGGATCAAGAAGGAGGTGACGTTGCTGTACCGTACGTGTGTTGAACGCGGAGGTGCCGTCCGTTCGGCGCTAGATCATCGGTGACGAAGAACGAGAAGAGTACGACTACTTCATCCACGCTTCTTCGAAAGCTTCCGCTCGCGATCTACAAAACCATATGTAGATGCACTCTCATATGCTCGTTGCTAGATGTCTCCTTAGATGGATCTTGGTGAAAGCGTATAATTTTTTTGAATTCTGCTACATTCCCCAACAGTGGCATCTGAGCTAGGTGTTATGCGTAGCATCTTGCACGAGTAGAACACAAAGAAGTTGTGGGCGTTTGAGTTTGCTCAACTTTCTTGCCGTTACTAGTCTAATCTTGATTTGGCGGTATTGTAGGATGAAGCGGCCCGGACCGACTTTACACGTACGCTTACGTGAGACTGGTTCCACCGACAGACATGCACTAGATGCATAAGGTGGCTGGCGGGTGTCTGTCTCTCCTACTTTAGTCGGATCTGATTCGATGAACAGGGTCCTTATGAAGGGTAAATAGAAATTGACAAATCACGTTGTGGTTTTGGCGTAGGTAAGAAACATTCTTGCTAGAAAACCTATAGAAGCCACGTAAAAACTTGCAACAACAATTAGAGGATGTCTAACTTGTTTTTGCAGCATGTGCTATGTGATGTGGTATGGCCAAGAAGATGTGATGAATGATATATGTGATGTATGAGATTGATCATGTTCTTGTAATAGGGAATCACGACTTGCATGTCGATGAATTTGACAACTGGCAGGAGCCATAGGAGTTGTCTTAATTATTGTATGACCTGCGTGTCACTGAATAACGCCATGTAATTACTTTACTTTTTTTTTTGAGGGAATGTAATTGCTTTACTTCATTGCTAAACATTAGCCATAGTAGTAGAAGTAATAGTTGGCGTGACGACTTCATGAAGACACGATGATGGAGATCATGATGATGAAGATCATGGTGTCGAGCCGGTGACAAAGATGATCATGGTGCCCCGAAGATGGAGATCCAAGGAGCAAGATGATATTGGCCATATCATGTCACTTTAATTGATTGCATGTGATGTTTATCATGTTTATGCATCTTGTTTACTTAGAACGACGGTAGTAAATAAGATGATCTCTCACTAAAATTTCAAGAATTGTGTCCCCCCTAACTGTGCACCGTTGCTAAGGATCGTTGTACCGAAGCACCACGTGATGATCGGGTGTGATAGGTTCTAACGTTCGCATACAACGGGTGTAAGCCAGATTTACACAAGCAATACACTTAGGATTCACTTGACGAGCCTACCATGTACAGACATGGCCTCGGAACTCGGAAGACCGAAAGGTCGAACACGAGTCGTATAGAAGATACGATCAACATGAAGATGTTCACCATTGATGACTAGTCCGTCTCACGTGATGATCGGACACGGGCTAGTCGATTCGGATCGTGTATCATTTAGATGACTAGAGAGATGTCATTCTGAGTGAGAGTTCATTAAAATTTCATTAAGATGAACTTAATTATCATGAACTTAGTCTAAATTCTTTACAATATCTCTTGTAGATCAAATGGCCCACGCTCAAGTTTCCCTCAACTTCAACGCGTTCCTAGAGAAAACCAAGCTGAAAGACGATGGTAGCAACTATACAGATTGGGTCCGTAACCTGAGGATTATCCTCATAGCTGCCAAGAGATCTTATGTCCTTGAAGCACCGCTAGGTGATGCACCCGTTCCCCCGGCGGCTGATACGTCCAAAACGTATCTATAATTTCTGCTTGCTCCATGCCACTTTTGGGTGATATTGCTATGATATTCATACACTTCCATACACTTTTGATCATATTTGGACTAACTTACTAATCCAGTGCACCCCAGTGCCAGTTTCTGTTTTCGGCTGTTTTTGTATTTTAGGTTTTCACGTTTCGAGAACTGCCCAGAAAAATCCAGAAAAATTATATAAAAAATCAGCGAACCGGAAACAACACTGCGTCCGAAGGGCAGCCTGGGGGGGGGGGGCACAGGGGCTCCAAGCGCCCTGTGGGCGCGCCCCCCTGGGCCGCGCCGGGGGGGGCGCCTGGGCCCCCCGAGGCTCCCCCGGTGCCCTACTTTGGCATATATTTAAAGGGTCCTCCGTAACCCTCAGAACAGGACTTCTTTTCGCGATCCCATCTCTGTTCCGCCGCCGCCGCCGCTTCCAAGATCGGGAGCACCAGGAGAACTCTTCCCGGCACCCTGCCGGAGGGGAGGATCACCACCGGGAGCTTCTCCACCACCATGGACGCCTCCCGGATGACTCGTGAGTAGTCTCCCTTGGACCATGAGTCCATGACCAGTAGCTATGTGATGTTCTCCTCCCGTTCTTGTGCTTCACTAATTAGTCCTCATGAGCTGCCCTAGATGATCGAGGCACCTATGTAATCCTTATGCTGTTGCTATGTTGAGTTTGCTGGGATCCGATGGATTATGAGATTATGTTCAGATTGATCTTGAGTAATATATTTGATTCACCTCTTTTATATTTTAGTTCATAAGTAATTCTTGCATGTTCTCCGTTGTTATTTATTGCTTTGGCCAAGTAGTAGGTAGTGACTCCAAGAGGGAACGTTATGCTCGATTGTGGGTTCATGCCCCTCGATGACTAGCTTGAGTGACAGAAACATGAGTCTAGGGGATGTGCTGTTGCCACAAGGGGGAAAACAACGGTGCTTGTGCCCGCGGGTGCAAGGATTGTTTACTTTACGCAAAGTTCTTTTAATGTAGTTGTCTGTTGCATTGAGTTTACACTATGGGTGGGACTCGCAACTTAATACCAGCGAGATGTTCTGGATAGATATCTCAAGGTGGATGATTAGTAGTAGATATTGATGAATTTCGGTCTACTTACTTTGGCCTACCGCCCATGCTTTGAACCTCAACCTTTCTTGCAATGTAATCAGCATTGGTTTGCGTTCGTGGTCCTGTCAATTGCCCAGCTGTAATTTGTTTACCTCACATAGCTGTTTTATCGTCTTTTGGGAGAGAGACATCACTAGTGAACATCATGAGACTCCGGTCCATATTACCATCATTGATCACATCCACTATTTACTTTTCGCTATTTACTTACTATTGCAAAACACTATCTATCACTACTATCATATTGCTTTTAACCCTTTGTGAACTACAAGGACGTAGAGATTGACAACCTCTCTGTACTCGTTGGGAGGAAAGTTATTTGTATTTGTGTGCAGGTCCACGCTGATTGCTAATTGCGCCGTTAGCAATTGACACCTACTTGTTGAACCTAGGAGTCTCTGGGGATTCGATCCTTGGCATCTTTGCTAGGGGAAAACACTTTTACTTACTGCATCTTACACCTTCCACTTGGGGTAACCAACGAGGGGTTCGAGGCCCATCAAGGAGTATTTTCTGGCGCCGTTGCCGGGGACTCCACTCTTCAGGATAGGGGAGTTGCATGCTATCTTTTACCTTTGATTTTTAGTCTTGTTAGTTTACTTTTCATTTTTGCTTTAGTTCCTTTTTATCCAAAATCACAAAAAAATAGTTATCTTGCTTGCTTGCTACTATGGGTTCTACCAAAAACACTAAATGGGAGGAGTACACCCCTACTTCCATTGCCCCACTTATCTCTGACGGGATTTACAAAAAAAATAAACCTTGTGATTATACTAGTTATGAGGAGAGTTATGCCCATGGCATGGTCTTCCAGGGAAAAAGTATGAGCCTCAGTTTAAAATTGCTCCTAAGCTTCCCGAAACTTGGGAAGATGTCCAAACTCTTATAATAGAGAGCGAATGAAACAAAGAAGGTAATATAAAATTTCAGTTTCCTCTCAAGAAAGGGATGGAAGACTTCCCTCGTAAGAAGGTCAAGTTACCTTTTGAGTCCGTTGTACGGGCTGGTTATTCTTTTACTCTTGATAAAACTTGATCTATGCAATATGCCTAGCTTAAAGGCATAAAAGAAAGCGCTTTTGGGAGGCAGCCCACATGTATAATTTTTTTTCTTTTGTTGTGTCTTGATGTTTTTTACTGCTGTAGCATCATCATTGTATCTTTGCTTTTCATATTTGTGCCAAGTATAGCCTCCGATTGCTAGAAAGTTCAAAAGTTGTGAGGTGCTGTCCAGGAAACAGATTCTGTCCTTGGATAGAAAAATTCGTATAAAATCACCAGATCATCTTTTTGGTCTGAATTTTTTCTACAGCGTTCTCTATATAATTGTCTTCCGTGCGTCAGTTCTGAGTTTTTTGATTTGAGTTGCAGAAGTATCCCGAACAGGTCAATTACTGCCTGCTGTTCTGTTTTTCACAGATTCTGTCCTGTTTTGCCTTACCTTCACTTTGCAAATTAAGAACTTGCTTTTTTCTTTGCAAAAACCTTTTGGCAATCTTGAGAAACAGTAGAAATTCAAGAATATCCTTATTTCCAGCAAGGTATAATTATTTTATTAAGGGTACTAACCTCGCTAATCAGATTATGATGAGTTGTGTATGAAGGGAGTTTTCAAGTGTGCGAGGGAAGATGATAAAAAGATTCAGGAGTGTCAAGCGCTCAAGCTTGGGGATGCCCCCGTGCACCCCCAAGAAATATTCAAGGAGACTCAAGCGTCTAAGCTTGGGGATGCCCCCGTGCATCCCCTTCTCCATCAACATTATCAGTCCGTCTTTCGTTTCGCTATATTTTTATCACTTCATGTGTTATGTGCTATGCTTGGAGCGTCTTGCTTTTAGTTTTCTTTTTAGTTTTTCATAACGAGTCGGAACCCAGCATTCCTTTATGTGGGAGAGAAACACGCTCCACCTCTACCTAGAACATTACATAGAATTTTCATGTCTATCTATGCTGTGTGTGTTCTTTGTCTTTTAATAGCTACTATCATACTCTGCCCTTAGTATTCATGCTTATCTTTTCAAGAGCTTTTATTTAGTTGGTTGCTTGAACTCTCTTTAATTACCATGCTCACCTTATTAAGAGAGTTTGCTTCCGTTGCATGGGTTAATGTGTCTATGATAAAGATGCTACTTTCATGATGGTGCTTAGTAGTTCAGGTTTTCTTATGGTTAATCTCAAATAGCTGGGGGGTTCCCAATGTGTTATTGGAATACCAACTTGATTTGTTTGCCTATGATGTGGTATGGTTTAGTAATATCTTCCTTTGAGAATTTATTTTGATTGACTTGGCGTATGCTCACGCATATTCAAGACTGTAAAGAAAGTCTGTCAAGCCTTGATGATCTTTTGTTTCTAAGTAGCGATATAACTACCATGCCTGATTCAATATTGCTTTGTCGCTCTGCATGATTATGACCGTCATTTCTCTCTTAGTTGGTCGCTCCCAGTCTTTTGCTAACCTCCACCTGCACTAAGCAAATTAACCATGCAATACATAGCTCATGGGAAAGTAGCCTAAAAACTATTGTGGTAAAGAATATGTTGCCTATGTATCTTATTTCTTATGAGTTGCTTGCTGAGCGGTAACCATGTTTCTGGGGACGCCATCAACTGTCACACTCTTGTTGAATATCATGTGAGTTGCTATGCATGTTCGTCTTGTCTGAAGTAAGGGTGATTTACCGTGGGTTGAATTAATATGCATATTGTTAGAGAAGAACATTGGGCCGCCAACCAAAGCCATGCATCATGGTGGAAGTTTTAGCTTGGACCTTAATCCTCAATCTCTTATGAGAATATGCTTATGCATTAAAGAGGAGTCCATCATCTATTTTCTATGTTGTCCCGGTATGGATGTCCTCAAGTTGAGATCTATCAAAAACGAGAAATCAAATGCGATCTATCTCCTTGGACCTTTGTACATGTGGCATAGAGGTACCCCTTTGTGACACTTGGTTAAAACGTATGCAATGCAATGATAACCCATGGGGGTCCGAGCTAATTAGGACAAGGAGCGAGCACTATTGGTATTCGATGCATGAGGCTTGCAACTTATAAGATGTTTTATGCATGACACATATGAAGTACTACTACCGTTGACACAATTGCTTCCATGTTTTCAAAATAAAAAGCTCTAGCACTTAACCTTTCTTTTACCTTTATGTTAAAGCACCAACTACTGAGAGCATGATTGTCATTCTGAGTGTAATGTGCATTGTCCCAAAGTAGCATTGTCTTTTGCATGATTGTGATATCGTTTATTCTGAAATGATTGTATCTAGTCATCACTTAAACCTTGAAGGTGCCCTTTATGTTTTGCATCACTAAAGGGGGCAAGCTAGATATCACTTTATCATATTTGCACATCATGTTCATTGCAAATCTTTTTGATGTTTCAGTTTCATGTTGTAAAACTTTCAGTCATTTGTGATTTTCTCTTGAGACAACTTAATTACTTTAGAATCATTGTCTCAGTAAGCTTTTGTCATATGACTATGAGAAAGTCCTATATGGTTAATAGCATGTCACCACAGAAATTATTCTTGTTATCATTTACCTACTCGAGGACGAGCAGGAATTAAGCTTGGGGATGTTGATACGTCCAAAACGTATCTATAATTTCTGCTTGCTCCATGCCACTTTTGGGTGATATTGCTATGATATTCATACACTTCCATACACTTTTGATCATATTTGGACTAACTTACTAATCCAATGCACCCCAGTGCCAGTTTCTGTTTTCGGCTGTTTTTGTATTTCAGGTTTTCACGTTTCGAGAAATGCCCAGAAAAATCCAGAAAAATTATATAAAAAATCAGCGAACCGAAAACAACACTGCGTCCGAAGGGCAGCCTGGGGGGGGGGGCACAGGGGCTCCAGGCGCCCTGTGGGCACGCCCCCCCTGGGCCGC
>LR738710.1:717102302-717176686 GCA_902687465.1 Secale cereale | reverse complement strand
GGGGCGCCTGGGCCCCCCGAGGCTCCCCCGGTGCCCTACTTTGGCATATATTTAAAGGGTCCTCCGTAACCCTCAGAACAGGACTTCTTTTCACGATCCCATCTCTGTTCCGCCGCCGCTTCCAAGATCGGGAGCACCAGGAGAACTCTTCCCGGCACCCTGTCGGAGGGGAGGATCACCACCGGGAGCTTCTCCACCACCATGGACGCCTCCCGGATGACTCGTGAGTAGTCTCCCTTGGACCATGAGTCCATGACCAGTAGCTATGTGATGTTCTCCTCCCGTTCTTGTGCTTCACTAATTAGTCCTCGTGAGCTGCCCTACATGATCGAGGCACCTATGTAATCCTTATGCTGTTGCTATGTTGAGTTTGCTGGGATCCGATGGATTATGAGATTATGTTCAGATTGATCTTGAGTAATATATTTGATTCACCTCTTTTATATTTTAGTTCATAAGTAATTCTTGCATGTTCTCCGTTGTTATTTATTGCTTTGGCCAAGTAGTAGGTAGTGACTCCAAGAGGGAACGTTATGCTCGATTGTGGGTTCATGCCCCTCGATGACTAGCTTGAGTGACAGAAACATGAGTCTAGGGGATGTGCTATTGCCACAAGGGGGAAAACAATGGTGCTTGTGCCCGCGGGTGCAAGGATTGTTTACTTTACGCAAAGTTCTTTTAATGCAGTTGTCTGTTGCATTGAGTTTACACTATGGGTGGGACTCGCAACTTAATACCAGCGAGATGTTCTGGATAGATATCTCAAGGTGGATGATTAGTAGTAGATATTGATGGATTTCGGTCTACTTACTTTGGCGTACCGCCCATGCTTTGAACCTCAACCTTTCTTGCAATGTAATCCGCATTGGTTTGCGTTCGTGGTCCTGTCAATTGCCCAGCTGTAATTTGTTTACCTCACATAGCTGTTTTATCGTCTTTTGGGAGAGAGACATCACTAGTGAACATCATGAGACTCCGGTCCATATTACCATCATTGATCACATCCACTATTTACTTTTCGCTATTTACTTACTATTGCAAAACACTATCTATCACTACTATCATATTGCTTTTAACCCTTTGTGAACTACAAGGCCGGAGAGATTGACAACCTCTCTGTACTCATTGGGAGCAAAGTTATTTGTATCTGTGTGCAGGTCCATGTTGATTGCTAATTGCGCCGTTAGCAATTGACACCTACTTGTTGAACCTAGGAGTCTCTAGGGATTCGATCTTTGGCATCTTTGCTAGGGGAAAACACTTCTACTTACTGTATCTTACACCTTCCACTTGGGGTAACCAACGAGGGGTTCGAGGCCCATCAGCGGCCCAAAACGTTATGAACGCCTGGCAGTCGCGTTGTGATGATTACTCCCTGGTTCAGTGCGGCATGCTCTACAGCTTAGAATCGGGACTCCAAAAGCGTTTTGAGAATCACGGAGCATATGAGATGTTCGAAGAGCTGAAAATGGTTTTCCAATCTCATGCCCGAGTCGAGAGATATGACGTCTCCGACGCATTCTACAGCTGTAAGATGGAGGAAAACTGTTCTGTCAGTGAGCACATCCTCAAGATTTCTGGATTGCACAACCGCTTGTCTCAGCTGGGAATGAATCTCCCAGATGAAGCGGTCGTTGACAGAATCCTACAGTCGCTCCCACCAAGCTTCAAGAGCTTCGTGTTAAACTTCAATATGCAGGGGATGGAGAGGTCCATTCCCGAGGTGTATTCGATGCTGAAATCAGCGGAGGTGGATATCAAGAAAGAACATCAAGTGTTGATGGTCAATAAAACCACTAAGTTCAAGAAAGGCAAGGGTAAGAAGAACTTCAAAAAGGACGGCAAAGGAGTTGTCGCGCCCGGTAAACCAGTTGCCGGGAAGAAGCCAAAGAATGGACCCAAGCCTGAAACTGAGTGTTTTCATTGCAAGGGAACGAGGCACTTGAAGCGGAACTGCCCCAAATACTTAGCAGACAAGAAGGCCGGCAACGTCAAAGGTATATATGATATACATGTTATTGATGTGTACCTTACCAGCGCTCGTAGTAGCTCCTGGGTATTTGATACCGGTGCAGTTGCTCATATTTGTAACTCTAAGCAAGAGCTGCGGAATAAGCGGAGACTGGCGAAGGATGAGGTGACGATGCGCGTCGGGAATGGTTCCAAGGTCGATGTGATCGCCGTCGGCACGCTACCTCTACATCTACCCTCGGGATTAGTTTTAAACCTTAATAATTGTTATTTAGTACCAGCTTTGAGCATGAACATTGTATCTAGATCTCGTCTTATGCGAGATGGCTACTCATTTAAATCGGAGAATAATGGTTGTTCTATTTATTTGAGAGATATGTTTTATGGTCATGCCCCGCTGGTCAATGGTTTATTTTTGATGAATCTCGAACGTGATGATACACATATTCATAGTGTAGATGCCAAAAGATGTAAAGTTGATAATGATAGTCCCACATACTTGTGGCATTGCCGCCTTGGTCATATTGGTGTCAAACGTATGAAGAAGCTCCATTCAGATGGACTTCTAGAGTCTCTTGATTATGAATCATTTGACACGTGCAAACCATGCCTCTTGGGCAAGATGACCAAGACTCCGTTCTCCGGAACAATGGAGCGAGCAACCAACTTGTTGGAAATCATACATACCGATGTGTGCGGTCCAATGAGTGTTGAGGCTCGCGGAGGCTATCACTATGTTCTCACCCTCACAGATGACTTGAGTAGATATGGGTATATCTACTTGATGAAGCACAAGTCTGAGACCTTTGAAAAGTTCAAGGAATTTCAGAATGAGGTTGAGAATCAACGTGACAGAAAAATAAAGTTCTTATGATCAGATCGTGGGGGTGAATATTTGAGTCATGAATTTGGCACGCACCTAAGGAAATGTGGAATTGTTTCACAATTGACACCGCCCGGAACACCTCAACGTAACGGTGTGTCCGAACGTCGAAATCGTACTTTGTTGGACATGGTGCGATCTATGATGTCCCTCACCGATTTACCGCTATCTTTTTGGGGTTATGCTGTAGAGACTGCCGCATTCACTTTAAATAGGGCTCCGTCGAAATCCGTTGAGACGACACCGTATGAACTTTGGTTTGGCAAGAAACTTAAGTTGTCGTTTCTGAAAGTTTGGGGTTGCGATGCTTATGTCAAGAAACTTCAACCTGAAAAGCTCGAACCGAAATCAGAAAAATGCGTCTTCATAGGATACCCAAAGGAAACGATTGGGTACACCTTCTACCACAGATCCGAAGGCAAAGTCTTTGTTGCCAAGAATGGATCCTTTCTGGAGAAAGAGTTTCTCTCGAAAGAAGTGAGTGGGAGGAAAGTAGAACTTGATGAGGTGACAGTCACCCCTCCTGAACCGGAAAGTAGCGCAGCGCAGGAAATTGTTCCTGAGGTGCCTGCACCGACAAGGGAGGAAGTTAATGATGATGATCACGAAGAAACATATCAAGTTACTACTGAACTTCGAAGGTCCACAAGGGCACGTTCCGCACCAGAGTGGTACGACAACCCTGTCATGAATATCATGTTGTTAGACAATGGTGAACCTTCGAACTATGAAGAAGCAATGGCGGGCCCGGATTCCAATAAATGGCTTGGAGCCATGAAATCCGAGATAGAATCCATGTATGAAAACAAAGTATGGACTTTGGTGGACTTGCCTGATGACAGGCACGCCATAGAAAACAAATGGATATTTAAGAAGAAGACAGACGCGGATGGTAATGTGACCATCTATAAGGCTCGGCTTGTCGCTAAGGGTTATCGACAAGTTCAAGGGATTGACTACGACGAGACTTTCGCTCCCGTAGCGATGCTGAAGTCAGTCAGAATCATGTTAGCTATTGCCGCATTCTATGATTATGAGATATGGAAAATGGACGTCAAAATGGCATTCCTTAATGGCTTCCTCAAGGAAGAGTTGTATATGATGCAGCCGGAAGGTTTTGTCGATCCAGAGAACGCTAACAAGGTATGCAAGCTCCAGCGCTCGATTTACGGGCTGGTGCAAGTATCTCGGAGTTGGAATATTCTCTTTAATGATGTGGTCAAAGCGTTTGGCTTTATACAGACTTATGGAGAAGCCTGTATCTACAAGAAAGTGAGTGGGAGCTCTATGGCATTTCTCATATTATATGTGGATGACATATTGCTGATGGGAAATGATATAGAATTCTTGGAAAATGTAAAGGCCTACTTGAATAAGAGTTTTTCAATGAAGGACCTTGGAGAAGCTGCTTACATATTAGGCATCAAAATCTATAGAGATAGATCAAGACGCCTCATCGGTCTTTCACAAAGTACATACCTTGACAAGATATTGAAAAAGTTCAATATGGATCAGTCCAAGAAGGGATTCTTGCCTGTTTTGCAAGGTATGAGATTGAGCAAGGCTCAGTCACCGACCACGGCAGAAGATAGAGAAAAGATGAGTGTCATTCCCTATGCCTCGGCCATATGTTCTATCATGTATGCCATGCTGTGTACCAGACCTGATGTGAACCTTGCCATAAGTTTGGTAGGGAGGTACCAAAGTGATTCCGGTATGGAACACTGGACAGCGGTCAAGAACATCCTGAAGTACCTGAAGAGGACTAAGGATATGTTTCTCGTTTATGGAGGTGACGAAGAGCTCGTCGTAAAGGGTTACGTCAATGCTAGCTTCGACACAGATCTGGATTACTCCAAGTCACAAACCGGATACGTGTATATTTTGAATGGTGGGGCAGTCAGCTGGTGCAGTTGCAAGCAAAGCGTCGTGGCGGCATCTACATGTGAAGCGGAGTACATAGCTGCTTCCGAAGCAGCGCATGAAGGAGTCTGGATGAAGGAGTTCATCACCGACCTAGGAGTCATTCCAAGCGCGTCAAGCCCGATGACTCTCTTCTGTGACAACACTGGTGCCATTGCCATTACCAAAGAGCCCAGGTTTCACAAGAAGACCAAACACATCAAGCGCCGTTTCAACTCCATCCGGAATTATGTTCAAGATGGAGATATAGATATTTGTAAAGTACATACGGATCTGAATGTTGCAGACCCGTTGACTAAACCCCTTCCACGGGCAAAATATGATCAACACCAGAACTCTATGGGTGTTCGATTCATCACAATGTAACTAGATTATTGACTCTAGTGCAAGTGGGTGACTGTTCGAAATATGCCCTAGAGGCAATAATAAAAGTATTATTATTATATTTCCTTGTTCATAATAATTGTATGTAATTCATGCTTGAATTGTATTGTATGGAAACAGCGATACATGTGTGAATATATAGACCACATTGAGTCCCTGGTAAGCCTCTAGTTACCAGCTCGTTGATCAACAGATGATCACGGTTTCCTGATCATGGACATGTGATGTCGGTGATAACGGGATCACATCATTAGGAGAATGATGTGATGGACAAGACCCAATCCTGAGCATAGCACGAGATCGTATAGTTCGTAATGCATAAGCTTTTCGGTGTCAAGTATTTATTCCATAGACCATGAGGTTGTACAACTCCCGGATGCCGTAGAAATACTTTGGGTGTGCCAAACGTCACAACGTAACTGGGTGGCTATAAAGGTACGCATCGGGTATCTCCGAAAGTGTGTGTTGAGTTGGTACGAACCGAGACGGGGATGTTATCACTCTGTATCACGGAGAGGTACCTCTGGGCCCACTCGGTAAGACATCATCATAATGAGCTCAAGGTGACTAAGGAGTTAGTCACGGGATGATGGATTACAGATCGAGTAAATAGACTTGCCATGACGAGATTGAACAAGGTATCGGGAATACCGACGATCGAATCTCGGGCAAGTACCGTACCGATGGACAAAGGGAATAACATACGGGATTGAGTGAATCCTTGACATAGTGGTTCATCCGATGAAGATCATCGAGGAACATGTGGGAACCAACATGGGTATCCAGATCCCGCTGTTGGTTATTGACCGGAGAGTGGTCTCGGTCATGTCTACGTGTCTCCCGAACCCGTAGGGTCTACACACTTAAGGTTCGTTAACGCTAGGGTCGTAGAGATACATGCACGTGGAAACCCGAAAGTTGTTCGGAGTCCCGGACGTCACGAGGAGTTCCGGAATGGTCCGGAGGTAAAGAATGATATATAGGAAGTCCAGTTTCGGCCATCGGGTGAACCCCGGGGGTCACCGGGAGTGTCCTGGGACCACCGGAGGGGTCCCGGGGGTCCACCGGGTGGGACCACCCATCCCGGTGGGGACCCTAGGCCGCAAGGAGAAGGGGGCCAGCCCCTGGTGGGCTGGCGCACTCTACTTGGCCCTCCCTCATGCGCCTAGGGTTGGAACCCTAGGGGAGGGAGGCGCCCCCTATGCCTTGGGGGGCAAGTCTCCCCCCCAGGCCGCCGCCCCCCCTGCAGATCCCATCTGCAGGGCTTGGCGCACCCCCTGGCCCCCTATATATATATGTGGGGGGGGGGGGAGAGGGCAGACGCACCCAAGTCTCTGGCGCCTCTCCCCCTCCCGTCACACCTTCCTCCTCCTCCGTAGGGCGCCGGCGAAGCCCTGCAGGAATTCCCGTTGCATCCATCACCACGCTGTCGTGCTGCTGGATCTCCGACGACCTCTCCTCCCCCCTTGCTGGATCAAGAAGGAGGTGACTTTGCTGTACCGGACGTGTGTTGAACGCGGAGGTGCGTCCGTTCGGCGCTAGATCATCGGTGACGAAGAACGAGAAGAGTACGACTACTTCATCCACGCTTCTTCGAAAGCTTCCGCTCGCGATCTACAAAACGGTATGTAGATGCACTCTCATATGCTCGTTGCTAGATGTCTCCTTAGATGGATCTTGGTGAAAGCGTAGAATTTTTTTGAATTCTGCTACGTTCCCCAACACAAGCCTCTACACGAAACCATGTTGTCTTCTTGCCAGAGGTTGATACATCCTATGAAGCCATCTATGCTGAGCCTGCCAAGCAACCACTTCATTTACGCAATGCTGATCACCAAAGCTTCACATAGCAGGATGACAGTGTGTATGTGCCAAATGCGAATGCGCCTACTTATCCTCTGGATGGACACCTGCGCCTCCCACATCGTGCCAACACTGATGCCACTGGAAGCACCATTGCTCAACGGCCGAAAAAGCGTAGTCGTGTCCTGAATGACCGAGAGCTTCTTGTTTCACTTCACCAGAAGCAAGATAGGCATCATGACTGGATGAAGCACCAAATGCAAAGTCTTCTCACATATGTTAACTGCATTCGAAACTTGGCGACCAAGAATTCCTTTGTTGCACATGAAGCGTGTCGGCGGTCCTGGAAGAGCCTTACCCTGCTATGCTCTGAAGCTGATCTTGAAGCAGATGGCTTCACAGAGCACTTCAAGTTTGATTCCAGCCCTCCACAAGCTGCGACTTGGCATCCAACTCCATCCATTGAAGATTCTGAGTATTCATCTTCGGCTGCAACTATTGTTGCTCGAGTCATTGATGAAGAAGACGACACCACTTCCCCAGCAATCGCTTCACTGCATCACGATTCTGCGTCAGGCCAGTGACACCCCGAGACCGATGCGCCAGGTGTCAGCCAGTTATTCGTCGCCGTTGCCATGTCATCTGCTTGCGTGTTGCATTTTTCCATGTCATCGTGTGCATTGCATCATCATTCTTTCAAAACTTGCATCCGTCCGAGTCCGCCCATCCTTTCCATTGTCCGTTCTGAGCCCACACACACTTGCACGCGCCCGCGGCACCTCCGAATATTTATTTTATGAGTGGCCGGAAAATTTTCTCGGAATGGGATGAAACTTGGCGTGTGGTGTAATTATAGCATAGGTAGACCGCCTGTCAAGTTTTGTTGCGTTCGGAGTTCGTTTGATAGCCCAACGGTTAATCGTGTTAACCGCCGGAAGCCTTTTCTCTTTTGGCCCAACACCCCTTCACACCAGCCCGCAAGCCCATCCTAACCACCTCCATGCTCTCGGTCATTGGATCGTGATCGCGTGGCCGAAAACCGCTCCTCATTTGGACACTCCTAGCTCCCTCTAGCTATATAATAGTCTCCCCATCCAAAATTCGCACGCAAACCATAGATCCCACCTCCTCCGCGCCACCGGACACGTCCGCACCGCCGTCGGACATGTCCGCCGCCCCTTCAGCCAATCCGGTGTCTCCACGTCGCCCCCGCGCCCACTTCGCCGCCAGGGCCCACGGATCCCATCCGGGGCCCGCGTGAGCCCTCTGCGCCGCCGCCGCTCGCTGCGAGGCCGCGTGCCGCCCGGCCTCGTCTGCCTCCACTCCGCCGCCGTGACTCGCCGCTCCGGCGACCGGAGCATCGCCGGAGCCGGTCGCCGCCCCGTCACCGCAGCTACTCCAGCGAGCATCTCCGCCGCCTTGCCTTCCGCCACCTCTCGCCGTCCCGCCACCACACTCTGCACCAACCGCCGCCGTCGGCCGGATCCGGCCAGGGGCCGACCGGATCCGCCTCGCCCCGTCGCCGGAGCGCCCTCCTCCGACGCCGCGCCACAGATCTCACCGCCGTCGCCGATCCCGGCAGGAACGACGCCCCGACCCCAGCCCGCTCGCTGGACCGACGCCAGCGCCCTCCTGGGCCGGCCTCCACCGGCCGCTGCCGCCGGCCCAGCTCCGGCCGGATCCGCCAGGCCGGCCCGCCTCTGTCCTGCCTCCTCCTCTCCTCCTTCGGCCCAAAGGCCCAATGTGATCCCCCCTATCCAGCGCCTGAGCACCCTTTTTGCTATCCTACGCTCATAGCTAAAAACTGCTAAGTCCCTAGTTTTTGTAAAAATGTGTGCATCTTTGCATGGCTGTAACTTTTTGTGTGGTGATCCAAATTGAGTGAATTATATGTCAAAATGATCGTTGTGATATGCTCTTCATTTTGTTCCATTATGGCATGCTTGTTTGAGTTCATCTTGATGCTCTAATCCTCGTTGCAAGAGTGCTATATGTTTAGAACTGCTGTTATCTGTAATTTTGTTGCATGCTTGTGGTCGTGATACCTTTGTGCATGTTGGTCCAAATGGAGCATATGATATATCAAGATGTTCATTGTGAAGTGCTCTACATGATGGTTGCTGTAGCATTCATGTTAGGTGCCATATTTCCATGTTAATCTCTGTTGCAAAAGTGCATGTGGCTGTTAAGTGCTGAAACTTGTTATGAGATGCTGATTTCACTTGCTCATTGCTATTGGTGTGATTGTCTTCACGCCACATGTCAATATGTTTTAGAAGCACAATCATATGGTATTTTCTATGGTGCAATCCAATTTCAATGATATACCTTGAGGTGACTTAAACAAGCTTGTAAACATGCCATGCCAATGTTGCTTGTTAAAAAACTGCTAAGTCTAGAACTGTTAAACCTGATGCCATGTTTGCTTGATGCCCCACTCCAATCCTTGCATGTTTTAGTATGTCAAATGATCATGTCTTGTTTTCCATGTTATGCTATATCCATTCATGCCCTTGTTTGCATATATGGCCTGCTATAGCTTATTTATTTCTTGCTCTCAAGTTGCTATAAATTTACCTGTCAGACTTTTATCAGCATGATCAATTTGGTGAAGCTTGTTGTTATTGATCCATGCTTCCTATGGAGTTGGTCCAATGGAGTTGTTTGATGTATGATATGTCTATTACATGTCCATGATCTTTATATACTTAGTAGAGTTGAAATGCTTGTTGTTTTGTGCCTCCGAAGGCAGCATCGTGATGATGTTTTTGCCTTCCCAGATTTTGACTAAGTCTGGATAGATTTATTGCAACTTTCCATGCTTCGTTAATTGTGTTCCAGCAAGCTTTTGGGTGTGTTCTAAGTTCATGATTGTTACGTATCATGTCTATTTCACACCCATGCTTCTTGTTATCATGTTTGAGTGTTGTCGCATATATTTACCTTGCTCCAAAGTTGCTATGTCGCTGTTTTTGGACAGCTTGTTGTATATCTTGTTTCGCGTGTATGTGTTGAACCGTTGCTCCGTTTTGAGCGTGCCCTATATGAAACTTGTGTGATTTTGCATGTAGAAGCATAATATCATGTTGTTTACATGTTTGGAGTGTGTTTGCTTGTTGTTTGGATGCATCTTGCATATATGACATGTTTGTCTTGTTTTGCTCATATCTTCTAGGCCGTAGCTCCGAATTAAACAAACTTTATATGAAACTTGACTAGAATTTCGAGTAGATCATCATGGTGCATGTTAAATTGTTGTTTAACAACTTGAACGTAAGGTTTGTTCAGATCTGGACCAATTTCAAAATGTGCATATGAGGACTTATCGAAATTGTTATGTATTGATTCCGGCCTCATTGAAACTTGTTTGTTATGTTGCTCTTGTGTGCTTCATCCCTTGCCATGTTTTGAATCATACAGACTTGTCTTGCATCATACTTGGTTGAGCATCTTGTCATGTTCTTGAGTGGTGTGTTTACCGTGTTGCTTGCTTCTTCTCGTTAGTGCTTGTTCCGTTGCGATCGTGAGAATTCGTTCGTCTACACTTGGTTCGTCTTCGAGGATTCTTCTTAGTCTTCTTCATGGATCCGTTCTTCTTCCTTGCGGGATCTCAGTAAAGATGACCATCACCTTGGATACCTTTACTATCATTGCTATGCTAGATGTCTCGATGCTATCATTATATGTCGCGCTACCCATCATTATTGTCAGCCCCTCTCCCTGTTGCCATGAAACCTCTAACCTTTAACACCTTCCTAGCAAACCGTTGTTTGGCTATGTTACCCGCATGCTCAGCCCCTCTTATAGCATTGCTAGTTGCAGGTGAAGATGAAGATCGTTCCATGTTGGAACTTGTTGTTGGAATATCACAATATATCTTATATATATTAACACACCTATATACTTGGCAATGGGTGGAAGGCTTGGCCTTTTGCTCGGTGTTTTCTTCCACTCATGCCACCTTAGGAGCCGATAAACCGGCGTTATGTTCCTTGATTTTGCGTTCCTTACACGGTTGGGTATATTGGGACCCCTTGACATTTCGTCTTTGAATAAAACTCCTCCAGCAAGGCCCAACATTGGTTTTAATTTTCCTCATAATAACAACTTAATTAGTTAATTAAATTACACAGGGGGTCGCGTCTTTGAGGATTCTTTTCTACATAGCAGTGGGCCAGTGCTGATGGTGTTGGTCCCAAACTGGCAGCCTGCGGGGCCACCTGGGGGAAACCCGAGGGCTGGTTTTACTCGTAGCATGTCCCATCCGGACATGGCCTGAGATGAGATACGTGCGGCTACTATCAGGGTGTCGGCACGCCGGGAGGTCTTGCTGGACTTGTTTTACCATTGTCGAAATGTCTTGTGCACCGGGATTTCCGAGCCTGATCGGATTGTCCCTAAGATAGGGGGTAATATTATTATTACTTCTGCTGATCGTGAGAGCTTGTGATGGGCTAAGTTGGGACACCCCTGCAGGGTTATGATCTTTCGAAAGCCGTGCCCGCGGTTATGTGGCAGATTGGAATTTGTTAATGTCCGGTTGTAGAAAACTTGACAGAGGATCCGAGCTAAAATACACGAACCGTGTGAGTAACCGTTACTGTCTCTTTTCACTTTGAGAAGAGAACACGATGGGGTTATGTTTGACACGTAGGTAGTTCAGGATCTTTAGCGATCAATACTAGTTTGCGACCTTTTGCGTAGATGCTCATCTTATTCTTGTACTCGTAAGTTAGCCACCATATTTTTGCTTAGCCGGTGCTGCAACCTCACCACTTGCCCTCTTCCTTCCCATTAAGCTTTGCTAGTCTTGATACCCATGGTTATGGGATTGCTGAGTCCTCGTGGCTCACAGATACTACACCAACAGTTGCAGGTGCAGGTTTCCGATGACTTGACGTGAGAGCGATGTCCTTTTGTGTTGGAGTTTTTCTTCTTCTTCTTCGTCAGTCTTGGGTTAGGTTCCGGGTCGGCAGCCTGGGATAGCAGATGGATGTCATTGTGCTTTTCTTGTTTGCATCCGTAGTCGGGTGCCTTGTTTTGATGATGTTGTATTCATGTGAATTGTATGTATTTGTTGTATCCCCATGTATTTATGTAATGGTATGATGTAATGATATCCATCTTGCTAAGCGCCCGAAATGCGGTTGTGCCCCAATCACGTAAGTGTCACGTGATCGGGATAGAATCACATCTTGGGCCTGACAAGTTGGTATCAGAGCCTCGACCGACCATAGGAGCCCCCTTGATTGATGGTAGTCTGGCCGTTGTCGAGTCCAGCAGAAAACTATTTTGGAGTCTAGTTATATCGGAGAGTAGGAATTCTTTTTACTCCCCTGCCCCTTCGTCGCTCTGGTGAGGAATCTTGACGTAGGTGTTTTGACTTACTCCTCTTCCCCTTCAAATTTTTTTAGGTTCACGCGGTTAGTTTTCGTTCGTTGCGTTGTCAGTTCTTTCATCTGGTGCATCTCTCGTCAGGTCGATATGACCCTCCTCTTCTTTTGCTTCAATCCTCAGTTCTTTCAAACCGATGTTGTTTCCCCTTCCGAAGTGGTTTTTCTTTTCCCACCCACCCACCCCTTTTCCTTCTCGGATCCGGGAGTTCTCAATCAAGTATCTATCCTACTCCTGTGAAGCCCTTGCTTTTCTTTCATTAATTATTTCAACTAGAGAATTCTCCTCTCGTTATCATTATTCATCTCTTTTTCTTTTCTGGTGGTTCCAATTCTATTAGTATCCGGTGTTCTTCATATTCTTTTCCCTCTGCTCAAGTGTTTCCCCTTGCTCGTTCGTCTCTCGCCATTTAATTGTTCCGATGTGCGAAGACATCTCAAGAGTTTTGTCCGTGTTCCAATTAATTCGAGACTGTCACCTCATTCAAGTTTTTCAATCGTCCCGGCGCATTATCTCTTTGCAATCCTTTTCAATGGAGTTTTCTCTTCGGTGGGCTCATAACCCACAGGTCTTTCCCAAGATCTTACCCGACTCTCCTAATTTCCTGGAGTGTTCCCAAATTCTTTTCAAGTGTGACATAAGTATGGATTCCATCAGTCATATGCCTTCTCCAAGATCGCTTTTAATTCTTTTCATCATTGGTTCAACCTTTCTTCTTTTCATTCTTTTGGAGTATTTCTTGAATTCTTTTCTTTGTGTTCCTCCGAAGGCCATCATTTCAGAAGATTTCGTCGTTCTTAGTTTTCAACTTCGTCCTCCAAATATTCTTTATTGATGCCTCTTCGTTCGTCTCACATTCTTCCGGTGCTTCATTCAAGTATTCTTAATTCGTTCGCGATCTCTTTCGTTCTGTTGTATCTAAATTCCCCAAGTGCTTAATTTTTCCCGACGATTCATTCTTTTGTATTCACTCAATTTCAATTCCTTACGGTGGTCGTTCTCTTTCTTCACTCGATTTTAATTCTTCATGATGCTTTCTTCTTTTTCATCACTTGTTTTTTTATTATTCTCGGTGATTCGTTCCTTTTCTTCACTCGGCTTCAATTCTTACGGTGGTTCGCTCAAGAGTTCTTTTCCGGTGCTATCATATCAATTAATTCTTCTTTCCAATCCTACCGGTGGTTCACGAAGATTTTCTCAAGTTTCGTGCTATATCCTCTCTAAATCTTCTTCAATGAGAATAAGTAGTATGCAAATCCATTGCTTCTCATCAATTTAATTGGTGGAGGATGAGCATAACATAATTCTTATTCTTCTTTTCATCAAGCTGATTTATACCTTCCTTCGGAGTTTATTCTTGATGAATAAATTCTAGTCCCAAGTGCTTCTTTCTTTTCTTCCCGGAGTTCATAGTTTCTCAGCCATCTCGTCGGAACCTCCATCTAAATCATCGCAAAGCTTATTCTTATTCTTCTTATCCTTCATCATCCTTTCGTTACCGGAGTTCTTCAGGGTGGTTCATCGTGATTCAACTCATCCTTCAAGTGTTCATCAAATTCTTGTGGAGAAGCTCAAGCTTTATTCTTTTGTGTCTCGAGATGCAAATAATTCTCCGTATTCTTGTGAAGTGGAGTTTTGCATTTCTTCCCTCATGTCATCTATTCAATCTTTTGGTTGCGGCATAATTCACCTCAAGTCTTGAGATGTTTTAATAAGTCCACAACAAGCTTATTCTTTTCGTGTCGATTTTTTCAACAACTCCATTCGTTCCGTCTTCGCAAGGATGTTTTCAAAGTCTTTTATGCTAGAAGATGTTGTTCTTCTGCCTTCTTCTCGTTCCATTCTTTATTTCTTCCGGAGGCATTGTGTTGTTCATCCTGTCAACTTCTTGTTCTATTCCTTCCATTTTCAGCCGGAGTGCTGCCCGAATTCCTTTGTGGAGATTCCTTTCTATCTCTTTTAACCAGAGTGCTGGTCAAATTCTTCCATTCTTGTTCTTTGGCAATTTCGTTATACCGGTGCAGTTTCATATTTTTTTCGGTCATGAACATCTTGTTTCGTGCCTTTCAAACTCCTTGATTCTCGTCGTATTCCTTGTCCTCTTATTTAATGAAGTCTTTGCAACTTCGTTCATCTCCGTTGTATCCTTTCTTTTAAGTTGTTCATCCTCTCAAGGTTCTTTGGTTTCACCATCTTTCGTTTTCACTTCCGTCTTGTTCCTAAGATCTCAGGACGAGATCTCTTGATAGTAGGGGAGTGTTGTGACACCTCGAGACCGATGCGCCAGGTGTCAGCCAGTTATTCGTCGCCGTTGCCATGTTATCTGCTTGTGTGTTGCATTTTCCCATGTCATCGTGCGCATTGCATCATCATGGTTTCATAACTTGCATCCGTCCGAGTCTGCCCGTCCTTTCCGCTGTCCGGTCTGAGCCCAGACACACTTGCACGCGCCCGCGGCACCTCCGGATATTTATTTTATGAGTAGCCAGAAAAAGTTCTCGGAATGGGATGAAACTTGGCGGCTGGTCTTATTATAGCATAGGTAGACCGCCTGTCAAGTTTCGTCGCGTTCGGAGTTCGTTTGATAGCCCAACGGTTAACCGAGTTAACCATCGGAAGCCTTTTCTCTTTTGGCCGAGCACCCCTTCACACCAGCCAGCAAGCCCATCCTAACCACCTCCATGCTCTCGCTCGTCGGATCGTGATCACGTGGCCGAAAACCGCTCCTCATTTGGACACTCCTAGCTCCCTCTACCTATATAATAGTCTCCCCCGTCCAAAATTCGTAGGCAAACCCTACATCCCACCTCTTCTGCGCCACCGGACGCGTCCGCATCGCCGTCGGACATGTCCGACGCCCCTTCAGCCAATCTGGTGTCTCCACTTCGCCCACGCGCGCACTTCGCCGCCAAGGCCCGCAGAGCCCATCCGGGGCCCGCGCGAGCCCGCTGCGCCGCCGCCGCTCGCTGCGAGGCCGTGCTCCGCCCAGCCTCGTCCGTCTCCACTCCGCCGCCGTGCCTCGCCGCTCCGGCCACCGGAGCATCGACGGAGCCGGTCGCCGTCCCGTCGTCGCAGCTACTCCGGCGAGCATCTCCGCCGCCTTGCCTTCCGCCACCTCTCGCCGTCCCGCCACCGCACTCTGCACCAACCGCCGCCGTCGACCGGATCCGGCCAGGGGCCGACCGGATCCGCCTCGCCCCGTCGCCAAAGCGCCCTCCTCCGCCGCCGCGCTGGAGATCTCACCGCCGTCGTCGTCGATCCCGGCGGGAACGACGCCCCGACCCTAGCCCGCTCGCTGGACCGACGCCAGCGCCCTCCTGGGCCGGCCTCCACCGGCCGCAGCCGCCGGCCCAGCTCCGGCCGGATCCGCCAGGCCGGCCCGCCTCTACCCTGCCTCCACCTCTCCTCCTTCAGCCCGAAGGCCCAATGTGATCCCCCCTATCCAGCGCCTGAGCACCCTTTTTGCTATCCTACGCTCATGCCTAAAAACTGCCAAGTCCCTAGTTTTTGTAAAAATGTGTGCATCTTTGCATAGCTGTAACTTTTTGTGTGGTGATCCAAATTGAGTGAATTATATGTCAAAGTGATCATTGTGATATGCTCTTCATTTTGTTCCATTGTGACATGCTTGTTTGAGTTCATCTTGATGCCCAAATCCTCGTTGCAAGAGTGCTATATGTTTAAAACTGATGTTATCTGTAATATTGTTGCATGCTTGTGGTCGTGATAACTTTGTGCATGTTGGTCCAAATGGAGCATATGATATATCAAGATGTTCATTGTGAAGTGCTCTACATGATGGTTGCTGTAGCATTCATGTTAGGTGCCATATTGCCATGTTAATCTCTGTTGCAAAAGTGCATGTGGCTGTTAAGTGCTGAAACTTGTTGTGAGATGCTGATTTCACTTGCTCATTGTTATTGGTGTGATTGTCTTCATGCCACATGTCAATATGTTTTAGAAGCACAATCATATGGTCTTTGCTGTGGTGCAATCCAATTTCCATGATATACCTTGAGGTGACTTAAACAAGCTTGTAAACATGCCATGCCAGTGTTGCTGTTTGATACTTAGTGAAAAAACTGCTAAATCTGAAATTGTTAAACCTGATGCCATGTTTGCTTGATGCCCCACTCCAATCCTTGCATGTTTTAGTATGTCAAATGATCATGTCTTGTTTTCTATGTTATGATATATCCATTCATGCCCTTGTTTGCATATATGGCCTGCTAAAGCTTATTAATTTCTTGCTCTCAAGTTGCTATGAATTTACCTGTCAGACTTTTATCAGCATGATCCATTTGGTGAAGCTTGTTGTTATTGATCCATGCCTCCTATGGAGTTGCTCCAATGGAGTTGTTTGTTGTAAGCTATGTCTATTACATGTCCATGATCTTTATATACTTAGTAGAGTTGAAATGCTTGTTGTTTTGTGCCTCCGAAGGCAGCATCGTGATGATGTTTTTGCCTTCCCAGATTTTGACTAATTCTGGATAAATTTATTGCAACTTTCTATGTTTGGTTAATTGAGTTCCAGCAAGCTTTTGGGTGTGTTCTAAATTCATGCTTGTTACGTATCATGTCTATTTCACACCCATGCTTCTTGTTATCATGTTTGAGTGTTGTAGCATATATTTACCTTGCTCCAAAGTTGCTATGTCGCTGTTTTTGGACAGCTTGTTGTATATCTTGTTTCGCGTGTATGTGTTGAACCGTTGCTCCATTTTGAGCGTGCCCTATATGAAACTTGTGTGATTTGCATGTAGAAGCATAATATCATGTTGTTTACATGTTTGGAGTGTGTTTGCTTGTTGTTTGGATGCATCTTGCATATATGACATGCTTGTCTTGTTTTGCTCATATCTTCTAGGCCGTAGCTCCGAATTGAACAAACTTATATGAAACTTGACTAGAATTTCGAGTAGATCATCATGGTGCTTGTTAAGTTGCTGTTTAACAACTTGAACTTAAGGTTTGTTCAGATCTGGACCAATTTCAAAATGTGCATGAGGACTTACCGGAATTGTTATGTGTTGATTCCGGCCTCATTTAAACTTGTTGGTTGTGTTGCTCTAGTGGCTTCATTCCTTGACATGTTTTGCAATATACAAACTTGTCTTGCATCATACTTGGTTGAGCATCTTGTCATGTTCTTGAGTGGTGTGTTTACCGTGTTGCTTGCTTCTTCTCGTTAGTGCTTGTTCCGTTGCGATCGTGAGGATTCGTTCGTCTACACTTGGTTCGTCTTCGAGGATTCTTCTTAGTCTTCTTCAAGGATCCGTTCTTCTTCCTTGCGGGATCTCAAGCAGGATGACCATCACCTTGGATACCTTTACTATCATTGATATGCTAGATGTCTCGATGCTATCGTTATATGTCGCGCTACCCATCATTATTGTCAGCCCCTCTCCTTGTTGCCATCAAACCTCTAACCTTTAACACCTTCCTAGCAAACCGTTGTTTGGCTATGTTACCCGCATGCTCAGCCCCTCTTATAGCGTTGCTAGTTGCAGGTGAAGATGAAGATCGTTCCATGTTGGAACTTGTTGTTGGAATATCACAATATATCTTATATATATATATTAACACACCTATATACTTGGCAATGGGTGGAAGGCTTGGCCTTTTTCTCGGTGTGTTGTTCCACTCATGCCACCTTAGGAGCCGATAAACAGGCGTTATGTTCCTTGATTTTGCGTTCCTTACATGGTTGGGTATATGGGGACCCCTTGACAGTTCGTCTTTGAATAAAACTCCTCCAGCAAGGTCCAACATTGGTTTTAATTTGCCTCACAATAACACCTTAATTAATTAATTAAATTGAATAGGGGGTCGCTTCTTCGAGGATTCTTTTCTACATAGCAGGGGGGCCAGTGCTGATGGAGTTGGTCCCAAACGGGCAGCCTGCGGGGCCACCTGGGGTCAACCCGAGGGCTGGTTTGACTCGTAGCATGTCCCATCCGGACGTGGCCTGAGACGAGATATGCGCGGCTACTATCAGGGTGTCGGCACGCCGGGAGGTCTTGCTGGACTTGTTTTACCATTGTCGAAATGTCTTGTGCACCGGGATTTCCGAGCCTCATCGGATTGTCCCGAAGATAGGGGGTAATATTATTATTATTACTTCTGCTGATCGTGAGAGCTTGTGATGGGCTAAGTTGGGACACCCCTGCAGGGTTATGATATTTCGAAAGCCGTGCCCGCGGTTATGTGGCAGACTGGAATTTGTTAATGTCCGGTTGTAGAAAACTTGACAGAGGATCCGAGCTAAAATACACAAACCGCGTGAGTAACCGTGACTATCTATTTTCACTTTGAGAAGAGAACACGGTGGGGTTATGTTTGACTCGTAGGTAGTTCAGGATCTTTAGCGATCATTACTAGTTTGCGACCGTTTGCGTAGATGCTCATCTTATTCTTGTACTCGTAAGTTAGCCACCATATTTTTGCTTAGCCGCTGCTGCAACCTCACCACTTATCCTCTTCCTTCCCATTAAGCTTTGCTAGTCTTGATACCCATGGTTATGGGATTGCTGAGTCCTCGTGGCTCACAGATACTACACCAACAGTTGCAGGTGCAGGTTTCCGATGACTTGACGTGAGAGCGATGTCCTTTTGTGTTGGAGTTTTTCTTCTTCTTCTTCGTCAGTCTTGGGTTAGGTTCCGGGTCGGCAGCCTGGTATAGCAGATGGATGTCATTGTGCTTTTCTTGTTTGCATCCGTAGTCGGGTGCCTTGTTTTGGTGATGTTGTATTCATGTGACTTGAATGTATTTGTTCTATCCCCATGTATTTATGTAATGGTACGATGTAATGATATCCATCTTGCTAAGCTCCCGAAATGCAGTTCTGCCCCAATCATGTAAGTGTCACGTGATCGGGATATAATCGCATCTTGGGCCTGACAAGGTCCCTCTGCACCACCAAACTCCAACGTCGACCCGGCTGCCCCAGCATCTTCTAAGCCTGGGAACGCATAGATACTCTATGTCTTCAAACCTTTTTGGTCCTTACTGACAAAAGGGGGAGAAGCATATGAGTTGATAGTCTTCAAGCGGGTCCATATATGGGTCAGGTGCTTTATTGTTTGCTAAGTTCTTACAACTCTCATTTTGAAACATTTGGCTTTTGAGTTGTAACACTTAACACTTGATGTTCGTCTGCTACATTTGCTACTGTTTCTTCTGCTTGGTTAAATATCTATCTTATGCGCACGAAGTCATTCAGCAGACGCCCATTTTCCATTATGTATCTCATTATCTTCACTTCATCCCTGTATGCATGATGGTTTATCTTCATAAAATTGAAGGAGATCTCCACAAAGAAAAACCTGCCATGTGCCTTTGCATTCAAAAGCAAAACTACTATGTGCACATCTTCAGGGGGAGCCCTTTCAACTTTATGAAGCCATTGATTGTGTTATCCATAATGTCACATATTTTATCCCCGATAAAAACTTCAACCTGTTTGTCATCAATCACCAAAACGGGGGAGATTGTAAGTGCATCTAGTGCCCCCTAGCTGGTTTTGGAGTATTGACGACAAACGAGGTTGAGGGACTAACGTGTTTGTGAGAATTGCAGGATAACACATGTAATAGTCCCTCACAGATTCGGTTTAACTTCCAGAGATGACCCCTAAAAATGTGTGAAGACATTGAAGTCAGTGGTGGTGCGTGAAGACATTCACGTGAAGATAATGACCTATGAAGACATTCATCGAAGACCATAGAACGCGAAGACATAGTTCCTTTCGTAGTTCTTTTTATTCTTTCTTGAGTCATAGGAACCACCGTACTGTTAAGTGGGGTCCAAGTGAACACAGTCGAACAACTGATGTGATGCTCAATCAAAAACACCTATGTCTTCAAGCGAAGACCAATGAGAGCAAATCTTATTCAGAACTGAATAAGTCAGCTTTACTTGGAGCTCAAGTAAAGTTGCCGCGTGTGTTCAAAATCTGACCATTGGACACGTGTCAGTTCCTTAGTGACCAAGGGTCATTTCGGACATATCCTGTCGGGTTGCCTCATGACTATAAATAGCCCACCCCCTACACCATAAATTGGTGGCTGCTCAGAGTTAGTGCACGACTTTTGTCGTTTGAGAGCAACCCACCTCCGAAGCCTTTGAGAGAAAAGATCCTTTTGAGGACAAAACCCAAAACACCCAAAGCCAAAGAGAGTTAAGCATCACTGAAGTCTATCTGTCTATGTGACCTGAAGACTTGTTACACTTGAAGACTGTGCTTCCTCCTGCCGGTTAGGCGTCACGTTCAGAGCGTCCTAGAGTGACTGTGGACTGCCAGTGAATGAAGTCTGTGATGGTTCAGAATTCTACCTTGAAGACTTACCCGAGTGTTTGGGCGAGTACTGTGTGTCCTTAGCTCAAGGGGGATACGGTGAGGACTGTGTGTCCAGGACTTTGTGTCCTCAGGTTTGAATACCTAGCCGCCCTAACTAGATGTACAGTTGAGACAACAACTGGAACTGGTCTACCAAATCCCCGTCTCCATCAAGCATCTGGTTCTATCCCTTTTCTCTTTTACATTTCAGTTTGTCTTCGTGAAGCCATTAATCATCTGCCTGCGCTGTTTGTCTTCACTGTGTGAAGACCACTATCTTTTTAGCTTCAGTTATATCTTCATTCTCGATCCATGTTATTTTTGTCTTCCGCCACGTAGCATATAGGTTCATTTCTATCGTTTGTCTTCAAAACTTTTGTGCTTTGAAGACTTTCGAAAAAATCGCCTATTCACCCCCCTCTAGTCGATAACTTGCACTTTCACACATGATAAGGCTGTTGTGTGCAGGCCCATAGGGGACGTCATGGACCAATTAAAAAAGCAGCGCGCGACGCGACCGGCCGAAACTCGGCCGACCGACCGATTACAAACGTTTCCCTTTGGAATAATTGTTTGTTTCAGATTCCAGATTCAGTTTCACTGGCAAATCTGGCTTCACTAGTAAAGTTGATTCTAAATAACTATTTGTTTCAGATTCCAGATTCAGCTTCACTCACAAAGCTGAATCTCGTTCACGAAGCTCAAACAAACAAGGCCTTACATTGTAAGTTTTCTAATGTCCTCCATGACAAGTTGAACGATGTCCAAAACAATTAGGGAAGTGCCATTGAAGGTGAGCCTATTTCAATATTTCCAAACTTTCCATGACACATAGATGTTAGCTTATCTGAAGAGGATGCGCGAACCATGCCCCCAGTCTTCTAGCATGATGCAATATACACCATTTGCAGAGCCCCCTCCCCTGCAACATGATGATGGATGTTTAACATTAACACAACGACATGAAACGTGTGCGACATCGCACTGTATGGGTGTCGCGCCATAGTGGCATCATTTTAAACAATTGTCCCCCTCACAAACATCTTCATGTTGTAGTATTGTAAGATGCAAACCGTAAAAAATGTGTTCAAACATCAATGTGAAACAACTTACAAAGAACAACCCTCTGCTTGTCAACTAATAAAATCATCTACCACAGGTTGAGATATCAAAAGGACGAAGTGCAGATAACATCCAATTTGGATAACAAGACGAAGGCTTCCAAGGGTATGAACATCAACCTTACTCGTTGACCTTGCTCTATTACGACTACTAGAGGGGGGCTTATCGATGATGGGTCAAATTTCATGTTGGACTAGCTGCCTTTGACACCAAGATGCCCCCTATAGCCCAGGACCCCACATCGACACCAGAAGAATCACCACCTCCTCAGGATGAGGCTTACCATTGCACGATCGAGAGAAGATTAGAAAACAGTCTACAACTAAGGAAGAAGGTCCCAAACGTGTCATAAATCAACACCAGGACCGACCCTTATGCTTGCTCGTATGCCACACGCACTGACATGGAAGCCTCTCATACACTGGTACGCGTCGGTCCTAAACAAATGGTTTTTAACCCCTTTCTGCGACCACATTTGGAACCATCGCCAAGTGAGTGTGGGCGATAGGGGGGTCCTTCCCACACGACCCAGTAACCGTCGGCGATATGCCCTCCTGGCACACACGCTCGGTAAAATGAGATCGTGTGCGACCGGCGAGCGCTCAAATACGGAAATACATACAGTAGAGCTAAAAATACAATTATACGGCGAAATTGTTTTCGGTCGCAAGTACATCCCACACAGTCAGTCCCCGCTAAACGTTTTCATTCGTATGTATATCCCACAAAGTCTCTCCAAGGAAAATGTTTCCGTTCACAGGTACATCAAAAACAATTTTTCCCGTTAAATCGTTTGTGATAGCGTTGCCATTGCACACGATATTAATAATTTTATCGTTTGCGTTATTGAATGCATCACACACGGTGCGTAGAAGAAACTATGTGGCAAAGGCTGTCCATCACACACAATTTTTATGTGGTAAACGTTTGCGCAAGGTGGCCCAACGCAAAAAGTTTTCAAGAGAAAGTCGTGTGTGATTGTTCATTGATCCAACACAGTATATTCCTAGAAACTATGTGCGTTGCATGAGGTCATCGCCCACGGTATTTTTTCAACAACCGTTTGCAATAGCAAAACCCAATTAGCAGGCTAATTCGCCATTAGCAGGCAAATTGCCCTATTATTAATAATCCATTTATTATTCTAATTGACATTCATATTAAGCACATAATATATTTCATTTCCATATTAAGGGAGAAGAATTTCATAATTGAAATACATCAGAGTACAACATGATATAGCTTCAGCACTCAGCTACCCCATTACACAACTGCACCAGCACCAACTTCATGCAACATGTAGAACCTTTCGAAATTAGCATCATAAATGGTATATAGACAGATGCAACTCATTTGGAAAACTGCTGAAGCGGAAGGCGAATATTGAGCTTTCATTCATGTTGAAGGTCTTTGCAACTTTAGGCCAGTGCCTGTGGATGATTGACCGTTCATCCTTCGTCCTTTTCAGGAACACTTCCAATGGAACCGTGGGTGTTGTATGAAAACCTTCCTCACTTCCTGACCATAGAGGTGGGTTGAGAGGTAATCATTAGTGAACTTCTTTGGAAAGGCCTGAAAACAAGGATGTGCATAAATATATTCTCTATATTGGAAATGGGGCAAAGGAATAAAAAAAGGCAAGGTATAATAGTTAGTACCATCTTGTAGTGAACTGATGTCTTCTTCATTGTGCAGACAAAGAACGGACCATGCACGTGCTAACCTCGATTGTAAACCTCATTGATTCCCATTGTTTCCGTGCAACACATATAATATAGTTAGTTTTGAGGTTAAGTAAGGGTTCACATGCTATCAGTAAAAATATGTTGATGAAAAATAAGCACATTGCAGATTCATCAGATTAATAAGCCACATGCAAAACTCATTTATCCAAACCAAGCATGATTAAGAACTAGGAAATATAGCACTTGTATATGTTTCTCACGTATTACGTGCAGCCAAATTCGATTTATTCCTCACATGCACAACAATACAAAACTCTACCCACGACAATTGGACATCGCAGTGTAGAATTGAACCAAGTATTTAGCTAAATACCACAACAAATGAACCAAACATTAACTAAGCACCACATTGCATAATATAACATACTCCTAATAGAAGATCAGACATTTAACCAAACCAAGCATGCTTAAAAACTTGAAAATATAGCAATTGTATTTGTTTCTCATGTATTTAGTACAACCAAATTTGATTTATTCCTCACATGGTAGACAATAATAGAATGCAGCCACAACAACTGAACATCGCATTGCAGAATTGAACCAAGCAGTTAACTAAACACCACAACAAATGAACCAAACGTTAACTGAGCACCACATTGCACAATATAACATACTCGTAATAGAAGATTAGACAGTTAACCAAACCAAGCATGCTTAACAACTTGGAAATATTGCACCCTCAAGAATTGAACATCACATTTGCAGAATTGAACCAATCAGTTAACTGAACACCACATTGCATGACATATAGAACGTATACACTATAGGATAAGATTGCATGGTAAAAGTAGATAGCACAATTCACTAGAATTTGTTAAGGAGAGAAAGTAGCTAGCAAACGATGGCCTCGAGAGAACGCCACAAACTATCGTTAAAAGCAGCCAACCGCGTCGCGGCGTTGGTGTGCGAGGCATCAGCGGTGGCCTCAACGGCGAGGTGCTCCTCCAAGATCTGGGGGTCGGCACGAATGGTAGCCGTCGCGACCTCATCCACGCGTGCGGCCGCGATTTGCTTCTCCGCTGCCAAATACTCCCAAAGATCCTGGCTATACTGCATGCACCATGGCTTAGGATGGCGCTTATTTGGTGGAGGGGTCGGTGATTTGGGTGGAAGGTGTCGCGCTCGCGCCGGCGGTCGGGGCATGTGGGATGTGGAAGGAGGAGGAGGATGGGGGTCGGGTGTGGATTACCTGCTTGGATAGGAGAGGCCGAGCAGCATGAAGGAGGGTCGCCGACGAGGAGGCGGCGCTGCAAGCAACGAGTGAAGATTTCAACTTGGAAAGGAAGGCGGAAAGAGGGGAAATGTGGCTTTTGGTAAGGGGGAGAGGGCGGGGAGGTAGATATTTCCGCGGAAGCCGAAAATTTGGAATCGCTTCAGCGAAAAAACTGGCGCGCAAAGTGTCATCAAACACGGTCCCTTATTCAGAAATATGTACGATATGTGAACATCACCAAAAATTCAGGTCGCTTAACCCGTGTGTGTCGAGTTTCAACGTTAAAATTTTTGGTTCAAATTTCCCTGGTTACAGTGGTCATCCACGTCACTGCATAATTTGGGTACACAAAGGAGAATAACTTCTTAATCGAGCAATTTCAACAATTAAACATAGCTAGCTGACCTAAACATTACTCTAACAAATTAAAGACCGATGCTCTTAATTAAACAAAACAAAGAGTACTACTATGGCTGGTGCTCGTCGATCTTCGCCGCCGCCTCCATGTCCAGCTCGCGCCCGACGGTCTCCTCGGGACGGGGCTCCATGGCATCAATTGCACCATACTCGGCAAGCATCTCGCCATTCACGTCTGCCATATCTTTGGCATAGGCCGCCACGAGCTAGGCGTGGGCGGCCGCGATCTGGGCTCTGGCGGGCTCCGTCGTGGCAAGGTGTGCCGCGCAGGAAATGGACGGCTGCTCGAACTCTCTCGGCGATTGCCAGCTCTTCGGTCGTGGGTTGCCGATCATTGTTGGAGAAGCTTCGTTTGATTTATGCAGTGACCGCCACAAGCTGGGCATCGACGGCCTCGACATAGTAGTGGGTGGCCTCCATCAGGGCTAAGGCCGCCGCTGTGAAACGGACAGCTGCTGTGCTGCTCTCGCCAGTGGCTATCCCTGAGGCAGATGTTGCTGCTGCCGCCTGAGAAGCAACAACGGCCGTTTGGGCTGCCTTGGCCGCCCCGACGGAGACTGCGATCGCCCTCATGAAGCTTGTTAGCACGCGCCTGGTGGCTGCGACCGCGCTCTCACCAGAGTGGGCCGCCGAAGTTGCCCTCACGATGTGGGTCCACGTCCCCATCTCTCACCGGCGATGAATGAACAGTGAAATGATATTTGGCGAGTGAGCTAGTGTGATTGACACGCCGACTGTGGACTGTAGCCGATGCACCTACTCGCTTAAGCCATAGGCGTACTATACATCGACAGTTCTCCAAGATATTTTGTGCTGCATCTCACATGGTTGGTGATAATAGACTGTGTGCGATCTACTTGATTTGTTGTCTTGATTTGAATTACGTAATGGGGTCACAACTACAAAGGATGGTGTTTGAATTGTTAGAACTTTTATCTACAGTGAGCATGCAACTATAGGTATGTCGTCAAACAAATTGGAATTATTCAGGGTTCGTTTGGACGTTTTTATACATTAACTTGGTTTTCCAGGCATTTTATGCGCATAATTGTAATTTGAACTACATGCACATGCTCCAGTGCATATAAACTGGTTGAAAAATCAAATATGTGTCCTTGGGTGTGTGCTTAGGTCCCATGCAAGAAATGGGAATGAATTTTAAACACCGAGGCACCGTTGATTGCCGGTAAAACATTGAGATGCCTAGTTTTTAAATTCTAGTAAATCCAAAACTCATCTGAAATTAATGAAACTTGGCATGCAATCATGGAGCGGCATCAACATGCCGTGGTAAATTTTTTGTTCCATTTGGAGCAGGTTTGGGTATATGCTTCTCACAAACCAGAGCTTCTCACAACAAGCATGACGATTTCGGTAGGGAACGTCCCACCTTTGGGGACGAAGCGATATCCATTGCCTCTTATTGCTTCCAAATTTTTTCTCGTGTCAACATAGAACAACAGGAGTGTTGTGTCAATTTTTGTGAGTTTTCGGGGTTCGTTTGGATATTTTTATGCATTAACTGAGTTTTCAATGCATTTATGTGCATAATTCAAATTTGAACTACATGCACATGCTCCAATGCATATAAATTGGTTGAAAAAACAAATATCTGTCCTTGGGTGCATGCTTAGGTCCCATGCAAGAAATGGGAATGAATTTCAAACACCGGGGCTCCGTTGATTGCCGGCAAAACATTTAGATGCCTGGTTTTTAAATTCTAGTAAATCCAAAACTCGTCAGAAGTTCATGAAACTTGGCCTGTTATCATGGAGCGGCATCAACATGCCGTGGTATTTTTTTGTCCCATTTGGGGTAGGTTTGGGTAAATGCTTCTCACAAACCAGAGCTTCTCACAATAAGCATGATGATTTCGGTAGGGAACGTCCCACCTTTGGGGACGAAGCGATATCCATTGCCTCTTATTGCTTTGATTTTTTTCTCGTGTCAACATATAACAACAGGAGTGTTGTGTAAATTTTTGTGATTTTTCGGGGTTCGTTTGGACATTTTTATGCATTAACTGAGTTTTTCAATGCATTTATGTGCATAATTCAAATTCATGCACATGCTCCAGTGCATATAAATTGGTTGAAAAAACAAATATGTGTCCTTATGTGCATGCTTAGGTCCCATGCAAGAAATGGGATTGCTGGCAAAACATTGAGATGCCTGGTTTTTAAATTCTAGTAAATCCAAAACTCGTCTGAATTTCATGAAACTTGGCATGCTATCATGGAGCGGCATCAACATGTTGTGGTAAAAAAATTGTCCCATTTGGGGCAGGTTTGGGTATATGCTTCTCACAAACCAGAGCTTCTCACAACAAGCATGATGGTTTCGGTAGGGAACGTCCCACCTTTGGGGACGAAGCGATATCCATTGCCTCTTAGTGCTTTCAAATTTTCTCTCGGCTCAACATAGAACAACAGGAGTGTTGTGTCGGTTTTTGTGATTTTTCGGGGTTTGTTTGGACATTTTTATGCATTAACTGAGTTTTCAATGCATTTAGGTGCATAATTCAAATTTGAACTACATGCACATGCTCCAGTGCATATAAATTGGTTGAAAAAACAAATTTGTGTCCTTATGTGCATGCTTAGGTCCCATGCAAGAAATGGGAATGAAATTCAAACATCTGGGCATCGTGGCTCAGCTGGAAAGATTGAGAAACTTGGTTTTTTATTTCCTGTAAATCCAAAACACACCTGAGAATCATGAAGCTTGGCATGGTGTCATGACATGGCACCAACATGTAGTGGTAATTTTTCTTTCCGATTTGTGAATGCGCGCATATTAACAATCAACAAAGTCATTTTGGAACAAGTGCTTTCACGTTACAAATCGAAAACACAAGTATTATTTAAACCGTGGGTGTTCTACTTACCAATTACGTGCCGCCACGCGTCTCCTTTTTTTAATGGCTAGGAGGTGTCGTGCGGGGTAGCTATTTGAGTACAGGAGGCGTGTGATCAGACCCCTGCACGTGCTCATCGGGAGGAGAGCCCTTTGACCGCTACCCGCCACGCACCTCCCTCCCAACGTCTCCATTAATGGCGCCTATCCCCTGTTCTACGGCATGGCTATATGTCTCACTTGATTGAGAGAAAAATGAAAAATCTAAAAATAAAGTTTTGCACGGATCTTGATGTAAGATCTGACGGACCTATATAGCATCGACTGTGAATTATAGCAAGCATAATGAATATAAGGACGATTACAGTGGATAATAACCGTCTTACATATTTAGGAACATAATTAAAAAAGCAACTTGCAGCAACGCCCGAAATACACAAGGGCAAAAGAAGAAGGAAGACAACGATCTGGCTCGTTGATCTCTACTTTCTTCATGCATTGCTGCAGGCCGCGGGAACAAGTCTCCACGGTGAGCGGCGATGAGCTCTTTATTGTACTCACGATGCTCCTTGAGAGCATCCATAGATTCCTCCACTAGCCTTCTACGCTCAATGCGCAGCATGGCATTCTCGTCCATAAGTTTCTCAATGATGACGCCAGTCCTCTTCAACCAGGTAGTGGTCTCCTCCTGCTGCTTCGCACTTTCGACGATCTTCACCCTCAGCAGGTCGTGCTTGGCCCGGAGCTTCGCATTGCTCTTTTTTAGTTGTCAGATGACGCTGGTAGCCTGTTCAAAAGAGGCTTTCATGTCGTCCTGCAACCTCGCCTAGCCGGAAATCTGATCCATCTAGCTATGGAAGATTGCATGCATGCGCCTGTAAGAGTCCTCGCCTGCCCTCGAGACATTTTCCCAGGCCGCCGCAGCGCGGGAGGACATCTATGCTGCATTCACGGTGCAGCGGGACATACCTTCTGCTTTAGCTGCGCGGCCGGACCAGTCTACTGCATCGATGACGCGACGGGACCTCTGTGCTGCTTTGACGGCACGGCGGGACCTCTGTGCTGCTACGACCACGCGGCGGGACATGCCAGCTGCGTTCGCGGCAAGGCGGGACGTCTCACGTTCTTCCGCTTCCATGCTCGCATCTCCCTCGTGGCAATCTCTCGACCCAGAACTCATGCTAGCCATGACAGAGGCAAGGGAACGATGAGGCATGACTTGTTTGTTTTTGTGGATGAGGAGTTGAGGAGGGATGTGCAGTCAGCTTGGAGTAGTAGTATTTATAACCGAGTACTAACACGCTCCTAAGTGGGAAACCGTTTAGGTTTAGATCGGTGTGAACATGTTTGCAATTTGGAATGTGACGGGACACATGCTCAAAATTTACTGGTGGTTATAAGTGCGGCACTATTCCCGGAAGGCGTAACATGGGCATGTACGCCTTCTCGATCGCGTACGAGGCGTTTGTACCATAGGGTGCACCGCAATAGGCAACGTCCGCACACGTCTTGTTCCAACAACCGTGCACGCTCGTTATTACCATCGTGCATGCTTCTTTTAATTAGAATGTGTGTGCCCGTCTAGCGCACACATTTTGATCTATCTAACTGTTTCAGTTTGTTGTGGCTAATCGCAAACAGTTCATCCGTCTGAAGTGTATGCCATCAATCGCAGACACTTTTTTTGCTAATAACCGTAGACACTTTGATCTGGCTGAACCGTTTCCGTTCTGTTGCCTAATCGCAAACAGTTAATCCTTTTGAAGCATATGCCCTCAATCGCACACACATTTATCTAGTTGCCCGTTTCTATTGTTCCTCCTCATCAAAAACAGTTCATCCGAGTGAACCGTATGCTGTATATCGCACACGCCTTCATCTGGCTGCCTGTTTCTTTTGTTCCTCCTCATCGCAAACAGTTCTTTGAACTAAACCGTATGCCCTGCATCACACACGCAAATAAAATATGAACCGTGTTTGATGGCTCTGCCATCGCAAAGGTTTGCACCTTTTTTGACGGTTTTTACACCCCTGTTTGCGATTATGGCATTGCACGCAGTTTCGTTGAAGGGTCTCCGATCGTAGTGTCGCATTAGCAGCATCCTGCAGTAGTGATGCGAGTGCTAGGTAAGGGCATCCCCAACACCGACCCTCAATGCGACCCTATCCGTATGGACGCAGCTACCAGACTCCGTAAGCCATCCAATGCCAACCCTATCGGTCTACTTAACAGTCCGGACCATAATTTTCTCGCAAAACAGAACCAAACCTGGGTGGAATTCTGGGAGTTCGGACATGAGCCACTTAGGACCCCGACACCCAACGCCCATCCAAAACTAAGGTGGAGATGTGTTTTTTGTAGCTGGTCGCACTATTTTCATGGCAAACCCCCCACTCTCTTCTTCCATCTCGCCGCCGATGCATGGACCCGAAGGAGACCAAGCCGAAGACGATGGTGGTGGAGGATCTGAATATCACGCTCACCCGAAAGATCACCTTGGCGACATGGCTAAATTTATGCGTCAAAGCGAAGGCCGTAAAGGCAGAAACACTCAAGAAGCTGAAGGCCGACGGAAGGTGTGCTAGTGGCGGATTTGGTGGACATGCTTGGAGCCGACGTGGTGGAGATCGTGCCCCGCTGCCCTAACCGACCATGCAGATGCCGCGATGACTGGAGCATTACAAGGATCCATACTAGTACGCCGTCAATCAGCTGGGTAGGCAGTCTGTGGCATCCGCGACCGGGAAAGTGTCCTACATCATCGGTGTCAACGTGGAGCCGCTGCTTTTCTCATAGTGTTAATCGTGGCATCTTGTCCGGATGTGGGCGCTGGGTGGGGAGCAGCTGGGTGCCAAGACACCGTTTGCTAGTATTACTAAAGTGGGCAAGCCGTACGACGTCGCTGATAGGGAGATATTCGACATCGTCCCTGAGGGAGGCCAAGGAGGAGGTGGCTATGAGGATGGGCCGGTGGATGACTCGGAGCTCACCCAGTTCGGCACCTTCACCCAGCCGGGAACGCAACAGGGCTACACCCAGCCGGGCATGCAATAGGACTACACCCAGTCCGACACCTACACCTAGATGTGCACGAACACACAACAACACGATTGGGCTGCCAGACAGCATGAGAAGGAGGAGGACAACAAGGACGATGATCCCGATGGTTTCCGAGGCGATAAAAAGAAGAAGGGTATAGGAGAAAGCTTCAACATGAGGGGGACGAATTGTTTTGTGATGCATGGTTGGCAACTAGCCTCGATCCGATCCATGGCACTGAGCAAAAGGGCACGACTATTTGGGCCAACATGCACACTTGGTTCCATGAACACAAACATTTTGCGCCCTACTGTGACGCGGTCATCCAGAAAAGTCAATCAAAGTCCCTCAATCATCGATGGAGCACCAACCAAGAGGCCGTGACAAAGTATTGCGGCCACTTGAGGCAACTCATCGCACGTTGGCCTAGTTGTGCGCAAATCACAGAGTAAGTAAGTTGTTAATATGTGTACACCATTACATCACTTGCCGGATACACATTGTAGTGTAGATTATTTGCAGAAGATATGCATTATTTTGTTGATAATTTGTAGCAGAATATGCAATGTTTTTTTGATAATTTGTAGCCGAATATGCAAAGTTCTATAGCCAGGCATGCATATTTTTGTAAATCATTTGCTGAATATGCATAGTATTATAGCTAGATTTTCATAGTTTTGTTGCCGGATATGTATGCATAATTTTGTAGTCAGGTTTGCATAGTTTTGTAGTCAGATATGTATAGTTTTGTATCCAGATATGCATGCATAATTTTGTAGCCGGATTTGCATAGTTTTGTAGCCGGATATGCATTTTTCTGTAGACGGATATTCATTGTTGACAATATTTTATTTTTTAGTCTTCTCATGTGTGTAGTGTATTCAAGAAGTAAGAGATGAAAACCTTCACCGTCATGCATTGTTGGTTGAAGTTTAATGGATAACCAAGTGGAATCTATACATTGCCAAGACCGACGCCCAAGGCACCAAGGAAGAGAATGGTGACCCAACCGACCCAACAAAAGAACCACCGAAGAAGGTTAGAAGAGGGTTCTGGGAAAGAAGTGGGAGGAGAGAGGGCGAAGCGAGAAGGTGCGACAGCCAAGATGAAGGAGAGATTCGAAGAAATCTTGACGAAGAAGGAGGAGGCATACATCAAGCGTTTCGACGTCAAGGAGGCACAAAAGGCAGAGAGGTTTGACTTGTTGATAAAGGAAAGTGAGAAGAAGCTCAATCTTGAAGAGAAGAGTGCCATGGTCGAATAGAAGAAGACCATGCTTGAAGAGAAGAAGGTGAAAATCGCAACCGATGTGTAGGATACAAGGATATTGACCTTGAAGGTGGCGGATTTTGATGACGACATAAGAATGATCGTGCAAGTCATTTGTTTCAAAATGTTGCAGGGGCAGAAGGATGAGTTGGACATGGCGGAGATGGAGGCGGTGGGGAAGGAGGCGGAGCTGGAGGCCGATGTAGAGGAAGAGGCGGCATGCGTGGCGGCGACGACATATTAAGCATGTAGGCTCGGGTTGATGCACCGTTGGACTGATATTCTTTTGTGATCGAGCATGTAAGAACTAAACATACTTGCCTCTTTTTGGTTGTGATCAGCTGATTATGTGATCTGCCACGTGCAATATAACGAACATGTGTGAGTTTCGAATTGCCTTTCTCTGACAGACATATGATGGTTAGCTTTAGATGGCTGGCTTGCGCATCTGTGTCCGTGGACTGGTGTCCCAGTCTGTAAACGGAAGCAATGTTTGGTTTGCAGGCCAGTGTTACATATCCAACGTATCTATAATATATGAAGTATTCAAGCCATGTTGACAACAGTTTTATATGGTTTTGGTGCACTTTTATATGATTTAACTGGATCTAGTACGGACTGGCGCTGTTTTCAGTAAAACTACCATGGTGTTGTTTTTTTGTGCAGAAACAAAAGTTCTCGGATAGGGATGAGAATTTAGAGTGATTTTTATGGACAAAAAGTGACCCCCGAAGCTTCGAGGAAGGACAAGAAGAGCCACAAGGACACAACAGCTCAAGGGGCACGAGTGCCCCTCAGGCGCACCTACCGAGCTTGTCGCTTCCTCGTGGGTCCCCCTGACATAAGACCAATGCCAAAAATTCCTATAAATATAGAAAACCCCAAAAATAAACCAAGAACTTTAACCCTGCTTCCGCAACCCTGTCGGAGGGGGAAATCATCACCGGAGGCTATATTCATCATCACAGTGGTCTCCATGACGAGGAGGGAGTAGTTGACCCTCTGGGCTAAGGGTATGTACCACTATCTTGATGTATACTATGCAACTTTATTCTTGTAGACTCGTGTTGGGCCTCCAAGCGCAGAGTTCTGTAGGATAGTAACATTTTCCCTCAAGTGCATGACCTAAGGTTTATCAATCCGTGGGAGGCATAGGATGAAGATGGTCTCCCTCAGAAAACCCTACAACCAAATAACAAAGAGTCTCTTGTGTCCCAAATACACCAAATAGAACAATAAATTGTATAGGTGCACTAGTTCAACGAGGAGATGGTGATACAAGTGTATTAATGATAGTAGATATTGGTTTTTGTAATAGGACAAAAAACAGCAATGTAGCAAGTAACAAAAGTGAGAACAAATGGTATTGCAATGCTTGAAAACAAGGCCTAGGGTTCATACTTTCACGAGTGCAATCTCTCAACAATGCTAATATAATTGGATCATATAACCATCCCTCAACGTGCGACGAAGAATCACTCCAAAGTTCTTATCTAGCGGGGAATATAAGAAGAATTTGGTGTAGGGTACGAAACCACCTCAAAGATATTCTTTCCGATGAATCTTTTGAGCTATCCCTATAAGTGTCACAAATAGCCCTAGAGTTCATACTAAAATAACACCATATGATACACATCAAGCAACTCTAATGTCACCTAGATACTCCAATTTCACTGCAAGTATTCATGAGTTGATTATACGATATGCATCAAACAATTTCAGATTCGTAATACTCGATCCAACACAAAGGCCCTGTTCGGATACTTGAACTTAGTTAGAGGTTAGAGTTAGTTTCTAACTTGTGACTAACCCTGAACTAACTCTAGCTTTTGTGGTGTTTGGATGAGAGGATTAGATTGACAATAAATGCACTTTCCCAATCATTTGGCCCTCTTTTCAGCCGTATTTGTTGTGGTCAGCTCTTGTGTGGCCCCCTCCCACTCAGAAATGACATAAACAAATTATCTTTACAAATCAAGTATCAAAAACATGATAAATTTTATTTTGTCTATACAAAACATTATGGCCAGTTTGCGATGATGTATCTTAAATTAGGGTATCTGATCCTTCCACTCAAAAAATATCATCGTAGCATGGCACAAAGTTAGTATATTACCAGTTACTAACGTAGACTTTGGACATATACAATCCAAAAATCATGTAAATAGCCTGTACTGAATAATTCACATTGCATGAGAGATGACTATCTGGTGTAAAAAAAAATCAGCGGACGGAGGAGCAACACACATGCAAATAAACATATATTGCTCACAGTAAAAAAACTAAGATGTGTTCAAAATAGAATACCAAAAATGTATAGCAGTAACTTATTTCCACCAGAGAGATACTACCCAAGATTTTATTTTGTCCATACAAATGGGATGTCCCACTTAAACATACAAGTCCTCAATCAAGCTTAAAAAAATCACATTCGATGAAACAGAGCATGAGCTAACTCATCACGGAAGACATTCATGTTGGTATCTTCAACAAGAGGTTCATCTTCTGGCCATGCAGATGTAGAAGAACTAGGCATTGGGTTATAATTTTCATCCACATCGCAGGCATCAAATTCCCTATCCGCAATTCTGCACTCTCAAATGAAATTATGAAGAGCCATACAAGCAACAATAATTCTAGTTTGCTTGTCCTATGGAATTTCTGGCATGTTCAACAAAATCCTAAATTTCATCTTCAACACTCCAAAGGATCGCTCAACGACATTCCTAACTTTGGCATGTGCATGGTAGAAGGTTTCTTTCATACCTTGTGGTGGCGGGCCATTTTGACATTGCTCCACATGTTACCTTGTACATCTGTATGGTGAAAGGTAGCCCGGACGGTTTGGGTACCCGACATCAACCAGATAATACTTCCCTACATATTGTCAAAGCCACACAATGAGACTTAAATAAACAAGTGTAATTGGATAAAAATTAGTGCAAGACGGTTCAAGTAGCAAACCTGTTGGTGGATGTGGAAATTTGTGATGATGAGTAGTTATGGTATCTTTGAAACCTCTCATGTCGTGTGCTGAACCAGGACATCCCAACATCACAAATCTAAATCTCATGTCGAAATCACAAACAGCAAGCACATTTTGACTGGTTTCATTGTGCCTGTTCAAGTATGGCAGCCTCTTACTCTTATCCACCACAACCTTCACATGTGTCCCATCTATAGCTCCTATGTAGTCATTGAAGTGTGGCCAGAATGCTGGATTTTCTAAGTTTGGGTGCACCTCTGAAAATGTTGGGTCCTTGGGTACAATTATGTTATGTCCTAACCTAAGGTGGCATGCTAAAACTCTGTTAAATGTCCTACTTACTGTCTCTATAGACCTCCTAAAATGGTTCTCAGCCTATCTAACTGACTATGGTGATCCAACAATCCATAAAAACATAGCTAGAGCCTCTACAAATGTCATTTCTCTACTAGACTTGAACCCATATGATTGCACCAAAGTATTATGTAGCCTACTAAAAAAAGGTCTCTCAACCCTAAACATGTTGTAGCATTGGTTATCTCGGGCTAGTGTCTTCTTCACCGAATCCAACCAGAATATCCACTGACCCTCCTAGGCAGTTTCACAAAGTAGTTATCAGAGTACATACCCAAGATAGGAATCAACTGCAAGATTAAATTCCTGGACTGCACCAAATTGTTGCGGCACATGGATATGATCTCATATTCTTCCTCTGTCATGGGGCCATGATCTTCTTCCTGCTTCAACACATGTAGACAAATTGTCAGCACATAACATACAACTTAAAGGAGTGTACACAAATAAAATTAATTCAGCCCACATATATTATAAAATAGTTTCACCAAATAAAATTAATCGGGCCCGCATATAATATAAAATAGGTTCACCAAATAAAATTAATTCTGCCCGCACATAACATAGATAATAGTTCAACACCTCACAAACACATGATAGGTTCAACATACAACAATGTAAATAGGTTCAACATTTTAACACACACATTCCCAAGAAACTGTTGGGACACAGAAGAACTACTACAAATTGTTGTCCATGCACCATTTCTTGAAGTAACCCAACCTAAGCTCATGTGTTAATAGGCCATAGAATAACTCCATTTGGTACTCCATTTCGAACATCTTGGACAGAGCATAGACAGAGTCAATTGTTCGCTCAATACCACACTCAAATGCTAGCTCCTGACACCTCTTCACGGAAAATGCAACCTTGTCATTTGCATGTTTCTGCATTTGCTTAGTGTTGGTCGCGACAGACTCCTTGAAGCTACTTGCTATGTTCTTCACAATCTTCACCATTGGGCTCTTGCTCTTCTTCAATGGACTGGTCAAAGTGCTCGAAGTGCTTCTTGGCCTCTTGCATCTCTGGCTCCTCTGGTTGCTTGTAGGTGTTCCTTGAAACTCCTCCTTTTGCTCTCCTTCACCTAAATGTTGCCCTTGATTCTGACCTTAATCATCTCTAGGCACAAAGGCTGTGCTTCCTGTCGGTGTCAAAACCAGTAGATCTCGAGTAGGGGGTCTCGAACTATGCGTCTGAGGATCGATGGTAACAGGAGACATGGGACACGATGTTGACCCAGGTTCAGGCCCTCTCTCGATCGAGGTAATAACCTACTTCCTGCTTGATTGATCTTGATGAATGTGGTTACAAGAGTTGATCTACCTCGAGATCGTAATGGCTAAACCCTGAAAGTCTAGCCTATGAGATTGCTATGATTCTGCTGTCTTCTCTACGGACTAAACCCTCCGGTTTATATATGCACCGGAGGGACCTAGGGTTTGTACATGATCACCTTGCAGAGGAAGAAAAGTATTACACCCAGTCTCTAAACTTGCTATTTTGCACATGGGGAGGCCTATCCAGACACGGGAGATAGTATTCATCGATAATCTTCACGACCCACCAGTCCGGCCCATAATGAATGACCCACTCAACTAAGGACCCCTTAATCCAGGACTCCCTCAGTAGCCCCTAAACCAGTCTTCGATGACGACGAGTTCGGCTGATGCACTGTCTTCGGCATTGCAAGGCGGGTTCCTCCTTCCGAACATATTGAAGACACATTCCGTACAAAAGGTACTCTGTTCGGCTCTGCATGGTCAGTACAACCCTTAGCCTCGAAGGCAAGGTATTAAAAAACGGATACTGTGTCTTTACTAACAACCTTTCAGCGAAGCGTCACGTGCGTTCCTTTTCATACATATCGAACCATTTTCTTGGCCCTGGTTTCATGTTTCGAGGTATAGCCTCATTGGCATGTCTTGTTAAAACAGAGATCGTGCACGCTTATTACGGGATCCTCACCGTGACGTGTGCATCTTAACGGCGCCTTACGCACGACCTCGCTGGGAACCAGCGAGGTTTACGGCTAGTGTGGGGGGACTTTAGCATTGACCGCTTATAAAAGGACCCAAAGTTTTGCCCTTTACCCCCACGCTTCTCCTCAAGCCCTAGCTCTCCAATATCCTCAGCCCCCAGCGCCCACATCTCTTGCGCCCTCAATCCTCGACTCCTCCACCACCGTCGTCGTCTCCAGCAATGGCTGGCTCCGGCTCCAAAGGCAAGTGGGAGGCATCTTCGGTCACAAAGAAGACCATGAAGAGCCTCCGAAGCGCGGGCTATCTTGCCGACATGGCGCATCGAGTCCCCGAGAGGGACCAAGTGATCTCCGTCCCTAAGGCGGGTGAGGGTGTTGTATTCCTCTCGAACTTCATTCAGGGGTTGGGATTTCCTCTCCACCCCTTTGTACGAGGTCTTCTGTTTTTCTACGGGTTAGATTTCCATGACCTAGCCACGAATTCAATTCTTCACATATCCGCTTTCATAGTGGTGTGTGAAGCATTCCTCCGAGTCCCCCCCACACTTCGGCCTCTGGCTGAAAACCTTCAATTTGAAGCCGAAGGTGGTCGACGGACAACACGCTGAGTGCGGAGGCGCTATGACAAGCAAACTCCCCAACGCCATCTGGCCAAAGGGGGTGTTCATGGAGACGAACACAATTTGGCAGCAGGAGTGGTTTTACATCACTGAGCCCCGCGACACCAAGTGGGCGGCAGCCCCTGCATTCAGATCTGGACCCCCGGAGAGACTAACCTCCTGGACTAATAAGAGTTCGAATTGGGGGTCTTAGGCGGAGGTGCTAGCCCTTCAGAAGCGCATCTCTGACATGATCTCCAAGGGTACCCAACTCACTAATGTGGTCCAGGTAATGCTTGCCCGTCTCGTCCTCCCTTGTCAACGTCGGGACTCCTATCTGTGGGAGTTCAATCCGGAAGGGTCCCGACCCTTGAAGCAGCTCTTCAGATCTATGCACGAAGACATCTAGAAGTACCTCTTCAAGGCCCAGAAAGGGTGGCTAGCGGAGACTGATGACAGGGGCTTCAGTACTGTGCTCCCTGCATCAGAGGTTATTGAGATTTCTGCTGAATATGTATTCCTTCCATGCTTTAATTATAACAGGAGTTGGATTTTTGCGTTCAATCCAGGCCTGGTCGAAAAAGGCGGAGCGGATCAAGTGTCCGGCTCCCCTACCAGAAGACCCAGAGACAACTCGAGTGACGGCGATGTTTATTCCAGCGCCGTACAAGCCGTCAAAGAAGAAGGCCAACAAGAAGGGCAAGGAGGTCAAGAGCGACCCTGATACGTCTCCAACGTATCTATAATTTTTATTGTTCCATGCTATTATTTATGATGTCTTGGATGTTTAATGGGCTTTGTCATAAACTTTTATATCATTTTTGGGACTAACCTACTAACCCAAAGGCCCAGTCCAGATTACTGTTTTTTGCCTGTTTCAGGGTTTTGCAGAAAAGGAATATTAAACGGAGTCCAAACGGAATGAAACCTTTCGGAGAGATATTTTTGGAGAAAATCACGCACGGGAGACTTGAGAACCACGTTAGGGGAGCCATGAGGTGCCCACGAGGGTGGGCCCCCCCCTTCCCATGGCACGCCCCCCTGCCTCGTGGGCCCCTCGAGAGTTCCCCGGTGTCCTCCTTCCTCCTATATAAGTCTACGTACCCCTAAACCATCGGCAACAGAGAGAAAACCCTAATTCCACCACCGTAACCTTCCATTCCCGTGAGATCCCATCTTGGAGCCTGTTCCGGAGCTCAGCCGGAGGGGGGATCCATCACGGAGTGCTTCTACATCATCATCATCATCGCCCTCACCATGAGTTGTCAGTAGTTTACCACAGACCTTCGGGTCCATAGCTAGTATCTAGATGGCTTCTTCTCTCTCTCTGGATCTCAATACAAAGTTCTCCTTGGTCTTCGAGGAGATCTATTCGATGTAATCTCTTTTGGCGGTGTGTTTGTCGAGATCCGATGATTTGTGAGTTTATGATCAAGATTATCTATGAGAAATATTTGGTTCTTCTCTGAACTCTTTATGTGTGCTCATAATATCCTTGCAAGCCTCTTCGAATTATTGGTTTGGTTTGGCCTACTAGATCTATAGTTCTTGCAATGGGAGAAGTGCTTGGCTTTGGGTTCAATCTTGCGGTGTCCTTTCCCAGTGACAGTAGGGGCAGCAAGGCACGTATTGTATTGTTTCCATCGAGGATAAAAAGATGGGGTTTATATCATATTGCTTGAGTTTATCCCTCTACATCATGACGTCTTGCTTAAGGCGTTACTCTGTTCTTATGAACTCAATACACTAGATGCATGCTGGATAGCGGTCGATGTGTGGAGTAATAGTAGTAGATGCAGACAGGAGTCGGTCTACTTATCTCGGACGTGATGCCTATATACAATGATCATGCCTAGATAGTCTCGTAATTATTTACTTTTCTATCAATTGCTCGACAGTAATTTGTTTACCCGCCGTAGAATATCGCTATCATGAGAGAAGCCACTAGAGAACACTATGGCCCCTGGGTCTATTTTCAACATATCAATCTACATCTACTTTACTTTTTCCGCTTTTACTTTCTGTTCTTATAAACAAAAAATACAAAAAATATAAACTATCATCTCTATCAGATCTCACTTTCGTAAGTGACCGTAAAGGTATTGACAACCCCTTATCTCGTTGGCTGCGAAGTTCTTATTTGTTTGTGCAGGTGCGAGGGACTCGCGCGTGGTCTCCTACTGGATTGATACCTAGGTTCTCAAAAACTGAGGGGAATACTTATGCTACTGTGCTGCATCTCCCTTTCCTCTTCGAGGGAATACAACGCAAGCTCGAGAAGTAGCAAGAAGAATTTCTAGCGCCGTTGCCGTGGAGGCTTACGCAAAAGTCATATACCAAGTACCTATCACAAACCCTCATCCTTCGCATTACATTTTTTGCCTCTTGTTTTCCTATCCCCCACTTCACCCTTGCTGTTTTATTTGCCCTTCTTCTGCCATGTGTTTATCGTTCGCTTGCTTCTTGTTTGCTTGTGTATTGGATTTCTTGCTTGTCACTATGGCTCAGAACAATACCAAATTGTGTGACTTCTCCAATACCAACAATAATGATTTTATTAGCACTCTGATTGCTCCTATTACCGATGCTGAATCTTGTGAGATCAATGCTGCTTTTTTGAATCTTGTCATGAAAGATCAATTCTCTGGCGTTCCTAGTGAAGATGCCGCTACCCATCTGAACAACTTTGTTGATTTGTGTGATATGCAAAAGAAAAGGGATGCAGATAACGACATTGTTTAATTGAAGTTATTTCCGTTTTCACTTAGAGATCGTGATAAAACTTGGTTTTCCTCTTTGCCTAGAAATAGTATTGATTCATGGAATAAGTGCAAAGATGCTTTTATCTCTAAGTATTTCCCTCCTGCTAAGATCATCTCCCTTAGAAACGATATTATGAATTTTAAGCAACTAGATCATGAGCATGTTGCACAAGCTTGGGAGAGAATGAAACTAATGATACGAATTTGCCCTACACATGGTTTGAATCTATGGATGATTATTCAGAACTTTTATACTAGCTTGAATTTTGCTTCTAGAAATCTTTTAGACTCGGCCGCGGGAGGCACTTTCATGGAAACTACCTTAGGAGAAGCTACCAAACTCCTAGATAATATTATAATTAATTATTCTCAATGGCACACCGAAAGATCTACTAGTAAGAAAGTGCATGCTATTGAAGAAATTAGTGTCTGGAGTGGAAAGATGGATGAACTTATGAAATTATTTGCTGCTAAGAGTGCTTCTTCTGATCCTAATGATATGCCTTTGTCCACTTTGATTGAAAATGGCAATGAATATTTGGATGTGAATTTTGTTGGTAGGAATAGTTTTGGTAACAATGCTTATAGAGAGAATTTTAATCCTAGGCGTTTTCCTAGTAATTCCTCTAATAATTATGGTAATTCCTATAACAACTCTTATGGAAAGATGCCTTCTGAATTTGAAACTAGTGTTAAGGAGTTTATGATCTCGCAAAAAAATTTCAATGCTATGCTTGAAGAGAAATTGCTTAAGATTGATGAATTGGCTAGAAGTGTGGATAGAATATTCTTTGAAACTTAGATCTATCCCACCTAAGCATGATATCAATGAGTCTCTCAAAGCAATGAGAATTTCCATAGATGAATGCAAAGAGAGAATCGCTAGGATGCGTGCTAAAAGAGAGAATTATATTAAAGCGTGTTCTTCTAGTTATCATGAAAATAAAGATGAAGATCTAAAAGTTATTGATGTGTCTCCCATTAGATCCTTGTTTTCTAGTATAAATGTTGATGAAGATAGGATTGGAGATGATTCTGCTTTAAGGTATCCCAATGATTCAGAGTTTTTAGATCTTGATGCTAAAATTGTTAAAAGTGGGAGTGAAGAGATTAAAACTTTGCACAGTGATGAACCCACTACTTTGGATTTCAAGGGATTCAATTATGATAATTGCTCTTTGATTGATTGTATTTCCTTGCTGCAATCCGTACTAAATTCTCCGCATGCTTATAGTCAAAATAAAGCTTTCACCAAACACATAGTTGATGCTTTGATGCAATCTTATGAAGAAAGACTTGAGTTAGAAGTTTCTATCCCTAGAAAGCTTTATGATGAGTGGGAACCTACTATTAAAATAAAAATAAAAGATCATGAATGCTATGCTTTGTGTGATTTGGGAGCAAGTGTCTCGACTATCTCAAAAACTTTGTGTGATTTGCTAGGGTTCCATGAACTTGATGATTGTTCTTTAAATTTGCATCTTGCGGATTCCACTATTAAGAAACCTATGGGAAGGATTAATGATGTTCTTATTGTTGCCAATAGGAATTATGTGCCCGTAGATTTCATTGTTCTTGATATAGATTGCAATCCTTCATGTCCTATTATTCTTGGTAGACCTTTCCTTAGAACGATTGGTGCAATTATTGATATAAAGGAAGGAAATATTAGATTCCAATTTCCGTTAAGGAAAGACATCGAACACTTTCCTATAAAGAAAATCAACTTACCATATGAATCTATTATGAGAGCCACTTATGGATTGCCTTCCAAAGATGGCATTACCTAGATCTATCTTATATCGTGCCTAGCTAGGGGCGTAAAACGATAGCGCTTGTTGGGAGGCAACCCAATTTTATATTTTTCGTTTTTGTTGCTTTTAGGGAATAAATATTGCATATAGCTTCTGTTTAGATGTGTTTTCATGTTTTGTTTAGTGTTTGTGACACGTAGAACCTTTGGGAAGACTTGTGTGAAGTTTATGTGATCTTGCTGTGAAAAACAGAATCGTTAGCGCTCGCTAGAACGGTCATCAGATTTTACAGGAGCGTGCTATTTAGTTGATTAGTTTTGCAGATGATTAATAGACAAATTCCTCACGTTTACCAATTTAGTTTGAATTTTTGGGAGTCACAGAAGTATGCGAAACCTGCAGATTACTACAGACTGTTCTGTTTTTGACAGATTCTTTTTTTAGTGTGTTGTTTGCTTATTTCAATGCATCTATGAGTAATATTTGGAGGTATGAACCATAGAGAAGTTGTAATACAGTAGGTTTAACACCAATATAAACAAAGAATGAATTCATTGCAGTACCTTTGAGTAGTGGTTTGTTTTCTTTTACTAACGGAGGTCACGAGAATTTATGTCTAAGTTTTGTGTTGTGAAGTTTTCAAGTTTTGAGTATTGCTTTGATGGACTATGGAACAAAGAGTAGCAAAGGCCTAAGCTTGGGGATGCCCATGGCACCCCAAGTAAAATTCAAGGAAATGCCCCGGGAAGGCATCCCCTCTTTCTTCTTCATCCATCGGTAACTATACTTGGAGCTATATTTTTATTCACCACATGATATGTGTTTTGCTTGGAGCGTCTTGTATAATTTGAGTCTGTGCTTGTTAGTTTGCCACAATCATCCTTGCTGGACACACCTATTTGAGAGAGTTAAATATGGCCTAGGAATTGTTAGAACACTCTATGTGTTTTGCTTATATCTTTTGAGTTGAATAGTTTTGCTCTGGTGCTTAACTTATATCTTTTAGAGCACGGTGGTGATAATATTTTGAAGAAATTGTTGAACTCTCATGCTTCACTTACATCTATTTGAGAGTCTATTTAAACAACATGGTAATGTGTTTAGGCTATTAAACTAGTCTTCACATGATAGACATCCAATATCAATGTAGTAAGAACGTTCACACTAAGTGCATTAAATATGATGAGATGTTGGATGCTTGATAATTGTTTTGAGATATGAGGATAGTGATATTAGAGTTATGCAAGTGGAGTTATTATGAAATTGAGGAATACTTGTGTTAAGGTTAGTTATTCCCGTCGCATGCACGTATGGTGAACAGCTATGTGACGAAGTTAGAGCATGAGGTATTTGTAAAGTGTCAACCTTTGTGTGGAGCTCGGGGGCGCACGATGGTTAACTCCTACCAACCTCCCCCCTAGGAGCATACGTTGATTGATTTGTTTTGATGACTCATAGATTTTTGCAGTAAGTATATGAGTTCTTATGACTAATGTTGAGTCCATGGATTATACTCACTCTCACCCTTCCACCATTGCTAGCCTCTCTTGTACCGCACAACTTTTGCCGGTACCATAAACCCACTATATATCCTTCCTCAAAACAGCCACCATATTATTCCTCAAAACAGCCACCATACCTACCTATCATGGCATTTCCATAGCCATTCCGAGATATATTGCCATGCAACTTTCCACCGTTCCGTTCATATGACACGCATCATATTGTCATATTGCCATGCATGATCATGTAGTTGACATCGTATTTGTGGCAAGGCCACCATGCATAATTTTTCATACATGTCACTCTTGATTCATTGTACATCCCGGTACGCCGCCGAAGGCATTCATGTAGAGTCATACTTGTTGTAGTATCGAGTTGTAAATCAATAGAAGTGTGATGATCATCATTATTAGAGCATTGTCCCATGTGAGGAAAGGACAATAAAAAAAGGTGGCCCCAAAAAAAAAGATGGGCTAATAAAAAAAAGAGAAAGCCCCTCCAAAAAAATGAGAGAAAAGAGAGAAGGGACAATAGCTACTATCTTTTTCCACACTTGTGCTTCAATGTAGCACCATGTTCTTCATGATAGAGAGTCTCATGTGTAGTCACTTTCATATACTACTGGGAATTTTCATTATAGAACTTGGCTTGTATATTCCAACGATGGGCTTCCTCAAATGCCCTAGGTCTTCGTGAGCAAGAAAGTTGGATGCACACCCACTAGTTTCTTTTGTTGAGCTTTCATACATATTTAGCTCTAGTGCATCCGTTGCATGGCAATCCCTACTCACTCACATTGATATCTATTGATGGGCATCTCCATAGCCCATTGATAAGCCTAGTTGATGTGAGACTATCTCCCTTCTTTTTGTCTTCTCCACAACCACATCTCTATTCCACCCATAGTGCTATGTCCATGGCTCACGCTCATGTATTGCGTGAAAGTTGAAAGGTTTGAAAGAATAGAGTATGAAAACAAGTGCTTGGCTGAAATCGGGGTTGTGCATGATACGAATATTTTGTGTGATGAAGAGGGAGCATAGCCAGATTATATGACTTTGTAGGGATAACTTTCTTTAGCCATAGTATTTTGAGAAGACATGATTGCTTTGTTAGTATGCTTGAAGTATTATTATTTCTTATGCCACTATAGACTTTTATCTTGAATCTTTCAGATCTTAATATTCATGCCACAATTAAGAGAATTACATTGAAAAACTATGTTGGTTAGCATTCCACATCAAAAATTCTGTTTTTATCATTTACCTACTCGAGGACGAGCAAGAATTAAGCTTGGGGATGCTTGATACATCTCCAACGTATCTATAATTTTTTATTGTTCAATGCTATTATTTATGATGTCTTGGATGTTTAATGGGCTTTGTCATACACTTTTATATCATTTTTGGGACTAACCTACTAACCCAAAGGCCCAGTCCAGATTGCTGTTTTTTGCCTGTTTCAGGGTTTTGCAGAAAAGGAATATCAAACGGAGTCCAAACGGAACGAAACCTTCGGGAGGGATATTTTTGGAGAAGATCACGCACGAGAGACTTGAGAACCGCGTCAGGGGAGCCACGAGGTGCCCACGAGGGTGGGGGGCGCGCCCCCCTTCCCAGGGCGCGCCCCCTGCCTGGTGGGCGCCTCGAGAGTCCCCCGGTGTCCTCCTTCCTCCTATATAAGTCTACGTACCCCTAAACCATCAGCAATTGAGAGAAAACCCTAATTCCACCGCCGTAACCTTCTGTTCCCGTGAGATCCCATCTTGGAGCCTGTTCCGGAGCTCCGCCGGAGGGGGGATCCATCACGGAGTGCTTCTACATCATCATCATCGCCCTCACCATGAGTTATGAGTAGTTTACCACAGACCTTCGGGTCCATAGCTAGTATCTAGATGGCTTATTCTCTCTCTTTGGATCTCAATACAAAGTTCTCCTCGGTATTCGAGGAGATCTATTCGATGTAATCTCTTTTTGTGGTGTGTTTGTCGAGATCCGATGATTTGTGAGTTTATGATCAAGATTATCTATGAGAAATATTTGGTTCTTCTCTGAACTCTTTATATGTGCTCATCATATCCTTGCAAGTCTCTTTCAATTATTGGTTTGGTTTGGCCTACTAGATCTATAGTTCTTGCAATGGGAGAAGTGCTTGGCTTTGGGTTCAATCTGGCGGTGTCCTTTCCCAGTGACACTAGGGGCAGCAAGGCACATATTGTATTGTTGTCATCGAGGATAAAAAGATGGGGTTTATATCATATTGCTTGAGTTTATCCCTCTACATCATGTCATCTTGCTTAAGGCGTTACTCTGTTCTTATGAAGTCAATACACTTGATCCATGCTGGATCACAGTCGATGTGTGGAGTAATAGTACTAGATGCAGGCAGGAGTTGGTCTACTTATCTCGTACTTGATGCCTATATACAATGATCATGCCTAGATAGTCACATAATTATTAGCTTTTCTATCAATTGCTCGAGAGTAATTTGTTTACCCACAATAGAATATCGCTATCTTGAGAGAAGCCACTAGAGAACACTATGGCCCCCAGGTCTATTCTCAACATATCAATCGACATCTACTTTACTTTTTCTGCTTTTACTTTCTGTTCTTATAAACAAAAAATACCAAAAATATAAACTATCATCTCTATCAGATCTCACTTTCGTAAGTGACTGTAAAGGGATTGACAACCCCTTATCGCGTTGGCTGCGAAGTTCTTATTTGTTTGTGCAGGTGCGAGGGACTCGCGCGTGGTTTCGTACTGGATTGATACCTTGGTTCTAAAAAATTGAGGGAAATACTTACGCTACTGTGCTGCATCTCCCTTTCTTCTTCGAGGGAATACAACACAAGCTCGAGAAGTAGCAGACCCCCGCCCTGCCGGCCCTACAGACACAAGGTCCGAGGAAACAAGCTCCCAACTCTCTCCCGAAGAAGAAGAGGAGGAGGAAGAAGAAGACTCCCCCGTCCTAGCCAAGGGGAGGAAAAGAGCGGCCCATGCTGAGGCAGGCACGGCCACGCCCAGGAAGAAGCTAACTCTTCCTGTTAGTTCGGACTCATCGTCCGAACTCAGCTATCGGGTTCAGTCCAGGGTCAAGCCCCTAGCCGAATTGTTAGTATTCAAAACTGCTTATGTTCAGATGATTTTCCTTTTTCAGCGTATAATACCTAATTTGCCTTTATATAGCCCTCCGCACGATATCCCTGTGGCTTCACTGTCCTCGGGGAATTCCCTGGCGTCTAGAGAGACGGAGAGCGATACGCCTCCGTGTGGCTCGTCGCCCACCGTGGGGGGTGCCGAGGTATCCTCTCTACAAACTCACCTTGTTCCAGCAGGTGGAAGTGGGGCGGACAAAAGGGCGGCCGAGGTCAATCCTTCGGCCGCGGTCGACCAAGTGGGAGCTATCCCCATCGCGACCGAAGATGGGGGGCCCAAGAAATTCAGGGGCCCGCCAAACACTGTTTCGGAGTCTAGTGCGGCTTCGGAATCAAGGGACCAGACCCCCCGTAATGGGGGAGGGAGCAACTGCTCCTGCGGCGCCTACCGTCAATCCGGAGGCGCCGAACACTCTGGAGGGAGCACTACAAAGTGCTTCCATCATGGAGGAACACCACACTCTGATGAGTGCGGTCACGGGGAAGATTCAGTCCATCAAAGGCGGACTGAATGAAGCCTTCAACAGCCTACTAACAGGCTTTGAGGTATGTGATGTAATGTTCTATAAAGAGAACTTTTGTTTTATTTTATTCTATACAGCCGATCTATTATGCTAATATTAGCAGAATAGTTATTCCGATTACACTTCCGCACTGCACGCTTAACAGAAGCGAACTGCATCGTCTTGACGTTGGGCACTCCAATGCTTCACGAGAGAACTGCTTCATTTTCTAGTGTTCCGCCCGTGTTTTCTGTGTGGAATCGGGTGTTGCGGGATGATTTAGTTTGTCTACGCAGCTCATTTTACCTTCATTCTTTCTAAATTACAGGAAAATCTACTAGAATTCTTGCAAATCGAGGGATTTGGCGCACGGGCTTTTTCTGTTCGTTCGTGTTCGCTTCAGATGCTAATTTTTTTTGCTCGCATGTTGTTTTTAGTAGGATTTCTATGACTGCGTTCGTTTTAATCGGTCCGTTCACTCTATAATTTGTTAATTTTTAGGAGTTAGTTTTCAATTCATGTTTATTTGATTGTGCGTGCGGGTGAGCTTCGTCCGCTCCTCTGTTCTTGATGGTTTTTTGGATTTTGCGTGTCCATGCGTGTTTGAATATTGTAATCAGTGTTGCTATATGTTTGAATTCATTATATTGCAGGTATAATTGTAATTTTTTAACTTTGTTTTTTAAATGTGAGCTGATGCTATTCGTCCAGTTCCTGTGTCTTCCATGTAATTTTTTGCGGGGGTATTTTTCAATAGTTTAATGGTTGGACAATTTTTAGGCGAGTTATGGAAGTGTGAGTGCAATTGACACCTCTGTTAGTGTACCACATGTCTGGAGTTCTATTGTTTTTAATTTTATTTGTTGTAGTTGTGGCATACGTTGTAGTGCACTACATATTTGTTAGTAGTGTACTTCGTTGTAGCTACAATTCAGTGGTTATGGCAGCTTATGAGATCTGTTTTCTTGAACTGAATTCTGTGTTCTAGAGGACTTCATAATATGCACTTCCGTACTGCATTAGCAGTGTGGTTAATGTTCTGTTCAGAGGACTGCTTTGTTTTTGAACATCATATGTTAACTGCAAAGTTTCGACCATTCGCATTTCCTTGTTACTGTTCAGAGGAGTGCTTTTTTTATTATTAGTACCACAATATATAATTGAGAGAACTGCATTTCTGCCAGCCGCAGCTTGTGTAAAAAAGATGATAAAATGATGCGGTTGAGGTTGCATACTTTAAATAGGCAATGTTCAAAGTGTCTGATGACATAAGTTTAAAAGCATACAACATAAGCAAAGCATTAGAAATATTGGTTGCTTCATATTTAGACAGCCTAGAGTGCAAATATTGTAAACTTGAGGGAGTCTTCTTCTTTGTAGAAAACACCATGGCCACTTCTCTGACGTCAAAGCCATTCTGGGAGACAAAATCTTTCCAACCAGTAGTTATGTTGATGCAGTCTTCAGTGTTGATGTGGTAGTCAGCTTGCATGTCTGCATACCCATTCTTGTGTTGTGTTGATACGTCTCCAACGTATCTATAATTTTTGATTATTCCATGCTATTATTTATGAAGTCTTGGATGTTTAATGGGCTTTATCATTCACTTTTATATCATTTTTGGGACTAACCTACTAACCCAAAGGCCCAGTCCAGAATTTTTTGTGCCTATTTCAGGGTTTTGCAGAAAAATAATATCAAACGGAGTCCAAACGGAATGAAACCTTCGCGAGAGATATTTTTTGAGGAAATCACACACGAAGAACTTGAGAACCACTTCAGAAGAGCCACGAGGGGCCCACGAGGGTGGGGGGCGCGCCCGCTGCCTCTTGGAGCCCCTGTGACTCCCTCGGTGCCCTCCTTCTTCCTATATAAGTCTACGTACCCCAGAAACTCCGTGAACAGAGAGATAACCCTAATTCCACCGCCGTACCTTCTGTTCCCGTGGAGATCCCATCTTGGAGCCTGTTCCGGAGCTCCACCGGCAGGGGATCCATCACGGAGGCCTTCATCATCATCATCATCGCCCTCACCATGAGTTGTGAGTAGTTTACCACAGACCTTCGGGTCCATAGCTAGTATCTAGATGGCTTCCTCTCTCTCTCTCTGGAACTCAATACAAAGTTCTCCTCGGTCTTCTAGGAGATCTATTCGATGTAATCTCTTTTTGTAGTGTGTTTATCGAGATCCAATGAATTCCGAGTTTATGATCAAGGTTATCTAGGAAAGATATTTGGTTCTTCTCTGAACTTTTTATGTGTGCTCATAATATCCTTGCAAGTCTCCTCGAATTATTGGTTTGGTTTGGCCTACTAGATCTATAGTTCTTGCAATGGGAGAAGTGCTTGGCTTTGGGTTCAATCTTGCAGTGTCCTTTCCCGGTGACAGTAGGGGCAGCAAGGCACGTATTGTATTTTTGCCATCGAGGATAAAAAGATGGGGTTTATATCATATTGCTTGAGTTTATCCCTCTACATCATGTTGTCTTGCTTAAGGCGTTACTCTGTTCTTATGAACTCAATACACTAGATGCATGCAGGATAGCGGTCGATGTGTGGAGTAATAGTAGTAGATGCAGAATCGTTTCGGTCTACTTGTCTCGGACATGTTGCCTATATACAATGATCATGCCTAGATACTCTCATAATTATTCGCTTTTCTATCAATTGCTCGACAGTAATTTGTTTACCCGCCGTAGAATATCACTATCATGAGAGAAGCCACTAGAGAAAACTATGGCCCCCGGGTCTATTCTCAACATATCAATCTACATCTACTTTACTTTTATCGCTTTTATTTGCTGTTCTTATAAACTAAAAAAACCAAAATATGAACTATCATCTCTATCAGATCTCACTTTCGTAAGTGACCGTAAAGGGATTGAAAACCCCTTATCGCGTTGGCTGCGAAGTTCTTATTTGTTTGTGCAGGTGCGAGGGACTCGCGCGTGGTCTCATACTGGATTGATACCTTGGTTCTCAAAAACTGAAGGAAATACTTACACTACTGTGCTGCATCTCCCTTTCTTCTTCGAGGGAATACAACGCAAGCTCAAGAGGTAGCAAGAAGAATTTCTGGCGCCGTTGCCGGGGAGGCTTACGCAAAAGTCATATACCAAGTACCTATCACAAACCCTTATCCTTCGCATTACATTTATTTTCCTCTCGTTTTCCTCTCCCCCACTTCACCCTTGCCGTTTTATTTGCCCTTCTTCTGCCGTGTGTTTATCATTCGCTTGCTTCTTGTTTTCTCGTGTGCTGCTTGCTTGCTTGTCATCATGTCTAGCACACCTATCATTATCACCACTCCCGAGAGTGAGGTCCTCTACTTTAAACAAAGGGAGGAAGAGAACTTAAAAGATGCCTGGTATAGAATTTGCAATGCTCAAAATAGATCTAATAGGAAGCTTTCCACTTCCGTGCTTCTTCACAATTTTTATGTTGGCATAACTCCGTGGAATAAATTTATCTTAGATACCATCACCGGAGAGAATTTCTTGGGTAGCCACACCGTTGATTCTTATAACGCTATGACTGAATTATTTGGCTCACCACCTCTTATGGTCAATGGGACCGTTTTAACTTTGGAGCATGTTATGCAAAGGTTAGAAATCATTGAAAACAAAGTTTCTACGGTAGAATTGGTAGAAAACTTGGATAGAAAAATTCATAATGAAATCACCCAATATTGATCCAAGGTAGGAGTTGTTCTGAAAAATCTGAAGGAAAAGGAGCCCATAGTTAATGAAAAGCTAGATCAGGATTCTACTAGAATCAATAAACTTGAGGATGTTATCACTAATGTGGGTTCTGCTCTTTCCGCTATAAAAACTACTCCAAATACATCTACTAAATTATCTAAGTTTGTGTATGTCCCTAAAGACAAGGGTGAAACATCTAGAGTTGCGGATCTCAAATCCATAAGTGTTCACCCTAATTTTCTTACTTTTGCAAGAGACCCTTTTAACACTTTAAAATTTCTTCATTTCTTGCTCAAGAGTTTGATTATTCATAGGGACAAAGAAGTGCCCAAGAACCATAAGTTCTTAATCAAAGAATTGCCTTCTAAGGATGGCAATACCTAGATTTATCTTGTATCGTGCCTAGCTAGGGGCGTAAAACGATAGCGCTTGTTGGGAGGCAACCCAACTTTTTGTTTTTTGTTTTTGTTTCTGTTAGGGAATAAATAGTGCATCTAGCCTCTGATTAGATGTTGTTTCATGTTTTGTTTAGTGTTTGTGCCAAGTAGAACCTTTGGGAAGACTTATGTGAAGTTTATATGATCTTGCTGTGAAAAACAGAATCGTTCGCGCTAGCTAAAGTAGTCCTAAGATTTTACTGGAGCGTGCTTTTTAGTTGATTCTTTTTTCAGATGATTGGTAGACAAATCCCGCAAATTTACCAATTTAGTTTAAACTTTTTGGAGTTCCAGAAGTAGGCGAAACCTGCAGATTACTACGGACTGTTCTGTTTTTGCCAGATTCTATTTTTCGTGTGTTGTTTGCTTATTCCGATGCATCTATGAGTAGTATTGGAGGATATGAACCATAGAGAAGTTGGAATACATTACATTTAACACCAATATAAAAAAATAATGAATTCATTGCTGCACCTTTGAGTAGTGGTTTGCTTTCTTATACTAACGGAGCTCACGAGAATTTTTGTCTAAGTTTTGTGCTGTGAAGTTTTCAAGTTTTGAGTATTGCTTTGCTGGACTATGGAACAAAGGGTAGAAAATCCCCAAGCTTGGGGATGCCCATGGCACCCCAAGTAAATTAAAGATAATCAAAATCCTAAGCTTGGGGATGCCCCGGGAAGGCATCCCCTCTTTCGTCTTCATCCATCGGTAACTATACTTGGAGCTATATATTTTTATTCGCAACATGTTATGTGTTTTGCTTGGAGCGTCTTGTATAATTTGAGTCTTTGCTTGTTAGTTTGACACAATCATCCTTGCTGGACACACCTATTTGAGAAAGTGAAATATGGCCTAGAAATTGTTAGAACGCTCTATGTGCTTCACTTATATCTTTTGAGTTGAATAGTTTTTGCTCTAGTGCTTCACTTATATCTTTTAGAGCACGGTGGTGGTAATATTTTGTAGAAATTTTTGAACTCTCATGCTTCACTTATATACTTTTGAGATTCTATTAGAACAGCATGGTAATGTGTTTACGCTAAAGAAACTAGTCTTCACATGATAGACATCCAACGTCAATGTACTAAAAAAATTCACACTAGGTGCATTGGATAGAATGAGATGTTGGATGCTTGATAATTGTTTTGAGATATGAGGATAGTGATATTAGAGTCATGCTAGTGGAGTGATTATGAAATTAAGGAATAATTGTGTTAAGGTTAGTGATTCCTGTATCATGCACGTATGGTGAACCGCTATGTGACGAAGTTAGAGCATGATGCATTTGTAGAGTGCCAACCTTTGTGTGGAGGACGGGGGCGCGCGATGGTTAACTCCTACCAACCTCCCCCCCAGGAGCATGCGTTGATTGCTTTGTTTTGATGACTCATAGATTTTTGCAATAAGTATATGAGTTCGTATGACTAATGTTGAGTCCATGGATTATACGCTCTCTCACCCTTCCACCATTGCTAGCATCTCTTGTACCACACAACTTTCGCCGGTGCCATAAACCCACTATATATCCTTCCTCAAAACATCCACCATATTGTTCCTCAAAACAGCCACCATACCTACCTATCATGGCATTTCCATAGCCATTCTGTGATATATTGCCATGCAACTTTCCACCGTTCCGTTCATATGACACGCATCATATTGTCATATTGCCCTTGCTAGATCATGTAGTTGACATCGTATTTGTGGAAAAGCCACCATGCATTATTTTTATACATGTCACTCTTGTTTCATTGCACAGACCGGTACACCGCCGGAGGCATTCATATAGAGTCATACTTTGTTGTTGTAGTATCGAGTTGTAATATCGAGTTGTAATGAAAGTGTGATGATCATCATTATTAGAGCATTGTCCCATGGAGGAAAGGCTAAATCTATAAAGCCCCTCCGCAAAAAAAAAGAAAACAAAAAAGAAAGGCCAAAGAAAAAAAGAAAGGCCCAAAAAAAGGAAAGAAAAATAGATAATTGCTACTATCTTTTTTCCACACTTGTGCTTCAAAGTAGTACCATGTTCTTCATTCCAGAGAGTCTCATGTTTAGTCACTTTCATATACTAGTGGGAATTTTCATTATAGAACTTGGCTTGTATATTCCAATGATGGGCTTCCTCAAATGCCCTAGGTCTTCGCGAGCAAGCAAGTTGGATGCACACCCACTAGTTTCTTTTGTTGAGCTTTCATTCATATTTAGCTCTAGTGCATCCGTTGCATGGCAATCCCTACTCACTCACATTGATATCTATTGATGGGCATCTCCATAGCCCGTTGATACGCCTAGTTGATGTGAGACTATCTCCCTCCTTTTTGTCTTCTCCACAACCACCTCTATTCCACCCATAGTGCTATGTCCATGGCTCACACTCATGTATTGCGTGAACGTTGAAAGGTTTGAAAAGATAGAGTATGAAAACAAATGCTTGGCTGAAATCGGGGTTGTGCATGATATGAATATTTTGTGTGATGAAGAGGGAGCATAGCCAGACTATATGATTTTGTAGGGATAACTTTCTTTAGCTATAGTATTTTGAGAAGACATGATTGCTTTGTTAGTATGCTTGAAGTATTGTTATTATGTCAACATAGACTTTTATCTTGAATCTTTCAGATCTGAACATTCATGCCACAAAATTACATTGGAAAACTATATTGGTTAGCATTCCGCATCAAAAATTCTTTCTTTATCATTTACCTCCTCGAGGACGAGTAGGAATTAAGCTTGGGGATGCTTGATACGTCTCCAACGTATCTATAATTTTTGATTATTCCATGCTATTATTTATGAAGTCTTGGATGTTTAATGGGCTTTATCATTCACTTTTATATAATTTTTGGGACTAACCTACTAACCCAAAGGCCCAGTCCAGATTGCTGTTTTTCTGCCTATTTCAGGGTTTTGCTGAAGAAGAATATCAAACGGAGTCCAAACGGAATGAAACCTTCGCGAGAGATATATTTGGAGGAAATCATGCACGAAGAACTTGAGAACCACGTCAGAAGAGCCACGAGGGGCCCACGAGGGTGGGGGGCGCGCCCCTTCCCAGGGCGCGCCCCCTGCCTCTTGGAGCCCCCGTGACTCCCCCGGTGCCCTTCTTCTTCCTATATAAGTCTACGTACCCCAGAAACTCCGTGAACAGAGAGAAAACCCTAATTCCACCGCCATACCTTCTGTTCCCGTGGAGATCCCATCTTGGAGCCTGTTCCGGAGCTCCATCGGAGGGGGATCCATCACGGAGGCCTTCATCATCATCATCGCCCTCACCATGAGTTGTGAGTAGTTTACCACAGAACTTCGAGTCCATAGCTAGTATCTAGATGGCTTCCTCTCTCTCTCTGGATCTCAATACAAAGTTCTCCTTGGTCTTTCGAGGAGATCTATTCGATGTAATCTCTTTTGTAGTGTGTTTATCGAGATCCGATGAATTGTGAGTTTATGATCAAGGTTATCTATGAAAGATATTTGGTTCTTCTCTGAACTTTTTATGTGTGCTCATAATATCCTTGCAAGTCTCTTCGAATTATTGGTTTGGTTTGGCCTACTAGATCTATAGTTCTTGCAATGGGAGAAGTGCTTGGCTTTGGGTTCAATCTTGCGGTGTCCTTTCCCAGTGATAGTAGGGGCAACAAGGCACGTATTGTATTGTTGTCATCGAGGATAAAAAGATGGGGTTTATATCATATTGCTTGAGTTTACCCCTCTACATCATGTCATCTTGCTTAAGGCGTTACTCTGTTCTTATGAACTCAATACACTAGATGCATGCTGGATAGCGGTCGATGTGTGGAGTAATAGTAGTAGATGCAGAATCGTTTCGGTCTACTTGTCTGAGACGTGATGCCTATATACAATGATCATGCCTAGATAGTCTCATAATTATTCGCTTTTCTATCAATTGCTCGACAGTAATTTTTTTACCCGCCGTACAATGTCGCTATCATGAGAGAAGCCACTAGAGGAAACTATGGCCCCCGGGTCTATTCTCAACATATCAATCCACATCTACTTTACTTTTACCGCTTTTATTTGCTGTTCTTATAAACTAAAAATACCAAAAATATAAACTATCATCTCTATCAGGTCTCACTTTCGTAAGTGACCGTAAAGGGATTGACAACCCCTTATCGCGTTGGCTGCGAAGTTCTTATTTGTTTGTGCAGGTGCGAGGGACTCGCGCATGGTCTTCTACTGGATTGATACCTTGGTTCTCAAAAACTGAGGGAAATACTTACGCTACTGTGCTGCATCTCCCTTTCCTCTTCGAGGGAATACAATGCAAGCTCAAGAGGTAGCATGTGTCTCCAAAGTAACTTTCCCTGAATTCGGAGCAGGAAATTTTATTGTGGATGGCAGTTTATGCATATTGGAATGGGTGGAAAAAGTATTTTATAAGTAAACATCAAATGTTTTTCGTTATATTTATGATGATCTGTTTGTGTTGGCTTTAGTAGTTTCATATATATGATTGTTATTTTCGAAAGTAGTTGCAATGTATGAACAAACTTATATACGGAACTGACCTCTAGTTTTACTAGGATATATATTATACTGCAACATGCTTGTACTGCAAGGTGAGTTACAGTGTACTTCGTCAGGATGTTAACAGAACTACAACGCTGATCTACTGACCCTTTTTTTTGTTCGTGTTTTGGTGTTCTGATCTAACTAGTGTCGATAGATGGTGTGGTACTGAAGAAAAGTAGGTGGAAGCATCTAGTCTTAATGGCTGGCAAATCTGAACAACAATACAAATTATGTTTTGTTTTTGTTGACACTACTGAACAAATTGATTGAACTATATATTCAGATGTGGATTTGCAGGCTAGATCATGTACAAAATTGTGAGGGGAAAAATATACCCAACTTTCCTGCAGATCTGCGTTTGTGAGGTGTCGGTGTACTAAGGTAGGGGTACCTCAGTACCCCAACTTGTGCACGGGCAGTAGCAGCTTCCCGCGGCAGGGTCGACCACGTGCTCGCCGGAGACCTTCCTGCTCCATATGAAGCCATTCAAAAACAAAGTATACAAGACAGAAGATCGAGACCCCGGCAAGTGGAGCTTGCCGGGAAGGCCATTCCAGGCTCAAGATTACCTCACTCTCGCAAGGCCCTGGCAAGAGGGGCTTGCCAGGAAGACCAGAAGATTCCAGTACAGAAGACATGCCCCGGCGCAACATGCACCCTGGCAGGGTCCGGGGAGCGACAAGCTTCAGAGCCCGGCAAGACCCTGGGCCCGGCAAGGTCAAGACCCCGGCAAGGTGCTTGCCGGGGGAGTTGTGCTGTGTGTCCGCGCTCCAGCTCATCGAACCACGCGTCGCACCAGGGCCATCCCAGGGACGCGTGGCGGATGGCTGTGCAGCCTGGGGGACACGGTGGCACTCCACGGTGGTGAAGCCATCGCCGTGGCAAACGGAGACGCAAGGGCGGGCGCTTTTGGGGTCGACGGCGACGGGCATTAAATGCTCTTGTCCCCCACTGTCAAAGTAGGTAGCGACCACTGTTCACGCACTGTAGCTCCACTATTCCCGCACTGTTACAACTACCACCTCTTTTACATTTTTACCCCTTCTCCTACGTTGACACCTGTCGGTGACCCCTTGCACTATAAAAGGAGGCCCATGCACAACGTAGAAAGGGTTCGGAACCTAGATCGCTCACTCGCTCGGTGTAGCTAGTTCTTCAAGCCCCCGAGCTCTCCAACTCAATACAAACTAAGCAGGAGTAGGGTTTTACGCGTCCACCGCGGCCCGAACCTGGGTAAAACTGCCCGCGTGTTCACTACGATCTGCTCTTCGTGCTCCCTCCGCCCTCTTACCGCACAAGCAAGGGGCTCCGGTCCCATAGGTGCTCGTGGCGGACAGTTTCCCCCGACATCTTTGGCGCGCCAGGTAGAGGGCGTCGAGGTTGTGCGAACCTGATCCGGCGTTCACGCGGGCGCATTCTTCATCAACCTCTCCGAATTCGTCAGCTTCATCAACAACAGCACCATGGCCCCGAAGAAGAAGGCTTCGGAGGTCGGAGGCCCGTCTGCGTCTCATCCGCCGCCACCAGAGCCAACGGTGGGCGGGGGAGACGCCGTCGGAAGGGTGGTCGCCGGCGAGGACACGCGCGGCGCCACCAAATCCAAGGATAAAACGGACGACCGAGCATCGGTCTCCGTGGACGCGCCACGTCCGTCTCAGCAAACGACGACCCAGCAACGCCATGTCACAGGAGGTGGCATCCGCTTGCTGGGCCAAGGGCAAACCGGAGGTTCGCGGGACGCTCTGGACCACCGTCCGGGCACAAGCAAAGCGCGGACGCCGGGGCGGGACCCTGCTCCTTCTAACGTTGTTAGAAGTCCGAGCATATCCCGCTCCTCGCGCCGCTCGCCCCCGCTCCCCTCCACTCCAGCGGAAGCGCTCGCAAGAGCGCAACTGCTCCTCGACTTCCCTCCAGCGGCAGACAAGGCCGAAGACTGGAGGGCCACCATCCAGAGCCTGATCGCCTTCGCCAACAACGACTCTCCACAGCAGCCGGCGACCTCGCGGCCGCGGCAAGCCGAGAAGACGAAGGCCGACGGCGACAAGACCGCCGGGGGTGCGACAACCGTGCACTCCCCGCCGCGGAAGCAGAAGACGCCGCCCCGCCGGAACAACGCCGACGATGGCTCCACGCCGTCGTCGGATCCGCGGGCTCGTCGGGACCAGCGCCAGGTCCTTGACGACCGGCGACAAGAAGACGCTCGAACAACAATCGAGCGCCGCCGAGAAGCTCGGCGACAATCAGACCAGAGAGCTGGGGACGCTGTCGACACGCGCGCGCCCGGTGAACCAGGCGACTTGCCGTACGCGGCAGGCTGCCCTGCGTTCACCCGTGAGCTGCGGCGCGTCCAGTGGCCCAGCATGAAGAATTTCAAGCCCGACGTACCGGAGAAGTACGACGGCAAGACACACCCCTCGGAATTCCTCAGCATTTACACCATCGCGGTGCAGGCTGCCGGGGGGCGCGACGAGAAGATTTTGGCGAATTACTTCCCACTCGTGCTTAAGCCGAACGTTCGTTCGTGGCTTATGCACTTGCCGGAAGGCTCCATTTCTTCTTGGGCAGACCTTTGCCATCAGTTTGTTGGCGCCTTCACCGGCGGCCACAAACCCCACGGCCAGGAGAGCGATCTCCACATTCTAGCCCAGAAGGAAAGAGAATCCCTGCGCAAGTACATCCAGCGCTTCAGCCGTGTACAGCACAACATCCCCGACGTCCACCCTGCCGCGGTTATCAGCGCGTTCCACCAGAACGCGCGTAACCGCCGCATGCGTGAAGAAATGGCCATGACCAAGATTCGGGATGTTAGCGAGCTCTACGCTCTGGCTGACAAGTGCGCACGCGCAGAAGAGGGGAGGAGACTCCCCGGAGAGGATGCTGGCGCAGGAGGAAGCGACAGCGACGACGCCGCCCCGGCAAAGAAGAGCCGGCGGCGGAACAACAGGAGATAAAACAAGAAGGAAGTGCTTGCCGTCGAGAAGTCCGGCAAGGAGGCTCCCGCCAAGCAAGCACAGGCTGGCGGCTCCGGCAAGGAGCCTGCCCCTGTAGCGGCGGCCGACAAGCAGGACGCCTCCGACAAGCAATACTGCAAGATCCACCGCACCAAGGGTCACGACCTCTCCAACTGCAAGCGCGTCGAGTACCTCGTCGAGCAGCAGAAAGCTGAGTACGAGAGGCGCGACAAGGAGAAGGCCCAAGGTGGTGGTGGAGAACCGAGCAAGAAGCGGCCATTCAATGGCCGGGGAGGACGTCGCGGCAAGGCCAAGCAGCGGCAAGGTGATCGACCTCCCCGGGGCCGCGACAAGGATGAAGAGGACGACGACGAAGACATGGAGGATGAGGATAACAGCGAGCAGGAGTTCCAGAAGGCCACGGAGGTCCTCTGCGTCGACGGTGGCGCCTCTCTGCACACCTCCCACCGCCAGCTCAAGCAGTGGGTGCGTGAGGTGAATGCAGCAGAGCCGCCCGTGGAGTCGCGCAGGCTCCTAAAATGGTCTAGCACGCCCATCATTTTTGATCTTGAGGATCACCCTGACCGCACCACTAAGGTCGGGTGCTTGCCGATGCTGGTCTCGCCCACCATCCGCAACCTCAAGGTCACCAAAATGTTGGTTGACGGCGGGGCCGGGTTGAACTTGATCTCCTCTGCTGTGATCAAGAAACTCCAAATCCCAGATGGCGAGCTCGAAGAAACCGGTTCTTTCCAAGGAATCAACCCGGGAAGGAGCAAGCCCAAGGGGAAGATAACTCTACCGGTCACATTTGGCGGGGAGCTCAACTTCAGAACCGAGCGCATCACTTTCGACGTCGCTGATATCCCATTGCCATACAATGGAATACTCGGCCGTCCCGCCCTCGCCAAGTTCATGGCAGCTTCCCACTACGCTTACAACGTACTCAAGATGCCGGGGCCGATAAGCGTCATCACTGTCCATGGCGACAAGAAAGATGCGCTTGTCTGCGCCGACAAGATCTACCGGGATGCAGCAGCCGCAGCAGAAAAGGACACACTTGCCGCTGAAGCTCCCGGGGGGAAGAAGACGAAGACCAAGTCCGGCAAATGCTCTGGGGCCCACTCCGGCAACCGCACCTCTTCGGAGTGCTGCGCTGCCGTCGAGGACGTCCCATCGAGCTCCACCGGCAAGTGTAAGAAGGGGATGGCCGCTCCTCCGGCAACCAAGAAGGTGTCCGCCAAGGAGGACGGCACTAGTGGTACCTTCACCATCAGTGCCACGCTTGACAGCAAATAGGAAAGCGCGCTCGTTGCCTTCCTGCGGGCGAATGTCGATGTGTTTGCCTGGCAACCATCTGACATCCCGGTGTTCCCAGGAAGGTAATTGAGCACAAGCTTGCTGTTTGTCCTCATGCGCGGCCCGTTAAGCAGAAGGTGAGGAAGCAAGCCGTGGAGCGCCAAGAATTCATCAACGAAGAAATCAAGAAGCTAGAGGCAGCAGGCCTAGTTAGAGGTGTGATCCATCCGACGTGGTTAGCAAACCCAGTCGTCGTGCGCAAGGCCAACGGGAAGTGGAGACTGTGTATAGACTTCACCGATGTGAATAAAGCATGTCCCAATGATCCATTCCCTTTGCCGCGCATTGACCAGATCGTTGACTCCACTGCCGGATGTGAGCTACTCTCTTTTCTTGATGCATATTCAGGCTACCACCAGATCTTTATGGCCAAAGAAGATGAAGAGAAGACTGCCTTTATCACTCCATGTGGCACTTATTGCTTCATACGCATGCCATTTGGACTGAAGAATGCAGGATCAACATTTGCAAGGGTAGTGCACACTGCTTTCGAGCCACAGATTCACAGAAATGTAGAGGCTTACATGGATGACATCGTGGTGAAGAGCAAGAGCAAAGACACCCTGGTCCAAGACTTGGAAGAAACATTTCAGAACCTGCGCAAGATACAGCTTAAGTTGAACCCCGAGAAGTGCGTCTTCGGAGTCCCCTCCGGCAAGCTTCTCGGGTTCTTTGTGTCACAGAGGGGGATTGAAGCCAACCCCGACAAGATTAAAGCCATTGAGCAGATCGAGGCCCCGAAGCGCGTCAAGGATGTCAGAAGGCTTGCAGGTTGTGTGGCTGCCCTCAGTAGGTTCATTTCGAAGTCTGCAGAACGCGCCCTGCCTTTCTTCAAAATCTTGAAGAAGGCGGGTCCCATGAAGTGGACTCCGGAAGCGGAGGCAGCGCTGCAAGATTTGAAACGGTACCTATCCTCCACTCCAATACTTGTCGCACCTAGACCACAGGAAAAGTTGTTGCTATACCTAGCGGCAACCAACCAGGTGGTTAGTGCTGCGTTAGTAGCGGAGAGGGAGGCCGACGAGGAGTCTGCACCACCGGCAAGCGAATCCAGCGACAAGCAGGGGGCTGCTCCGGCAAGCTCTGGCCCCGACAAGGACAACTCTGCGCAGGAAAAGAAAGAAGTGCGGAAGAAAATGGTGCAGCGCCCAGTGTATTTTGTAAGTTCCCTTCTCCAGGGGGCTAGATCAAGATACTCTGGTGTGCAAAAGTTGCTTTTCGGCCTCCTCATGGCCTCGAGAAAGCTGCGCCATTACTTCCAGGCACATGAGATAACAGTGGTCACTCGCTTTCCGCTGAAGAGAATATTGCACAATCCAGAAGCGACAGGCAGGATCGTTGAGTGGGCACTGGAGCTGTCGAGCTTTGGACTCAAGTTTGAAAGTACTTCAACCATACAGAGCCGAGCTTTGGCAGAATTCATAGCTGAGTGGACCCCAACGCCCGATGAGGAAGTCCAAGAAACAAGTGCACCCGTGCAAGAAGCGACAAGTAAATGGGTAATGTATTTTGATGGTGCCTTCTCGCTGCAAGGCGCCGGTGCTGGCGTGGTACTCATCGCGCCCACCGGAGAGCACCTCAAGTATGTTATCCAGATGCACTTCCCAAGAGAGCAAGCGACAAACAACACTGCTGAGTATGAAGGCTTGCTTGCCGGCCTCAGGATTGCGGCCGAACTTGGGATCAGGAAGCTGGTTGTACGAGGGGATTCTCAGTTGGTGGTCCGGCAAGTTAACAAGAGCTACCAGAGCCCTTTGATGGAAGCTTATGTAGATGAAGTGAGGAAGCTTGAAGAGCACTTTGAAGGTCTGCAGATGGAGCACGTCCCGAGAGCTCAAAACGACATTGCAGATGGCCTTTCAAAGTGTGCTTCAATGAAGTTACCTGTGGAACCAGGGACCTTCTTGCTCAAGCTGACTCAACCATCCGTTACACCATCAATTGGGCAGTCCAAGAAGAGAAAGTTGGTCTCCGGCGACTACTTGCCGGCGGATCTTCCTGAAACCGCCGCCAAGGTCCCCAAGATCAACAATCAGAACGCTGAGGAACAGTCTGCTCCTGCAGATCCAAAGATCTGTGCAGTTGAAGCAGGTGTTCCCGACAAGCCTCGCCCCGGCGAGCTTGCCGGGGGATCACCAGCTCCGGCGGAACCGGAGGTTCTTGCCGTAGAAGCTGAGGTACCCGCAGCGGCCCTCATGCCTTTAGTCCTTGCCGTTGAGCCTCAAGCTCCGGCATGGGCGCAGCAGATCGTCCGTTTTCTGCAAACTGGAGAACTTCCCGACGACCCAGAAGAAATAGAGAAGATAACCAGACAGTCAAGTATGTACCAATTCGTGGATAACGAGCTGTACAGAAGAAGGCTCAATGGTGTCAGACTGAAGTGCATCTCCAGGGAAGACGGACAGAAGCTGTTGGCAGAAATACACGGAGGCATATGCGGCCACCACATTGGCGCAAGGGCGCTTGCCGGGAAAGCTTTCCGGCAAGGGTTCTTTTGGCAAGAAGCCCTCCAAGATGCAACTGCACTAGTAACCAAGTGTGAAGCGTGCCAGTTCCATGCAAAGCAAATTCATCAGCCAGCTCAAGCTCTCCAAACAATTCCTTTGTCCTGGCCCTTCTTGGTCTGGGGGCTCGATATCCTCGGTCCCTTTCCCCGAGCCATCGGGGGCTTTGAGTACTTGTACGTTGCAATCGACAAGTTCACAAAATGGCCAGAAGTGGAGCCAGTGAGAAAGGTGACAGCACAGTCAGCGGTCAGGTTCTTCAGGTCAATTGTTTGCCGTTTCGGAATCCCCAACAGGATCATCACCGACAACGGTACACAATTTACTAGTCGCACCTTCATGCAGTACGTCCAAGACCTTGGCGCCAAGGTCTGTTTCGCTTCTGTTGCTCACCCGAGGAGCAACGGTCAAGCGAAGAGGGCCAACGCTGAAGTGCTGCGCGGACTCAAAACAAGGACCTTTGACAGGCTGCGCAAGTGCGGAAGAAATTGGATAGAGGAGCTACCGGCGGCTCTCTGGTCAATCAGAACGACACCAAGTCGAGCCACCGGACAGACACCCTTTGCTCTAGTCTATGGAGCAGAGGCAGTTCTCCCCACGGAACTCGTATACGGATCTCCTCGAGTGCTCACTTATGATGAGCTCGAGCAAGAGCAACTGCGACAAGATGATGCATTGCTCCTTGAGGAGGAACGTCTCCAGGCTGCTGTACGAGCTGCTCGATACCAGCAAGCCTTGCGTCGCTACCATAGCCGCAAGGTCAAGGCCAGGAGTCTCGAGGAAGGCGACCTTGTTCTTCGGCGTGTTCAGTCCGCCAAGAATTCCAACAAGTTGACGCCGAGGTGGGAAGGCCCTTATCGGGTGAGACAAGTCACGAGGCCCGGCGCTGTCCGCCTTGAGACCGAAGAAGGCTTACCGGTGAGCAACTCCTGGAACATAGAGCATCTTCGCAAGTTTCACCCATAAGGCGCGGTTGCCGTGATCCGCTGTGGCAACCACCTTTTTGTACAAGCTTTGCCGATGTTGCATGTAACCCTTTGTACAAAGCCGGGCGCAGACCCCGTGCATCAGTAAAGTTCTTGTGTTTTGCGCTATTTGCCTTTTACATGCTTTCTTTTGCTATTTGCATGTGTTATTTGGCATCTTGTGCAACACACCCATCCGGTAAGCATTAGCACGCCGAAAGGCCATATACTTGTTTCCCTCTTCTTTTTCCTTGCCTCTTAAGCAGAAGGAATGTTCCTCGCGCACAAGTTTGCCGGGGGGAAGGAGATGGAAGAGGAACCAAGTGTTGTTCAAGAAAGAGAAGCCTTACCGAGAAGCAAGCGATATATGAAAGCTAAGTTGCTAGAATTTGAGCAATTCAAATTTTTTAAATTCTAAGTTGTCTTCCTTGAACAATCACACTTTGTATGGAAAACCTGTGCGCGGAGGAACCTACCCGTGGCTAGCCGCACCCTTATCTTGTTTTCGAGTACGCTCAACGACTTAAGTGAGCTGCGACAAGTGTCGCGCCCTTGCTTCGTTTCCGAGTTCACTCAGCAAGCTAAGTGTGTTGCGACTAGTCGCGGCAAGGTTGCTTGCCGGTGAGACCTTGGCCAGCAGGCTGCTCAGAGTCCGGCACTCAGCGCTCGCGGCAAAGGCCCCTTGCCGGCGAGCTCCCCGGGAGCGTAGGGTGAAAAACGTACAAAGCGGATGACCAAGACAAGGAAGATAACATTGCACTGATTGATTAAAATAAGATAAATATCTTACAAAGGATAACTTGTCGCAATGATTAATGAGTTCATAACACCCTATGCAACAACAGAAAGAGATAAAGATAAAGGGGGCCTAATCTACGCGGTCGCCCTCGATCCTGGAGAGCTTGCTCACTTTGGCGATGATGTGGGCGACCTGCTCCTTCAGCGCCTCCATGTTCGCGTCGGCCGGCAAGCTGCGGAGAACGTTGGTGAGGTTTATGCCGGGATTGCGGTATACAATCTTCGTCAGCACACGCTCCAAGGTTCCCGTGCAGAGCCGACGCGACTCCTCGGCCAGTTGCGCGGGGATCTTCTTCCGAAGATCTGCAAGGGCCGGCGCGATCCCCCTGAAGAAGAGGCTGAGCTTGGCGCTGTGAGGGAGGTTTGGGTCCGGAGAGTAGATGAGATGCTCCAGCTTCAACGCCAGCAGCTCCTGGTCAATGTTGGACGCAGAAGATACCAAGTCCTCGGTCCACACCTCGACAGTACGGCGGAAGTTCTCGGCCGCAGTATTGGCGCTCGCCACCAAGCCCCGCTCCTTGCGGAGCTCTTCCTTCAGCTTGGTTTCCCGGGCTTGGGCGGCGTCGAGCGAGTTCTTCAGCGTGGAAACCTTCAGCTCCAGATCCTCGATGGAGTACTTGGCGGCCTTCAGCTCGTCGCCCTTCTCAGAAAGACGCACCTGGAGTTCCGAGTTAGTGTGGGCGTCCTTCTCGCGCTCTGTGTTGAGCGCGGCGACCCTCTCCACGCTCGCCTTCAACGACTCCTCCAGCTGCGCGACCTTGGCGGCAAGCTCCTCCTTGGCGGTCTCCGCGGCAGCCGCGGCGGCTTTCGCCTCCTTCAGCTCCCCGCCAAGGGCCTGTTCCCGAGCGGTGAGGTCTTCCTCGTGGGAGTCTAGGTTGACCTTCTGCTGGGTCAGCTCTCCCTCTCGCCGGGACAGCTCCTCCCCCGCGAGCCGCTGCTGCTCTTCGGCCTCGGCCTTCTCCAGCAGCCATTCTTGATATTCCCCGGCGAGCCTCTCGCGCTCCTCCGCCCCTTCGCGGAGGGCAGCCTGGTTGGCGGCGCGGAGCTCCGCCGCACGCTTCTCCATCTCAGCGGCGGCCTTGGCGGCAAGGGCCTCCCGGGAAGCGAGCTTCGCCTGCCTGGCCAGGTAAAGGGCCAGGAGCTGGTGAAGGAGCTTCTCCTCCTCGGGCCCTTCGCTTCCGCCGGGCGCCTCGACGATCTTCAGGCCCGCGGAGGCGAGGACCTCTCCATCAAAGGCCTCGCCCTCCGCGGGGGCTCGCGAAGAAGAACCCCACGGCACCTGGATGAAGACGCCTTTGGGAGCTTCAAGGTAGTAGCCGGCCTGCTCCTTTTCGGCGGAGGGGTCGGCGGCCGGTGCAGCACTTGATGCTCCTGCCGCCTCCGGGCCGGCAGTGCGGTCGCCGTCCCCCTCCCCAGCCGCTGCGTCCGCAGGCGGAGCGGCCTCCTCCACAGCTGGCTCGGCGGCTCCCGCCGTGTCCTCGACAACAGGGGCGACGCCGCCGCCGCGCTGCGCTCCCTCCTCCTCGACGTCGATGACCTCCGTCTCCATCTGCTCGGGGGAGGAGGATCTAGAAGAAGAAGAAAAAGCAAAAGAAATTCAAGCAAATATCCAAAAAGAGACGGGTCCAAGAAGACTAAGTTACGGAACTTACCTTGGCGGACGTCGTCAGCAGCGGGCTCCCTCGCCGGGGAGCTCTGCCTTGGCGGAGTGGCCGCCCTCGCCGGGCTGCTCGCCCTTGGCGGGGTACTCGCCCTTGGCGGAGTACCCGCCCTTGGCGGAGCGCTCTCCCTCGCCGGAGAGTTCGGCCTTGGCGGGGACGGCGGGGCTCGCGGCTCTTCGGGAACGACCTCCGGACGCTCCTGGGCTTGCGGCTCCACCTCTGCACAAGAAAAGACAATAATATCAAGATGCCTGTACAAGACAGAATACTCAAGAACACCCGACAAATGGAAGGACAGAACCCAGACTTACGCTGGGGGCTGCGCTGGGGGCTGCTCCTCGGAGCAGCGCTCGGGTCCGGCAGGCTTGGCTCCGGCGCGTCCCCAGTCGCCGCGACGGGTGAGTCGTCCGCGACCTCGACCACGGGCACCTTGGCCTTCTTCGCCGCTCGCTGGGCCAAGGTCCTGAAATCAAAACAAGAAACGAGATCAGCATCAAGAAAAATCAAGACAATATTAAAGAAGATGCAAAGCCTCGAATGCTTACTCCTGTTCTTCCTCGTCGTCGTCGTCGCTCAGGGCGGAGAAGTCAAACTCCACCTGAGGCGCGTCCGCGCGGGGAGCAGGAGGCGAAGACTCCCTCGGGCGCTTGGCGGTCCCCGGGGCTGGGGGCTGCGAAGACCCAGCCCCTGTGGTAGCCGGGGCCCGGGGAGCGGGCGGAGCCGCCGCTCCGCTCTGCGAAGACTCCCTTCCGCTCGGCGCTGACTTGCGGGGCGCTTCTGCTGTGGCCTGCTTGCGGGGTGCCTCTGCCGTGGCCTGCGTGCGGGCCGCCTCCGCCGCGGCTGGTGCGCTGGGCGCCCCCGTCGCAGCTTGACCCCCCCGGGGAGCTCGCGCTGCCCGGCGAGTTGGCTGTTGCCGGGGCGCCTGTGCCCTTGTCCCCGTCGTCGCCTTGCGGAGGCGTTTCATCGGAGACCGCCTAGGGCTTGCCCGGGGCGGGGAGGTCTCCGACGACGAGGAGATGTCGTCGGCGTAGAGCCCCAGAGACCCGTCGGAGTCCTCGGCGGCCTCGGCGTCGTTCTCCTCCTCCTCCTCCCCGGCAGGCTTGCTGGGCCCAGTGCCCTGCGCTGCGGCCTCTTTCCCTCCGGCGCGTCCGCTCCCTCGGGCGCCTCCGCTCCCTGCGGCGCCCTTGTTTCCTCCGGCGGCGTTGCTTCTCGCCGCGGCCTCGGTCTGGATCCCGAGGATCCCGGAGTGCCTCAAGGATGGGACCCCGGCGAGCTCGTCGGGAGGCAGCTTCAGTAGCCTGCGGATCTCCGCCTCCTCTGCTTGGCAGGACGCTTCCGCAGCCTCTGCCTCCTCGGGCGTGAAGCCGAATTCTCCTGCCGCTGCGGCTGCAGCGGCCTCTTCAACCCGAGAAGCTATGTACGCTATCTCTTGGTCGGTGGTGTCCCGTGTGAGCTCCCGGGTCTCGTTCTTGTTCTTCGCCACCTCCACCAGGTTGTCGAAGAAGTTCAAGACGACCTCTGGTTTGGGCGGAATCCACGTGCGGTCGACGCCGTGCGAGTCACATGCGGGCATCATGGCGCGAAGGGAGTCCCGGGCCGTGCTGTTGCAGAGAGGCACCACTCCCCGGGGCCCCCTGAACCATTCCGGGTGGGCCGGGTCGTGCTTAAATTGCTCCCGGACCATCCCCTTCAGCTCCAGCGACGTGAAATTGAAGTTGAGCCCGGGGCGCAGCCTCATCATATCCGCCGAGTTGCCGTACTCCCAGGCCGGCCTCTTCCTGTCTTGGAGAGGGGCGATGCGGCGGCGGAGGAAGTCTGTGCCTACTTCTCCGACGGACAGCCTTGCTACCCGGAGACGAAGAATCCTTATGAGGGCGACGTCGAGCTTGCTGTCGTCCGAATCCAGCTCGCTCCAGTCCCTGCCACGCACGATAGGTGTTGTGCGCGGCGCGGTGAAGGGCTGCGGCTGGTCCTCAACGACCCAACACCAGTCTGCGCGCCACTCCTCCCACTTGCCGCGGAGCTCCCCTGGCAAGTAGGACTCCTTCTTGTTCAGACAAAAGACCCAAGATATTCCCCCGGAGAGGGGAGCTCCGGCTTCTACTCTAGGGGTGAAGAAGTGCCTAAACAGCGCTACGTTTGGGTATATCCCAATATAGTTTTCGCACATATGTGCGAAAACCGCCATCGTGAGGATGGCGTTGGGGGTGAAGTCAAGAAGGTGGAGGCCATAGGTGTGCATTATGTCGCAGAAAAATTCGGAAAAAGGAGGGCAAAGACCGCAGTGGAAGAAAGCTGCGAAGAAATAGTACCCGCCGGGGTAGTTGTCCTTGGCGGCGGCCGGATAGGCTCGGGTGCGGGGGTGCGCCTTGGTCTTCTTGGACCAGAACAAGTAATACTTGTTCCAGAGCTCCCGCGCGCTGAGCCTCGGCGAGAAGACGAGATTCCGCTTCCGCAGCAAGGTGAGCCTCGCCGCTTGCTCCGATTTCTCCTTCTTGGTCTTCTCCGCCTTCGCCTTCTCGGTCTTTGGGGCCATGGCGGAGACGGCGAGGGAAGGGGGACGAAGAGCCCGGCGGCGCCGGAGATGCGAAAAACGGCGGAGGAGCTGTGGAGGCGGAGCGCAAAGGGGATCTCTGGAGATGGAAGAAGAGGCAATGAAGGCGTAGGAGGGGAACCGCTCCTGCTTCCTCTGCTTTTATGGGGAAGTGGGGGGCGTTTCGCTCTTTCCATTAAAAGAACGTGGCCACGTCCCATCCCACGACGCCGCAATCGACGCGTGCCGTTACGGGGGGACGCGGCGGATGCGGAAGTGGATTCGGCGCGCTGTGGGCCGCATGTGTCCGTGCACTGTTTTGGGACTGGCCCAACAGCGCTCGGCACCGTGTGTGGCCCAGGCCCGGGGGCTCCTGTCGGTGTACTAAGGTAGGGGTACCTCAGTACCCCAACTTGTGCACGGGCAGTAGCAGCTTCCCGCGGCAGGGTCGACCACGTGCTCGCCGGAGACCTTCCTGCTCCATATGAAGCCATTAAAAAACAAAGTATACAAGATAGAAGATCGAGACCCCGGCAAGTGGAGCTTGCCGGGAAGGCCATTCCAGGCTCAAGATTACCTCACTCTCGCAAGGCCCTGGCAAGAGGGGCTTGCCAGGAAGACCAGAAGATTCCAGTACAGAAGACATGCCCTGGCGCAACATGCGCCCTGGCAGGGTCCGGGGAGCGACAAGCTTCAGAGCCCGGCAAGACCCTGGGCCCGGCAAGGTCAAGACCCCGGCAAGGTGCTTGCCGGGGGAGTTGTGCTGTGTGTCCGCGCTCCAGCTCATCGAACCACGTGTCGCACCAGGGCCATCCCAGGGACGCGTGGCGGATGGCTGTGCAGCCTGGGGGACACGGTGGCACTCCACGGTGGTGAAGCCATCGCCGGGGCAAACGGAGACGCAAGGGCGGGCGCTTTTGGGGTCGACGGCGACGGGCATTAAATGCTCTTGTCCCCCACTGTCAAAGTAGGTAGCGACCACTGTTCACGCACTGTAGCTCCACTATTCCCGCACTGTTACAACTACCACCTCTTTTACATTTTTACCCCTTCTCCTACGTTGACACCTGTCGGTGACCCCTTGCACTATAAAAGGAGGCCCATGCACAACGTAGAAAGGGTTCGGAACCTAGATCGCTCACTCGCTCGGTGTAGCTAGTTCTTCAAGCTCCCGAGCTCTCCAACTCAATACAAACTAAGCAGGAGTAGGGTTTTACGCGTCCACCGCGGCCCGAACCTGGGTAAAACTGCCCGCGTGTTCACTACGATCTGCTCTTCGTGCTCCCTCCGCCCTCTTACCGCACAAGCAAGGGGCTCCGGTCCCATAGGTGCTCGTGGCGGACAGTTTCCCCCGACATGAGGCGATGAAGAAATGGCAGCTGAAACCGCCTGTTTGGTTTCATTAGGCACCCGAGCATGCTGCGCCACTCGGCGTTGGTGAGATGTAGACCTTTTGTGTACAAGCATGTGTCCCCTACCGGTGCCATCCTTGCCAAACACCCACACTTACAGTCCATGGCAGGTTCGGTGGAATTCCAGAGAAGAGCTGGGGATGGGATGAACCCTAGATCTATGATTTGAACAAAAAGAGGAACGGGGGAGGAGTTGTGTTAGTCTGGAGCACAAATGGATACGTTTTTATGCAACCAATTGACCAATGTAAGTAATAAATGTTCGTGGTTGGTGTTAGGTGGTGGATTGGTTTCGATTCAGTGTCCAAGAATGCATTTGAGTAGCAAGAGGACTGCTTATTTGAAAAAAGCGAACTGCATTATCATATCAAGACGAATCGTGGAACGCGTGGTTGGGCCTGCGTTTGTGTATGGTATGTATGATTTTTTTAATTTTCAGTGGCCTCTTTTTTTATGTTGGGCCTGTGTTCGGGGAGTGAAGACGCATTGGGCCCAAGTCGGCCTGTGAGCACGGCTGGTTCCAGGTGCGTTGTGTGCGGCCTAATGTTTAGTCCCACCTCGCTCGTGGGAGGCGCGCCCGACCTATTTATTAGCGCTGGCGAGGTAGCCGTGTCGAAATCCTCTGGTTACTTATTTGGGCGCTTATACACGTCGCTTGCTGCTCTCTCCTCTCCGACCTGTGGGCCCAAGTGGGACCTGCCCCATGCATCGTGTCTCAGAACGACTCGCCTGCTTTCGGCGCAGACCTACTACGAGACTAGCTGGGGCCGGCTGCACCTGGGTGGTCAATTTTTTTTCTTTGTATTTCCTGTCATGTATTTTTTTCAATGTAAGGGCATGCACTGCTTAGCAAACCATCCTTGCACTGCATTGATCTGGGTTCTGTACTGCATGTGCACTCATTCCGTACTACATGTACAATTCTCATTTTTTGTTTTCATGTTTTTGCTCTTATGTAATCTTTTTTCTAATGTGGGGTAGTGCACTGCTTAGTAAACATGCTTGTACTGCATTGTTTATGTTGCTGCTCTGGATGTTCATATATTACCTCACTACAATTTTTTTCCAATGTACGGGCGTGCACTACTTTGTAAATCATCCGTGCACTGCTCTGATCTGGGTTCTGTTCTACATGTGCACGCAGTCCGTACTACATGCACAGTTCTCATTTTCTGTTTTCGTGTTTTTTGCTTTTATGTAATCTTTTATTCCAATGTAGGGAAGTGCACTGCTTAGTAAATCACACGTGTACTGCATTGATTACGATTATGTACTGCATATATAGATCACATTTTCTTTTTGTGGTTTTTCTCTTATGTATTCATTTTTCCAAATTTACGGGTGTGCACTGCTTTGTTGGGTATGTGTAAACTTCATTTGACAGAGTCTGTACTGCATTGGTACACAACTTGCACTGCATGCGACCTTTTTTGCACACTACTCGAATCTAATTATACATAAGCAAACAACAGAGAACAAATTATCTCAGGAATTCTGTATGACAAGTTCATCATCAGCAAACTAATTTCAACAGAAAGCAAACTAACATAATCAAAGTTCATCATTACAAGCGATTCTGCGTGGCAAGCAACCTAAGTTCAGCGAAAGAAAATGATCACAAGCAAACTAACGATACATAAGCAAACAACATAAAGCAAATTTGATGATAATTCTAAAATGACGCTGGCATTGTTGGCTCTTTGGCCGGCACCATCTTCTTCACCAGGTAGCGTCTCCCCATCCCCAACTGCTCCTGGCGCGCTTCTTAGGGGGCTCCTCCTTCTCCAGCTTTGCACGGCGAAGCCCATCTTGGGTGAGGGTGATGCGGTTCCATATCTCGTACGCTGCGAAGGTGTCCTTTGCCGCATACTCGATGTGCCTCTTCGACAGAGGCAGGGTGGCCCAGCGCATGTGTTCGTCGTCAGTGATCTTCTTCTTCATGTTGTTGTAGTAGTCGTCGATGAGCTTGCCGGAGACGTCTCCAAGGGAGTCCAACTCCTTGGTTGCCTCGGGCACCCTCCACTCCTTCTGGATGTCGACGAAGTTGGTGACCTCCAGATTGACGCGCTCGAGCCTGGTTTTGTCGCCATCGATGGAGAAGCCTGCAAAGGTGTACCCGGGGTCGGCGAGGAAGTTGTAGAAGACGGTGCACCTTTCAGCGGCGCTCAGTTGGAAGAGCAGCACCGGGTGATCCTTGCCGATGGAGAGTTGGCAGAGGGCGGGTTTCTGCGTCGCCTCAGGCTCATTGTTGTACTCGAGATCAATGCCGACGATCTTGTGCCGCCGAAGGCCGAGGTGGTGCTCGTACTGCGCGAGGGTGGTCGCCATCTGCTTCTTGTTGTTGGTGTGGATGACATGCAACTTAGTGTTGTCGTGTTCCTCGACGTCCATGTACTCGTCGGCGAACGCCATCGTCGGTAGTAGGGCTTGGTGGTTTTGCGTGGATATGGATGTGATGGAGCGATTTGGTGGCAGCGCAAATGGATACCTGTGTTGTTGTGGATGAGAAGGCCTTTGGCAGGGGTCTGAGTTTAAGGGAAGAGTGCAGGTTGGGATGGCCGCATCGGATGAACTGCATGATGTCGGTGACGATGCGGTTATGCAGATCTTGGGTTGCTGTTGCGTCTATGATCGTGGGCTTGTGGCGTTGGAGCCGCTCCGATTGGGTGGTTGTATGCGAACATGGTTTTTTTAACGTGGTTTTATTTTATTTTCGACTAGTAATTTTTTTTAACCACCGCTTTCTGTGTGAACGGGCATTTGTTATGTTTTATGTGTATCCTGCGTGATAATGAAACTGCATTGGTTATAGTTCTGCACTGCATCTTCTACAATACAGAACTACATTTTGTCTACAGGTGCGTACTTCACCATTTTTTGTGTGTCCTTGCCGCAGCCCCTAAAAAAAGTACAATGTATTCCGCAATGGAACTGGATTGCTATACGGTACTGCTTCGTGTAACTACGTGCACTGCATTTATCTAGCACTCCGTATTCCATCTGTTTTTTGCCTTCACTTACTGCAGTCCCTGGTACGTGAGGGGTAGGGGGGTTGCCACCCCCCCCCCCCAATTTTTATTTTTTTGTGTGGAACTTATTTGAAGGTAGAATTTTTCTTTTTGAATGCGTTTTCTTAACATGTGTCTTGTTTTAGATTTTAACTTTTTTTACGAACTGCGTTTATTTTATTTTGTTTTACTGATTGAACTTCATTGTTCTTCACATGGAACTGCATCTTGTGCGTTTTGATGTGGTCTTTCTTATTTTTAGGCAGGTCGTTTTTGGGCCGGCCCGTTTTATGTTGGCCTTTGCCACAGGCGGGCGTGCTACGTGTCCGTTCCAGGCGATCCCATCGTTCCAGGCGATCCTTCTCGTCTCTTTGCAGTTTCTCCCGAGGCATCCGTCCCTCGAGCAAAACCGCCGTCGCCCGCAGCAATCGCCGTCGCCCGAGGAACCGGCGCCCTCAAGAGGTACTTATTCCAGTATTCGGCATCGTCATCCGCTCCGCGAGCCCTTGACGCTGCGCTCCCGCAGCCCTGCCCTGTCCTTTCTCGTCGCCGCACCCTC
>LR738710.1:717076141-717092592 GCA_902687465.1 Secale cereale | reverse complement strand
GAAAAATAGAATGTCCGCACTGCGCCTGTAAACCAAGCGCACTGCGTGCGTTAGCACAGGTCGAGCAGGGGGGTGGGAGGGGGGTCGTGACCCCCCCTCCCCACCCCCCTACGAGGCCGAGCCTGGAATGAGCCGGAGCAGGTGGCGACGCAGCGTGCCGCGGCACCGTATGCGCAGGCAAGTCCGTCACACCCCGTCGCCTCCCTGTTTATCTTAGGGGTGTGGCTCTGGGGTTGCGTGCTTCCTATTTGTTGGAAAAACAGAATGTTCGCACTGCGCCTGTAAACCAAGCGCACTGCGTGCGTTAGGTCTGCGTGCGTCGTTAGCACGAGGCCGAGCAAGGGGGTGGGTCAATCGTAGTCCGTCGCCTCACTGTCACTGCATGGGTAGCATTTTTCTTTATGTGTTTTCCCTCCTACGTATCATTTTCTAGTGTTCGGGTGTGCACTCCATTCGTCATAGTCCTGTGCTGCAGGTGTACACATTTTCACTGCGTGCATCCTTCTTTGCGCCAAAGTTGTGACTGGTTATGCCAACGCTACGGAGTTCATGACTTACATTTAAGTACTGCATCAGGTGCAATAATTCTGTGTTGTGCACTGAGCGAAAGTGCTTCTCTTGTGATTCATTTTGAGTATGTACCGCACTTCATGCACACATATAGTGAACTTCCTTGTAAGACTTTGGAGAACTGCACGCATTTTTTAGTGTCCTATTACGGGACCGGCTTCGGCCCGGTTGTAGCTGGGTGGTCAATTTTTTTTCCTTATCTGAAGCATTTTTCTTTTGGAGTATATATATTTCGTGGTAGTACAAATGATGTCATTTGTACTGCTTGTACCAATGTTGAGTACTGCATTGCGTGTACCAAGTCTGTATGTACTGCACCTGGTTGTAGTTGGTGCAGCCCCTTTCGTTCTTCATTTATGCATGTACTGCACTTCATGTATACACTTTGTGAACTGCCTTATATTTGTTATGTGAAATGTATTCACGTTTCTTTATAAATATTAATATTAATGTTCTTTTTGTATAGTTACTTTTTGTGGACTGCATGTGTACAAAGTTTAATGCTTATTTTTTACCATTGTGATCTGCATTAATCTTTCTTTTTTAGGTATGAGTTGTAGTCAGATTACTTAATTTTTTTAGCCTTTGTTTTTGAATATGTTTTGTATGTGAATAGTATGTTTTGGTATCACACATTAAACTTTTCAAAGTTTTCTGGTACTTGTTCTAACACAAACTAATCTACGGCGAAAGCAATTGATCAGTAGCAAACTGTGATACATAAGCAAACAACAGAAATAAAATTTAATGCTAATTCTAAAACGACATTGTTTATACAAAGACATGTTCGATATGAAGGAATGGACATAATCAAATGGTCGCATACATGAAACAAAGAACAACACAACGACTAAAGTAAAGTGAAACTAAAACATAGCCTTGATTTATTTCTATTTGCTATACTGGATTATAGCCTTGTTCTTCTTCTGCTTTGCTTCTTTGTCTCTTTTTTCCCTGTCCAGTCCCATGATGACATCGTTGATGATTCTCCATGACTCATATGTTGCGAATGCATTTATTGCTGCATACTTGATAAGGTTTTCTGGCAGTGGGCAAAATCCCCACAGAGTATGGTCCTCCTTGCGGTTAATTTTCTTCTTCTTGTCATGGTAGTGAATGTCTATCATCCTGCCGGCAAAATCAGCCAAAGAGTCAAACTTCTTTTTATTGTATGGGTCTCTCCATTCCACCTGAATATCAATGTAGTTGTCGGATTTGATCTCTAAACCAGATAGCTTCAGCTTGCTTTTGTCTCCTTCAATGGCGAATCCGACGAAGGTGTACTCACCATTCATGAGGAATTTGTCTAGTTCCATTGGCCTGCAAGATGTTTGTATAGAGTGAATATAGTTTATTTTCTTAGAACTACCAATGTTTTTTGTTTTTTCTGAAACTGAACTGCAATATGAATATCTGAATGTGTTGCATTTAGTAGTTGCTAATACTTTGTTTAGCATAACTAGTAAATCTGATAATATATTGCATAAACAATGCATGTTTTGTGCATGATTGTATTCTTGAACTGAATTTCATACATGTTTTGTATAGTAGTGTTGCAGTTTTCTATTGTTCAGTCAAATAGTTTGTGTTTGGCAAAACAAAATAAAACTACGTGTATTGCTAGATCATATAATTCAAGAATTGAACACATTAGTGACATACATGGAGCCAGATGAAAACTGACTATGAATTCATATGCCACGCTTTTCAAAAATGAGAACCAAAGTTTAAATATTAGAGATTGCGGTGAAGAAAATTTAAAATCAATTTTGACAAGCAATAATACAGATTGATAGTGATTCTGACCTGTCTTGAGCTGCAGAGATGTGGTAGACAGGGCATTCTTTTTCTACGCATAGCTGGAGCACTGCTGCCCACTGTGGCTTCACGTAGTGCGTGTACTCGACATCAACGCCGACTTGTTTGACGGTCATTCCGCCAAGCTTCCTCCTGAGCGTGGACAACATCTTGTCCATGTCATCACCCTTGCTTGTGCAAATGACGTGGAGAATGTGGTTGCCGTGGAGGTCGACGTCGTTGAGCTCCCTAGTGTACTTGCGGTGCTGCTTGTAACAGAGGTGCATCCGCCATGACTATCCTCTGCTCTCTCGTGTTTTTCTGGAGAGAGAGGTTAGTGAAAGGAATTGTGGAGAAGAAGATGCAATGGGGTTTTTGGGGGGACGAAGCAGTTGTGTTTTCTCCTCTACTCTCCTCTGCTCTCCTTGACAGGACATGGGAGAGGTGGAGCGGGGTGGTAGCGTGGTGGGGCTCTGTTTTAAGTTACGTGGCAACTGCAGAGAGGTTCTGCTATGAGGTAGTACGTTGGAAATCCGGAACGTCGTCGTCTCTTTTTTCGTGACTAGTTCAAGGTATTGAGGCAACTGTCAGAAAATGTGATGATTGAGTTTTCGGTGAATTTTCCTAGTAAGTGCACTTCTTTTGTACCAGAACATAACTGCGTACGTCCACATAGTGCATTGCATGGAAGTGAAGTTTTTTCTTCGTGCACTGGATTATATCGGATTAGTATTCATACAGATGTACGCACACTTATTTTCCGGATGGATTTCTTTCATGCAGTTCTTTTTTTATAACGGACTGCTTTTCTCAACTAACAGGGCTGCATTCTTCATTTTAGCCATACAGCAATGCAGTAGAAAGAGAACTGCATTTGAGAACAATTAATACTTCATGTTTCCACGTGGGGAACTGCACTGCTGGACGTCGCGGACTGCATTTGTACGTTGACTTCGGGCTTCCTGCATTTTATTTTTCTTTGATGTTTTATTTTTGAAGTTATTGTTTTTTCTCAGTGGGCCTTGTTGGGCCTCTGTTCGCGGAGTGTATACGCATTGTGCCCAAGTCGGCCTGTGAGCACGGCTGGTTCCCAGTGCGTTGTGTGCGGCCTAATGTTTAGTACCACCTCGCCCGTGGAAGGCGCGCCCGACCTGTTTATAAACGCTGGCAAGGCAGCCGTGTCGAACTCCTCTGGTTACTTATTTGGGCGCTTAAACACAGCACTCGCTACTCTATGCTCTCTGGCCTGTGGGCCCATGTGCGCCCGGCCCCACGCATCGTGTCTCAGAACGACTCACCTAGTTTGGCCACACACCTACTACGAGACTGGCTGGGGCCAGCTGCACCTGGGTGGTCAAATTTTCTTTTCTTTGTATTTTCTATCTTAAGTATTTTTTCAATGTAGGGGTGTGGACTGCTTAGCAAATCATCCGTGCACTGCCTTGATCAGGGTTCTGTACTGCATGTGCACGCATTCCGTACTATGCATGTTTGCGCTACATTTTTGTGCACTGCATTGGTAGCATTTATCTTTATTGTTTTTTCCTCTTACGTAGCATTTTTTCTAGTGTACGGGTGTGCACTGCTTTGTTGTCTCTACATGCACTGCATTCGTCATGGTCCTGTGATGTAGGTGTACACATTTTTGCATTGCGTGCATGCTTCTTTGTGCTAAAGTTGTGAGTGGTTATGCCAACGCTGTGGACTGCATGGCTTATATTTAAGGACTACATCAGGCATCAGGTGCACTAATTATGCTTTTTGTGCACTGCGCGAAAGTGCTTTTCTTTGTGCTTCATTTTGAGCATGTTCTGCACTTCATGCACACATATAGTGAACTTCCTGGTAAGACTTTGGAGAACTGCACACGTAAAATGGTCTATGGATTATAATTTTTTAGAGAATTATTATTTAATGATCTGCAGTTAGTTCGTGGGAATTTATGCAGTCAAAGTCTTTGTAGAACATCCTGGTAAGATTTTTTTTATTTTGTAACATAAACCTTTATTGATTGTCCTTCATTCTTTGTAACACAATTTTCATTAACTCCCCTTTAATTCTTAGTTTTGACCTTTTTGCATTCCTATTCTATAAATGTAGGCCAACTCCTACCATTCCTTTGCAGTTCATTTCTCCTCTAGCCGCAACTTCTCTCCTTTCTCTAGCCTCTCTTTATTTTTTTCATTTTCTATTTTTTTGTTGCGATGGCTCCAGGCCCCTGCGCCATTCTCTCCTGCTGCGGCCATGGTTGTGGTGTGTCGACGCACTGCGATTGCTCACCTTGCTCGCAGGCTCGTCGTGCTCGTCGTGGGGGGGGGAGGTATTGTGCCGAGCTGGGCGAGCGGAGCAGCTTGCATATGGCACAGTATTCACAAAAGGATTGGATATGGGCCACATCAACGTTTTTGCATTCTATTCCGCCCTACTTTGCCGTGGCCTTGGCCGCACTCATGCTCTTGTCCATCAACTTACACCAACAGATGTGGAGACTCACTACAAGATGGTATTTTTTCCTTGATCAGATTTTTTCTTTGTGTTTTTTATATTTTTTTGTATAATTCCATAATAATCTGAACTTCTAGTTTTTTAGGAGTGCACTTATTTTGTTTTATTGAAGTGTACTGCACTTTGTACTTATAAGTTGTCTTTATTTTTTTGCTTGTGTGCATGGAGCTCGTGGTTTTATTGCATGGTTACAATATGTGAACTGCTTAGATACTAGATGAGAAGTAATAGTTTCCACAATTTTCCCCGCTTGTACGTTTTGTACTATATGCAGGTAGTCTCAAGAACTTCATAATAGTTTTAAGTGTACTTCTTGTTTGCAAGTTCCGCACTACACATTAGATTGTGTTTAATCTGCACTGATTTTTTGTAGAAAATTCCCCAACGAGCTGTTAGGTATCTCCGGCTCAAGAAGAAATGAATTCTCCAAGTTGTTCTTGGTAATGGACACCTTCAACCAGCCAAGTACCGTGTAGGCGTTGACGGGCGGCTGCGTCTACAGAAAGGGTGGAAGGAATTTGTCATTGATAGTGGCCTTAGTCTGAGCAAGTTGTTGTCCTGAACTTCTTTGAACTTGAGCACCGTACGGTTAGAATCACGTTTGACGTGATTGGTTATGGTTATGATGTTGATTTGTAATAAGTACTTTTTCGTGTTCGAATGCTTCATCTTTTTTATGTGTTTTGTAATAAGCACTTTTGTGATCTGAACCGCTTCAATTATTATTCTGAACTTCGTGCTGCCATGCAGCTAACTGCATTTTTTACATCATTTTTTGATTAATATGTGTCGAAGTTTTACTCTAGACTGCTATATATATGGTATACTCTGTACACCATTTCTCTTCAGATGCTTTAGTTGAATAACTCATAGTCAGTGGGAAATTTGTGTTTACACAAAAATTAAACTGATACATAAGTCATATAGATAAGCAAACTACTATGCATATGATTAGTTTATTGAAGTTCATCTATTTGGTCGTTAACCTGCTACTTCTCCGCGGTGACTGGAGCGTGTCTAATGTCGCACTTTTTTTGTTTTCGGTGGCGGTGTTGCTAGTTCTTGTCTCTGCACCGTTGTGTTTGTAGTCCCTCGCGTGTTGGCTCATTGCGGCTTTTGTTTTCGAGTGCTGTGAACTGCATCCTTCCTTGCTTCCCGCGTGCTGGTTGATGGCTGCTTTTGTTTTTGAGTGATGTGAACTGCATCCTTCTTTGCACCCCGCGTGCTGGTTGATGGTGGCTTTTGTTTTTTAGTGCTGTGAACTGCATCCTTCCTTGCTCCCCGCGTGCTTGTTGATGGCTGCTTTCGTTTTCTAGTGATGTGAACTGCATCCTTCTTTGCTCCTACCTTGTTTTTTGAAAGTGGTGTCGTTCTCGGTTGTTTCTGTACAGCAGCATTCCCTTGTGGTGTTCTTGTTGGCATTGTTTCTTCATGTTCTTCGTCCTCTTCACTCTCTTCTTCCTCCTCTTCTTGCTCTTCCTCATCTTCATCATCTGTTTCTTCATAAGCCACTGCTTCTTTAGTTTCTTCATGTTCTTTGTCCTCTTCACTCTCTTCTTCCTCCTCCTCTTCATCTACTTCTTTGATTTCATCTTCTTTGTCTTCCTCGCTTTCTGTTATTCTTTTGAGGCAGGTTCTTGCATTGTGCCTCGTCCTCTTATTGCAGATGCTGCAAAGTCTCGGTTTCGTCCATTTCTTAGTGTTGTGAGTGGAATTTATGTTTGGTTGTGCATCGCCATGTCCGTGGTTTTCTTGTTCATGTATTTTTGTACATGTCCTGGAATTGTGGCCGCTGATTTCATTACACTTCTTGCACCTGTTTATTCCCAGTGGGTGACCATCAATGTCCAGCTTAGGATGTGGCTTACTGTCTTTGTCATCATTTTTCACCTTGCATGGAACCTTTTTCTGGGTTGCGTCGGCCCCTTTCTTCCTTCCTCTTGTGTTTGAAACAGGAGGTGGAAGAATTGTTTCTTTTTTGATAGCACCAGTTCCATTGTGTTCAGTATTTTCTACTTGCTCAGCATTATTGTCATGCTGGCATTTCTCTGCTTAATTTAGTTTTGCTGTTTCTTCTTCTTCTTCGTTGAGCACATCAATTTTCTCGATCAGTGCCCTCATACCAGACAAGGCTCTGTGGCACCCAGCGTCGGACCTTGGCACTCTGTATGCAAGGTCCATTGCTGTTTCTATCAACAATTTTCTACGGCAAAAAAGCGAGGTTCTATCTGGTGCTGTTTGTTCGTAGTCTCTTCTGTCAAACGTTGCAATTGATCTTGCGTTATAGGTGTATCTTTTCATGATGTACACCTCAGGAATCTTGAGCTCTCTCAAATGAGAAAGCATGCATAACACATGGACGCAAAAGAGCCCTGCAGACAACACATGTTTTCTTTGTTTTGTAAGTGAACTGCATGAAATTAATAAACACATATTTTTTTTTGATATTTGTTCATTTTAAAGAAGTGAACTTTATTTGGTTTTGTGAATTAGTCATTTATGTGGACTTTTAAAGTTCAGTAAGTAAGCTTTCGTGCATGACTATCAGAAACTACAATTTTTTGTGATAGGAGTATCACTTGTGTGTGTACAAAGTTTGCACTCACATTCGTAGACACCTTTCTGTTCATGGGTGACCACTTGGAAATTATGCCTTGCCCAGTCAAATGCATCCGATTTGTTGTAGTGGTGTACGAGGTACTTTGTCGGGTTCTCAGGGCACTGTTCTGCTCTGAATGGAGTGCTACGGTAGAGTGTTTCTTTGAAATCTGCAAACAATGCCCTTGTATACACTTTTGATAGCTGAACCTCGAACCCAAACTGGGTTGTTGTCTTTACCTTTGACTGCATGATCAGAAATGCACTGTTACACACCAGAGAAATGAAAAAATTGTTTTGTTTTTGTAGTTATATTTTAGCAGTTTTTTGATTGACATTTCATTTACCTCATTTGCTACTGTCTCTGCGTGCTCGACGGCCTTCCTGGTCTGATCACACTTGTCCACATGTTGAGCAAACATATGGAGATCATGCTTCTCTTTGACATAATTTTTCTTTAGTATGCGGTTCATGCTCTCGCTTCTCTATGTGGAAGTCATCCGAGCACACAAAATTTCCTTGTAGTAAGCCGAGATCCACTCGTGCCTGTCATCCCACAGTGAATTCATCACTTCATCCTTTTGCAACTTGTATTTCTGAATGAGGTCCTTCCACGCCCATTCAAATTCTGACGGCATTAGTGGGTGGTTGAGCACCGCATTGAGTTCATCCTTCATTTTCTCGTGCGCCTTATACAGCAAAGAGAGGTGGTCTTTGTACTTCTTCATGATATGCCACCGACACAACTTATGCAGAGTATGTGAGAGGGTAGTTTTTAATGTTGCCTTCATCGAAGAACACTGGCCTGAGAAGGCACAAATATTTTTTTTATTAAGTTGTTTGTGTGTGTGTATAAGATAGATGGAAGAAATATAACTGCTCCAAACAAACGTAAGTATGCAGGTGTTTTTTTGTACCTGCGAGCATGCAGATTGGCGGCTTGTTGTTCATACACCTCAGAAATGTTTCGAAAACCCACTCGAACAATGGTATTGTTTCGTCTCGCACGAGGGCAACAAAAAATATGGTGCTCTGTAGATGATGGTTCACTCACACGAACACTCCCAGCGGCATGTGAAATTTGATAGTTTTGTATGTCGTGTCAAATATAACACAGTCTCCAAAATCTTCATACGATCCTTTGCAACTTGTGTTGGCCCAAAAGACGTTTCTTCCATGGTTATATGCATCAACGTCATAATCATAGAAAAACTCTGGGTTTATCTTCTGCATATTCTCGAAGAAATCCAGAAGTTTCTTGACGTCATCTTGGGACTCTTCTCTGGCAAACTTTTGTTTCCTGCATTTTCAAACACAATGCAAACTCATCTCATCAAATAGGAAATAATTACCATCAGGATGCTCAAGCAATATGGTTTGTGTCAGGGATATTACTACTAGGTATAAACCGCCTAGGATGGGCTGGTTTACGTTATCAAGATTATTTTATCAAAGGCCCAGCGGAGCATGAAGTAGGAGATTTCTTCCCAAGGGGTTTAGAGCCCAAGTGTTAGGGCCCATGATTTGTAAAGCGTCATACTATGTAACTTGGATTGTAAGATAGAAAGAACAGATACCGAGGCGGACACGTTTATGAGCCGGCCTCGGGAGTCTGTAAACCGGACCGGGCGTCACCTCTTATATAAAGGGACGATCCGGCGACGGTTCAGGACAGACAAGGACAGCTCGAGACACAGGCAAAGTGGATTCGCTCCCTGGTCATCAAAACCCTAGCAATACACACCAAACTAGACGTAGGCTTTTACCTTCATCGAAGGGGCCGAACTAGTATAAAATCCCTGTGTCCTTGTCCGCATTAACCCCTTTAAGCTAACCCGTAGCGATGGCCTCACGACTAAGTCCTTTTGCTAGGACATCTGCCGTGACAAAACCACGACAGTTGGCGCCCACCGTGGGGCTATCGCACGATGGTTTCGAGTTCTTGAAGGGCAGCTTTGAAGGACTCAAGGGCTACGCAGTGGGCCGGATGACTAAGAGTCGTCGCGGCAAGATCTACATCGACGATGCAGGCTGGGGCCCCGAGGCCAATTCAATCGAATACGGGTACCGGGTCCCCTTCGACGGCATCCACGTCTTCATCGGCAAGATCGGCGAACCGGGACCTGAGCCGGACATCTTCCCCAGCATCGTCGAGCCGGCTCAGTGTGCGAGACCTGCCCGGATTCGGCCCGCGGTGAAGCACGTCTTCGTTGGAGCAGGGCATGGAGTACAAACCAAGGACGGATCGGACTCCGGCGGCGAGACTATTGTCTATTCCGGCGATGAATCTTCTTACGGAGAGACAGAATGTTTATATCTGCTGCAAGACGGCCGATCTGAGGGTTGTTACGATGGTGACAGTATTCCGGACCCCCTCGATCCGCCAAACCGGGTTGCTGTCTTCATGGCCGGATCACAACCTGTGCAGCAATCCTCAAGAACAGCGGCGTTGACATCAGACGCGATGGGACCTAGAGCTGGAGATCCTCCCCCGTCGCCGTCTGACACTTTATCCGTCTTGGTCGACACTTTGACAACATTATTGACAGCAGAGGTAACCCAGGCCAACAAGGAGCAGCATGATGCGGAGGTTGCTCAGGTGAAAAGCCAGATTGAACAAGCCAAGTTGGATCTGGCTGCTGAGAAAGCTAGGATGGCTACAAAGCAGGCGGAGCTTGATGCTCAGGCCTATCGACTCATGTTGTATCAAACCGCTTCACATGAGGTAATGATGAGAAGGCAACGATCTCGCTTGCCACCGGTTTATGAGGCAAGGAATCTCTTTAGCACGCCAGGAGCAGGAACCAGTAACCAGCCGGAGGTGAACTGGGGAGGAGCGCCGGGCACGGGAGCGTCGGTTCAGCCGCCGGTCGCAGAGCCAACCCGCCAGGTTGTACCGTCACAACATGTGCCCACCCCTCCTGGTCATTATTCTAATCCACTGGATAACATAGTCGCCGCCCCTTCACGACTGGCTGCCCTTCCCATTGAAGGAATGTCCCCCATAGCAGTGGAGGCACGACGGGCTAGGGAGTTGTTGGACACGGCGTTAACTCAACATCAAGCTTATTCTCACAGCCGGGAGAGGATTCATTCGACTCCCCGTCCAAGCCGGAGTTATACTAGGCTTCTGGATGAACCGGCCGTATCAAGCAGTGCACGAAGGCGTAATCCACCGAGGCAGGATTATCCGGCAGGAGGAGAGGCGAATGCTCAGGACGTGGTGGATCAGGCCAGGCAGCACCGGGAGGCCGAAGTAACATCACAGTACGAAGCCTGTCAGGCAAAGGTTCGTCCCACCACCACAATAGAACCAGGGGTCATGTCTAGTTCCTTGGGAGTTCCTTGTCTTATCCCCACTTTACAGAACGTGAAACTGCCCAAGGATTTCAAAGGACCACGCAAAGTGCCCAATTACACGGCGGATCTGGCTCCGGAGGCATGGGTTGAGAGTTATGAGATGGCAATCGAGATGCTCGATGTGGATGAGGCAGAATTCGCCAAGTATTTCACAATGATGCTCGAAGGCACAACCCGAACGTGGCTGAAGGGTTTACTGCCTAATTCCAACGAATCATGGGCCAAATTGCGGCGCCGGTTTATCAATAACTTTAAGGATACGTGCAAGCAGCCAATGTCTGTCGTCGACTTAGCCGCCTGCGTTCAGGGAGAGCATGAGTCTACAAGCAGTTGGGTGCGTCGGGTGTCAGAGATCTTGCATTCCTCCGGCAATGATCCGGCGGTAAACCGGAGGGCGGCCCCGGCGAGAGACGAGCCGGTTCGGCAGCCCACTGCGGAGCAAGATCGGCGGGTTATGTCTGCGCCTCACGTCCCTACCCCTCCGGGTCATTATTCAAACCCTTTAGATAATATTGTTGCTGCCGCTTCGCGCCTGGCCGCTTTACCCATTGAGGGGACATCCCCCGTAGCAGTGGAGACACGCAGGGTTAAGGATCTACTTAACACGGCATTAACACAACAGCAAGCGTATTCTTATAGCAGGGAGAGGCTTCATTCAACACCACGCCACAGCCGGAGTTACACTAGGCATTGGGAGGAGCCAGAGGTGTCTAGTAGTGAACGCAGGCGACACCGTCACAGACAAGATAATCAGGCGGGCGCAGATGCGCAAGCTCAGGAGGCAAACCGGGTTAGATCTGCGGCCCGCGAAGAGATCCGCCAGATGACGCCGGTTCACACAACAACAACAGAAACAGGAGTCACGACGAGTTCTTTCGTGGTGCAGTGTCTTATCCCCGCTCTGCGGAGCGTGAAGTTACCCAAGGATTTCAAGGGCCCGTGGCAAGTGCCTAATTACACAACAGATTTAGCTCCAGAGGCTTGGGTTGAGAGTTACGAGATGGCTATGGAGATGCTGGATGTAGATGAAGCGGCTTGCGCGAAGTACTTCACCATGATGCTTGAGGGTACTGCCCGGACCTGGCTAAAGGGCTTACCGCCTAATTCCATCGGATCATGGGGAGAATTACGTCGCCAGTTCATAAAAAATTTCAAGGATACGTGCAAGCAGCCAAAGTCAGTGGTGGATCTGGCAGCCTGTATACAAGGAGAACAGGAGTCTACAAGTGCATGGGTACGGCGAGTATCAGAAATCTTGCACTCTTCGAACGGTATCAATCCCAGTACGGCAATAGTGACACTAGAAAACAATTGCTGGTTTGAGTCTCTGAAGTTAAAACTGGGACGGCTTAAACGGGATTGTAATGACATGGGAACTCTCATGAGCGCTCTGGTGAAGTACGGGGACTCAGACAACACTAAGTATCTAGAAGCGGATGGAGATAAATCTGGAAAGGCACATAAATTTGGTAAACCGGCGCAGGCTAGTCCGGTAGGTACAAATCTCTTGGGCAAGCGAAAAGTGGAGGGTGGCTCTGATTTCGTGGCTAATACCCAAGTTCAAGGGGGCTTTTAGCGCAATAGGGGTAAACCGCCTCCATAAACCGGCGGAGGGTCCGCTATCTGGGAACAAGAGTTGAATTAGCCTTGTCCGAAACACGGCTCAAGGGAACGTCCTGCAAAACACACTATAGGAGAATGCAAGGCCATGATGGAAGCCATGAGCCGGTTCAGCTCTAGTAACAGGCCACCAGGCGGCGGTTCAGGCCCCGGGCCTTACGGTCCGAGTCACCAGGGGAACGGCTCCGGATCAGGATATCGTGGCAACAACAGTGGTTATAATAATCAAGGCAATAACCAATATGGTCAAAGCGGTTATCAAAACCAAGGCAATCAGCAGCATGGTCAAGGCGGGTACAATAACCAAAGCATCCAACAGCAGGGCCAAGGTAATCACAGTAACCAAAGCAATCAGCAGCATCAGCAGCAATCCGGATATCAGAGTAATCCGAAGGAGTTGAATAGTGGGCAGTATCATGTGTTCACTACGAGTTTGTGCAAACGGGATCAAAAAGTTTTAAAGCGGGCGGTCCACGCGGTTGAACCGGCGACACCGCAATTCCTGCGCTAGTCAGAGCAGCCTATTGTGTGGAGCAGGGAGGATCACCCGTTACGAGTTGATAATCCGGGCCACTTGGCCTTGGTGGTAGCGCCACAGGTGGGTGGCTACAAGTTCACCAAAGTTCTCATGGACGGCGGCAGGAGCATCAATATCTTGTATTATGAGACTTTCCGTCGCATGGGGCTGACGGATAAGAAGCTAAGACAGTCCAACACGGTGTTTGATGGAGTGGTGCCAGGTAAATCAGCTTACCCAGTTAGGAAAATTGACCTAGAAGTTACCTTTGGAGATGAACAGGATTCCAGGTCACAGATGAACAGGATTACAGGTCAGAGATTTTGTCTTCGAGATTTGCTTCTGCTCCACTGCTTTATGCTTAGTTTTGTAGCATTAGATTCAACCTTTAGATTCGCCCGCTCTATATAAGCTCCCTGTAGTTCTTTGTGCACTAAATCTGCATAAGTTTTCTTTTTTCCTTACCGCTCAGATTTGTTTTACCTTAGCTTTCTATAGAAACCTGTTTCTTCCTTCTTATAAATCTGTACTATATTCGCCGGTTTAACCAGTCATATATTGCTTCTGTAATGCATCAACGACGAACGCGATGGTTTAGCTCTTTTCTTTTGTTATCATGAACCGGTAGTAGTACGTTTCCTGCTTACTGCCGGGTTAGTAATATCATTAGTCCCTTTGTCTAAACCGTTGCTGTGACCTTGTATATGTGACGGTTTATATATCTGCACTTGAATAATCCGGACTTTATACTTCTCCCTTTCAGCACTTTCATTCTGCTACCATGGCTGCCAAACAGTTTGTTTCTTGCGACTGTGTCCCTTCCGTCATTACAGAAGAAGATTTAATCAATGCTACATCAATCGGCACTCATGGCCCTCGGTCGGTTTTAAAATGGCGGGCCCCAGGAAATGAATGCCCCCCTGCTCCAAAAGAAGGGGAGGTTATTGTCTTTTTTGATCACATGGCCCGAGGTTTTACTGTGGGGACCCCGACTCATAAGTCGTGATCACCGAATGCACGTGTACAGTGATCCCAGAGATCAATGCTCACTGAACACACAGAAGCTGAATAACAAGAGTTTTACATCCTTACATACCGTGTTACACAAATAGGACCATAATGGTCAAGTCTTGAGTATATCATCGCAGCGGAAATCTTCAACGACAACATGGACCCATGCCATCTACCTTTAACCCTACATGCATTCTGATTGGGAAGCGTCCTAGCTCGCATGCTCGTCACCAAGAAATCTTCATCATAACCTGTTCTCTCCTGCCTGGCCAATAAAATAACCAGTGTCAAGCCAATGAGTACATTGAATGTACTCGCAAGCAACCCAAGTGTGATAACAGAATATTTTATGCAAGGCTCTACTGCTACATTGGTAGTTTTGCGGAAAGCTAGTTTTTCATATGCAAGTATGATCAACATATAACAAGGATATGCATGTGTCTGTAACAAGTATCAGGAGGTCACAGACATCATTTTCAAGGAAGAGTTGTAATCAACTCATGCTCAAGCTCTTTGTGACTTCCTCACAATCACATCAACAATATCACTGAACCATGTTGACTTCATCAATATCACTGAACCATGTTGTTTCCTCACACACACCAGGTTTCGCAAACATTGGACGTAGCCCAAGAGCGGTTACCCAACTGTCCATGACCGTGGACACGGCTATTCGAATAGTTTTACACTCTGCAGAGGTTGCACACTTTACCCACTAGATCCGGGGAACTTCCGTGTCATCCACGACCCGCGGTACCTCAAGTACCCGGGGTAAGCACCCGATCACTATCTTTCCCTAGGCGACACTAATATGGAGTCCACTCGATTGGTAACAGCCCCGTGCCAAACGTTTCACATCTCAAGGTTTGTGGAGACTCGCTCCGAATTCATCACATATCACAAGCACGGGGTACCAACGGTGTGTCCGGTGCCCTGTAAAGACAGTCATGGCCGCCTATCCAAGCGCGACCCCGTCCCAAGAGTGACCTCATGTCACTCCCGTCACTAGCGGGCACCATGCTAGTATCGACCTAGGTAATCAATAATGCCCTTTCCCATATAAGGGTAGAGTGGTTGCGCATGTTTGGTTGGAATAACGGTCGCAACTTAAACCAATCCGTTTTCAAAACAATCACACACATTTTCCTCGGTACACCACTTCGTCATCAAGTGGTTACCCATCTCACCATCTCCCTCGGGCATAAGTGGCACCCGACGGGGTTTTCGAAAAGTCTTTTGAAAGTATCCTGCCTCCGTCACCATGCATATACCCGACCCATTTGCGTAGCCACTAGTAAAGCAACCTAACTACTCCCACCCACATAACCCTCATAGGAAGGTAGGGTCATGTTTGATGCAAGTTTCAACAGTAAAGTAACAAAGGTAGCAACCAAAGTGGTTTCCACCTCAACATGATTCCGATGCATTGAATAATAAGGTGCTATGAGACATGCATAAGAAGGTTTCTTGAACATGGTCAAAGGGCTGCTTGCCTTATTCTTCAGAGTCTTCAGATCTTCTGGTCCATCTCCGAATACTCCGTTTATTACGTCAACTAACGATGGAAACAATCATAATAAGCAACACAATCAAAGCAACAATAAAAGTGCTCTAGAAATAGGAGTTGGACTTTTCTAGGATACCTCTGGTCATATTAGAAATGACCAAGGTGGTTTCATAGGTGTTGGATCAATGGATGATTTGGAACATTCCAATATGATGGAACCAAAGGGCTTATGGATTTGGAGGAAGTATACAGAAATAATTCCTTGAATGATGAGCAAAGGTACCCATCATCAAGTCATGATTTTAGAAGCATTTAGGAGTTGGTTTCACTGGATTTGGAATTCAAATGAATTTCCTAGGATTTTCCAAAGCTAATAAATAGGAAGAAATGGCTCAATATTTGGTGGGGTACAGAAACTATTATTAAAAATGTTCCAAAACTAAGTTTGGACATGACAAGAATCTAGGAATTTGAATCATTGCATTTGGATCAAAAATGAGCTCTCTGTGATTTTCCAAAGTTAATCACAGAAAGTGGAAAATGGGCATTTGATAAATATTTGTGTAGGAAAAGTTTCTGGAATAATGTGCATGTAGCACCAACAGGTAGAGCAGGATTTATGGAGTCATAGGAATTTCGAATCATGCAATTTGGAGTTCATATGAATAATCTAGGCATTTTTGAAGTTGGCAGAATAAAGAAAAAGGGAAAGAATAGGGGTTATACCCTTATGCAGCGCTCTGGGCGAGGCCCAGCTAACCAACGCCCACTGGGCTCAGCCCAGTGGCTCAGCGGCGGGATGGAGGTGGTGACGCCGAAGGCGTAGTTTCGGGGGGCGCCACCACCACAGGAAAGCGCAGCCACCGAAGTGCGCCTCCACTTATCGGGGAGGGGCCACCCGTCAGCTGCTTGCACCGGGCCGGTGGCGCTTACAGGCGGGGCCCGCCTGTCGGGTTCGTCGTCCCC
>LR738710.1:717027995-717076033 GCA_902687465.1 Secale cereale | reverse complement strand
GTCCCCCCCCCCCCCCGCCCGACGCAGAGGAGAAGGCAGGGGCGACGCCGGCGCCGTTCCCCGGCGGCTCCGGCCGTCCCCGGTGGTGCCCGGCGCACCGGAGGCCCCAGCGGAGCAAGCCGCGCCCATCCCTAGCCTCCAAGCTGGCCGGGAGGAGCAGGAGCGACGGCGGCCAAGGCATCAGCGGCGGCTTCGGGTCGAGACGGGGCGGCGCCAGAGGATGCTTGGGGAAAGGAAGGAAGGAGTGGGGGGAATCTCCACGGTCCTGGGGTCTTCCACCTGGTGGCCAACAGAGAAGGGGGAGGAGAGAGCGGCCGAGGCGCCCGAATCCGAGCGGCGGACGGCGGCGGCACTCCGGCCTTGGCGCCCAAGACCGCCTGGAAGCCTCGGGAGGGCCGAGCTACAGTGCCTTGGTGCACTGTAGCGTGCTCCAGAGCGCGTCTTTGGCCGGCATGCTCAAGTCTTTGCTGTCCAGGCCGTGTCCCCCAGTGTCCAGTAGTGTCCAGCAGTACTAGGGGATAGTAAACAATGGTGTGGGGGTCTTGGATGCTCTGGGGAACCACTAGGATGAGGAGGGAGGTGAGGGAGAGGGTGAATCCTGCTGTCCAGCAGTGTAACTTGGGGTTTTACCCCCTCCAATAATTGAGATAAGGCAGAGGAGAGTTACCGGAGGTAGAATAGGACTAGGGGAAGCTGTGGTAAGAATTTGAGGCCATGGAGAAAAGTAAAAGAGGTTCAACCACTAGTTTTGGTAATTGGACAGAATGTGTTTGATCAGTGTTTGGTCAAGCAAATGACATCCACTTGGCATGGGACTTAACAGGATCAACTGTCACATATAATTAGGCCCCTACACCAAATTTGAGCTCATTTGGGCAAAGTGGCCAATGTAACTTTCGTGAACCCTAGAAATGAACAGAAATGGTTTCACCATGTTTGAGTCAAGCAATTCATCTCCCCTTGATGCACCACTTGGTGTAGCATCATCATTTGGGGTTATGAACATGCCCACAAAGTTTGAGGCTCCAGATAAAAAGTTGACAATGTAAAGTTGTTCAAATTTGAATTTGAACAGAAGTGGTTTTGGGGTGATCTGATCAAGTTACTCTTTTCCAAATCTTGTGCCATTTGGTCTAGATGCCTTATTAGGCCATTCTAGCATGTGCACCAAGTTTGAGAGCATTTGGACAAGTTTGGCAATGTAGAGTTGCTCAAACTTCAAATATGGACAGAATGGTTTTGAAGGGGTTTGAGGATGTTTCCTTGATCTTCAAGGCATGAGGCTTTGCAAGATCATCAAATTTGTCATATTTGACATGATAGAATTTCCCTGGAATTTTTGGAGAATATTTCCTTTGTAAATATTTCAAAAGCTTGAAATATCCAGAAAGGGTTTTGGAAGGATTTGTCCAATATTTTGAACATTACCATGTGTTGAAACTCTTATATATGGACAATATATGTCCTATGAGTCTCCCTGAATTTTGGCAAATATTTTTGAAATGATTAAATAATTTTTCCCTATTAAAGACCATTTCTGGCCTTAAGAAAAAGCTTTTAAATAAAATATAAAAATAACTTTTAAAATTATACTTTTGTGGTTTCTGGGAGTCCTATACCTAATAGGATTCAAATATACTTTTTGAAAGATTTTTCTCACCCTAAATAAGGTACTTGCAGTGCAAACCTCAATTCAGGGGTTTTTGGAAAACTAATTTTTGAAAATACCATTTGGCCAAAATATTTTTATAAGAAAATTCTATACTGGTCTATACACATGGCATGATCATTGGAAAAAGGTTTTGGGTCAAGGAGATGAAGTATAAGAGTTGGAGGATTTATTTGATTTTCAGAGCACTAGCAAACAGCAGACAAGAGTCAAATCAAGCAAAGTCAAAAACACTCAAAAGTTTTTGCAAATCCACATTTTTTAACATGAGAATTAGCTTAAGCAATGTGACATGAAAATCAGGGTGTGACATTTACTCCTCTCGGTTCGAAATTTTTACGGGACGTACTTGCCGCTTTTCAACTTCACCCTCGGGACATAGGCCCAAACTCTATTTCAAACATCTGCGATTTTCAAGTTTTCTCAGAGGTGTATCTGCAAGAAGAGCCATCAGTCGACTTGTTCCGGGATTTTTTCCATCTGAACCGGTGAACTGAGTTTACTGGCGGTCCTCATCAAGAATTGGGAGGGGTCAGCATCCAAAAGAGAAGGGATGCAGTCTTTCCTCAGGCCGCTCTCCATACACAGCCAGAAGATTGGAACAAGTCTTGGTTCTATTGCATTGATACTTCACCTAAAGGGGAAAACCCACTCCCGGGTTATCGCGAGCACCGTCTTCCTGAAGATCACCCTTTGCCGCAACGTCTCAGCTCCTCAGAACGGCCCCAGTTTGCTTCTCAACTTGCCAAGCTCAAGGCCTTTATGGTCAACGGATTAACCGAGGTTGATTTTATGTGTTGCTGGCTTTCTTGGAGTATCCTTCCTCTGAGTCCACGCACCAGTTTGATGTGTAAATATTCTGGAAAACTGGATGATCCTCAACGGTTTTCCAAGGAAAAACTTTCTGAATCGGAAGTCATTGAGTCTGCTAAGAATATGCTCAATGTCTCCTTAGAAGAATGTAGCCAAACCGGATTGGCTCCGTATTATAAGAAGAAAAAGTTGCCTGCAGTAAGCCTTAATCTCTTCTGTCTGCCTTTAATCCGTTTATTTAAATCGTTTTCCAACTATCTTTTTCTTTTGAACAGGCCGACGATCCTTTCTGGAAAAGGAAACCTTAGGATAAAGCAGGCAAACAGCCGCGCCGAAAGACCCTCGTAGTTAAGAAGAGAAAAGTGGCTGCTGGCTCCGGTTCACACGCTGAAGAAGATGATCCGGACTCTGAGGTATGAGTTAATCCGGCTATGATTTGTTTCACTTTCATCCAGACTTGTGTTAACGGTGTCTCTTCACAGGATTTGGCTGAAGAAGATAAAGCGGCAGAAATTGAGGTAACTATCCTTTCTTCAGACTCAGAACCGCCTCCATCAAAAATTCGTCGGGTAGTCCGGAAATATCAATTTTCTCATCCTTACGCTCAACTGGACCCCAATTTTCTTTTGAAGAAACAGCAACATGAAGCCCTTAGCCGGACTACACGCCATAGCGGCCTTGTAGTTGAATCGTCCGGAATATCTCTTACTCCGACTCGGAGGCGCCGCTCTGAGGTTATACTCTCTCCAACCCTTCTTCATCCCAAGGCCGGGCTTATACGCAAACCACTTAAACCGTCTGACCCTAATTACCAGGAGACTCCTTTATCTTCTTCTGGTGAATCCACTGCCACACAAGTCCCGGCTCTGAAGACTGTCCCTGGGTAAGTCCTTTACCTCATCCGGTTTACCTTTATATTTGCTTTTGCGATTCTGATTTATTTTCTAACTCCTTTCAGCAAGCCTAAGCCTAGCAAAAAGGCCAAGGCCAACAAAACCACTGCTGAGACTGCCACTGATGATCCGGCGGTTGATCCGGATACAACCGTCCCTCCGGAAGGCGAGCCCACAGTTCAGCTTGAAGATCCTGCTCCTATGGATCATACTTATACCACTGCTCCTGAAAATCCCAATACTGAGAACGTCCATGAAACGGCGAGTCCTGCCCGGGCTAACCCTCCTCGGACTAGCCCGGCTCCTGCTAGTCCGGTTCACACGGCTATTCCACCATCGATAACTGCTCCTTCTCCGGATGTTCAAGTAACCGGTACAGCTTACACTGCTCCTGCTGAGCCCACTGTTTTAGCTAAGCACACGGCTAAAGCGGAGAAACTGCATCAAGAAAAGGGCAAATGGAATACAGAGTTGTCTAGCTTTGCCGATCTGAATGCCCAGGAGCTCTATTCCGGGTATTTGAACCGGCTTCATACTGGTCAGGATTATGAAGCGGGTTTAATCAACATGATGAAGGAAAAATATGAGGTATCTCCCTTGTCTTTGTTTTTGTCTTTGTTGTGTTTCTGTCTATATCATAGTAGCCCCCAAGTTCCGGTTTAGCTGCATTTAGAAGGTGAACCGGTACTTCCAATTTTAGCAAATGATCTTACATTAGCCCCCAAGTGCCAGGGGCATAATTTGGTTTATGCGTCTGGGACTTGTCTGAATCTTTTCCTTTGATACTTCAACTGTCCATTAGCCCCCAAGTGTCAAGTAGACAACTTGTTTGTGTGCTTGAGACTTGTTTTGAATTGCCACTCTTTGATACTTCAAATGCCCATTAGCCCCCAAGTGTCGAGTGTATAACTTGGTTATGCGCTTGAGACTTGTCTGAATTTTGCCCTTATTCCACTTGCTTGTCTTTGTAGGCTGATTTGAACCGGAGGGCTGAAGAAATCACTGAACTCCGGAATAGACTTGCCGAAACTGAATCTGCTGCTGCTAAGGCCAAGAAAGAACTGGCACTGAGCTTAACTACTGCTGAAAAGCTGAAGAATTTTTTTGAAGAGGAGCAGACAGCCTTTGAAGTGCAAAAGAGTGATCTGGAAAATAGGGCAAAGGATGCTGAGGAAGCCCTTAATCCGGTGACTGAAGAGTTAACCGGTTTAAAGCGGCAAATAGAACTGATGACTTCTGCTGTCTTCGGTAAGTGCTTAATTTGTACTCATGCTTTCATCCTTTCAATCTATATTCTGGCCTGGTTTAACTGTAATGATCTTTATGTAGGGCGCCGTGTTACCCATCTTGGGGATGATTTACGGAAGAAACTCAAGGCATATTATACTCTGGTTGAGCAGCTGTATTCCGGTGCTCAAAGGATCATAAGCGCGATGTCTTTCAAGAAACCGGCTCCCACTACTATCCAAGGCACACTAGAGAAGCTTTCTGTCTTACCAGCACGCTTGGAGGAAGTGAAGAAGTCTGCAGCCCGAGCCGGTTCTCTCATGGCGCTTACCAGAGACAAAGCGTGGGTTCCAGACTTTGATCCGGAAGAAGCCTTGAACGGGTATCCTAGAACCAAAGAAGACGGCTCAGCTTGCACTGCCAAAGACCTGCACGCTTGGACTAAGGAAATGCGTCCGCTTGCTAGCAAGCTTGCTGCCGAAACAGACTTGACCAGGTATCATCCGGGGTATGATTTACAAAACGAGCGGGTGGATCGGCCGTTTTATGATACTGTGAATCTAATCCCACCAGTGCGCCCCCATACTTTCGCTCCAGATGTTGATCCGTCTGAACTTATTACAGAAGAGATGTACTTCCGCGCTTTAACGAAAATCGATTGGTGCGTCCCTGACTTTCAGCCACTTCAAGAAGAGGAAGATGCTCCGGAACAAGTTGATCCCCAGCCGTCGCAGCAGGAGGAAGCATAGGCCATACAATTTAACTTTGTAGTTGCAGTCTCAATTTGCTGAAAGATTTTAATCCGTTTCAGGCTTGCTATGCCTTTGTAACAGGATAGCATAAAACAGTGTTCGTCTTGATCCGGATATCCCAACTTCTTGCTTTGACGTTTGCCAATTTAAATCTGTCCTGATGTGGTTGATCTTGCATTTTATCTATTTCTGCATGGATAACACTTAAAAGATGTCCTAGCGGTTTACCGCTGGACCAATTAAATTGCTCACGAAATACATCAAACAAGTATTTGTTTGTACCATAAATAACTTCATACCTGTGATCAAGTATGCTTGATAATCTTAATCCGGCGAAATTTGCAATATTCTGATGGAGCCTTTGATAGACCCAATAATAATTCCGGGCTTTATAGAAGCTGCCGGTTTAGATCATGCTGGAGCTCTGTCCAGACTTTTGAAGATACGTGGTCAACTCTGGAGTTGTTTCACTCCGGATCAAAGAACCATAAAAACTCAAATACCAAAAATACAAGTTTGCAAATAAAACCATGTAGTCGAGGCTTTTTGCGAACTGCCAGGCTCCAAAGCAAGGTCCAGCCAAGCAATGGATTCGGATACGATCCATTGAGCTTATGGTTCGGATACGACCATATGAACCGGACCACAGGGGCTAAGCTAGGATTCGGATACGATCCTGCCCCCTGCTGGCCCAAAATTTTAGCCAAGCAATGGATTCGAATATGATCCATTGAGCTTATGGTTCGGATACGACCATACAAAGCCATGTTCTCTTTGGTTCGGATACGACCTATGTTTGAACAGAATGGCTTCATTAAGTTTGGGTATGTTCTCTTTGGTTCAGATACGACCTATGTTCGAACGGGAAGCCCGTCAATACGTTTGGGTATGTTCTCTTTGGTTCGAATACGACCTATGTTTGAACAGGAAGCCCGTCAATAAGTTTGGGTATGTTCTCTTTGGTTCGAATACGACCTATGTTTGAACAGGAATCCCTTCATTGAGTTTGGGTATGTTCTCTTTGGTTCGAATACGACCTATGTTTGAACAGGGATCCCTTCATTGAGTTTGGGTATGTTCTCTTTGGTTCGAATACGACCTATGTTTGAACAGGAATCCCTTCATTGAGTTTGGCTATGTTCTCTTTGGTTCGAATACGACCTATGTTTGAACAGGAAGCCTTTCAGCAGTCACAGCTCCAGAGTGCATATCCGGCAATTGCCCTGCATAACCAGTTAGACTGATCAAAGTGTTTAAAATGTGACATATAATAAGAAATGTATGGTTATCACCATAAGACACTTTGTATTGGAAAAAAGGCTGAGCCCCCGGTTTACCGAGGGTGCCGGTTTATTCATTAAGCATAATATATACATAGGACACAGTAGAGCTCATGGCTTAGGTATAGTAGGGCCGCAAGAGGGCAATGTTCCACGGCCTCTTTGACTCTTCCTCTGATGTCCGTGAGTCCTTGTGTTCTCGAACGTCCACCAGGTAATATGAACCGTTGTGCAGATTCTTGCTGACCACAAAGGGCCCTTCCCAAGGCGGGGATAGCTAGTGCATATCTGTTTGATCTTGGATGAGCCGGAGCACCAAATCTCACTCCTGGAACGTCCTGGTCTTGATCCGGTGGCTGTGGTATCTGCGCAAGTCCTGTTGATAAATTGCAGACTGTGCTGCTGCTATGTCATGTTCTTCATCTAGCCGGTCCAAACTATCCTGTCTTGCCTGCTCATTGGCTGCTTCAACATAAGCCGTCACCCGTGGCGAATCATGACGGATATCACTTGGAAGGACCGCTTCAGCACCATACACCATAAAGAAAGGTGTATAACCCGTGGACCGGTTTGGTGTAGTATTGATACTCCTGAGGACAGAAGGTAACTCCTCAACCCAGCACCCTGGTGTTCTTTGAAAGCGAGTCATAAGCCGGGGCTTGATACCTCGCAAAATCTCCTGATTTGCTCTTTCAGCTTGACCATTGGATTGAGGGTGAGCTACAGAAGACATGTCTAGGCGAATATGCTCCCGTTGACAAAACTCTTCCATCTCTCCTTTAGATAGATTGGTGCCGTTGTCTGTGATGATGCTATGTGGAAAGCCAAACCGGAAAATTACCTTTTTGATGAATTTCACCATTGTTGCGGCATCACACTTGCTCACAGGCTCTGCCTCAATCCATTTTGTAAACTTATCCACAGCCACCAGTAGATGAGTTTTCTGATCTAGGGATCGTTTGAAGGGCCCAACCATATCAAGCCCCCAAGTCGCAAATGGCTAAGTTATCGGTATCATCCGAAGCTCCTGTGCCCGAACAAGAGCCCGTCATGAAAACTTCTGAGAAGCATCACACTTCCAGACTAGATCCGCCGCATCAGCATGGGCTGTCAACCAATAGAACCCGTGTCGAAAAGCTTTAGCCACCAAGGACTTTGAACCAGCGTGATGACCACAATCCCCTTCATGGATCTCACGAAGAATATCACAACCTTCCTCAGCTGACACACACCACTGAAACGCTCCAGAAACGCTGCGATGATGAAGTTCTCCGTTTGCAATTGTCATGGATTTAGAGCGCCGGACTATTTGTCTTGCTTCGATCTCGTCATCCGGCAGATCTCCCCGGCTTAGATACGCCAAATATGGCAGCATCCAATCCGGAATAACATGAAGTGCTGCAACTAACTGTACCTCCGGATCAGGGACAGCCAGGTCTTCCTCCGATGGTGCTTGAACGGACGGACTGTGCAGCTCATCCAAAAAAGTATTCGGTGGTACCGGTTTACGCTGAGAACCCAGCCGGCTTAAAGCATCGGCCGCTTCATTTCTTCACCGTTCTATGTGATCCACCTGATACCCTTTGAAATATCCTGCAACCGCTTCAACTTCTCGTTTGTAAGCTGCCATGAGAGGATCTCTTGAATCCCACTTACCAGATACTTGCTGTGCCACTAAATCTGAGTCGCCAAAGCACTTGACCCGGCTCAAATTCATTTCCTTGGCCATCCGTAAACCATGATGCAATGCTTCATACTCTGTTGCATTATTAGTACAAGGAAACAATAGACGGAGGACATAACAAAACTTATCTCCTCGCGGGGAAGTTAAGACAACTCCAGCCCCCGAGCCTTCTAGTTGCCTTGAACCGTCAAAGTGAATCGTCCAGTATGTAAGATCTGGCTTCTCCTCTGGTGTTTGCAGTTCTGTCCAATCATTGATGAAATCCACCAAAGCTTGAGATTTGATAGCGGTGCGTGGCACATATTTCAATTCGTGTGGGCTAAGCTCAATGGCCCACTTCGCTACTCTGCCCGTAGCTTCCCTGTTCTGGATTATATCTCCCAACGGTGCTGAACTGACAACAGTTATTGGGTGGCCTTGGAAATAATGTTTCAACTTCCGGTTTGCCATGAACACACCTTATACCAGCTTCTGCCAATGTGGGTACCTTTGCTTGGACTCAATGAGAACTTCACTGACGTAATAGACCGGACGCTGAACCGGGTATTCCTTCCCTGCTTCCTTGCGCTCAACCACGATTGCTACGCTGACTGCCCGTGCATTGGCGGCGACGTATAACAGCAACGACTCATTATCAACAGGGGCAGCAAGGACCGGCGGCTTTGCCAGCTGCCGCTTCAAATCCTCAAACGCAGCATTCACCTCATCACTCCATATAAACCGGTCCGTCTATTTCAGCATCTGATAAAGCGGAATCGCTTTTTCTCCCAAACGGCTGATGAATCGGCTCAATGCTATGATCCGGCCGGCGATACGATGAACATCATTGATGCAGGCCGGTTTAGTCAAGGATGTGATTGCCTTGATTTTCTCCGGATTAGCTTATATTCCTCTGTTTGACACCAAGAATCCGAGGAGCTTGCCCGCCGGAACACCAAAAGCACACTTCTCCGGATTAAGCATCATTTTATAGGCTCGAAGATTGTCAAAAGTCTCCTTGAGGTCCTCTATCAGCGTCTCCTCCTTCCTTGATTTCACCACAATATCATCCACATAGGCGTGAACATTCCTCCCTATCTGCCCCTTAAGGAAATTCTGCACGCAACGCTGATAAGTTGCTTGGGCACTCTTGAGCCCAAAGGGCATAGAAACATAGCAAAAAGCACCAAAAGGCATTATGAAGGACGTCTTCTCCTGATCTTTAACTGCCATCTTGATCTGGTGATACCCTAAATATGCATCCAAAAAACTTAACCGCTCACATCCCGCTGTAGCATCAATGATCTGATCAATACGAGGGAGAGCAAAAGGGTCGGTCGGACAAGCTTTGTTTAGATCTGTGTAATCTACACACATTCTCCACTTTCCATTCTTCTGTAACACCAGCACCGGATTAGCCAACCACTCCGGGTGAAAAACTTCAACTATGAACCCTGCGGCCAAAAGCCTGGCCACTTCTTCTCCTATAGCCTTGCGCCTTTCTTCGTTGAAGCGGCGTAGATACTGCTTGACCGGTTTAAACTTCAGATCAATGTTAAGACTGTGCTCAGCGAGTTCCCTCGGTATACCTGGCATGTCAAAAGGTTTCCATGCAAAGATAGCCCGGTTCTCATGGATGAACTCGATGAGCGCACTTTCCTATTTAGGATCAAGGTTAGCGCTGATAGTGAACTGCTTGGATGAATCGCCTGGCACAAAATCAACTTGCTTGGTCTCCTCGGCCGATTTAAACTTCAACGCCGGATCATGCTCTGTAGTTGACTTCTTCAACGGGGACATATCCGCCGGATCAACATTGTCCTTGTAAAACTTTAACTCCTCTGTAGAACATACTACTTCCGCATAAGCAGCGTCTCCTTCTTCACACTCCAATGCAATCTTGCGACTTCCATGAACCGTGATGGTTCCCTTGTGACCCGGCATCTTGAGCTGTAAATAAACATAACACAGCCTGGCCATAAACTTGGCATAAACCGTCCTTCCAAATAGAGCGTGATAGGGGCTCCGGATCTTGACAACTTCAAAGGTTATCATCTCTGACCTGGAATCCTGTTAATCTCCAAAGGTAACTTCTAGGTCAATTTTCCCAACTGGGTAAGCTGATTTACCTGGCACCACTCCATGAAATACCGTGTTGGACTGTTTTAGCTTCTTATCCGTCAACCCCATGCGACGGAAAGTCTCATAATACAAGATATTGATGCTACTGCCGCCGTCCATGAGAACTTTGGTGAACTTGTAGCCACCCACCTGTGGCGCTACCACCAAGGCCAAGTGGCCCGGATTATCAACTCGTAACGGGTGATCCTCCCTGCTCCACACAATAGGCTGCTCTGACCAGCGCAGGACTTGCGGTGTCGCCGGTTCAACTGCGTGGACCGCCCGCTTTAAAACTTTTTGATCCCGTTTGCACAAACTCGTAGTGAACACATGATACTGCCCACTATTCAACTCCTTCGGATTACTCTGATATCCGGATTGCTGCTGACGCTGCTGATTGCTTTGGTTACTGTGATTACCTTGGCCCTGCTGTTGGTTGTTTTGGTTATTGTACCCGCCTTGACCATGCTGCTGATTGCCTTGGTTTTGATAACCGCTTTGACCATATTGGTTATTGCCTTGATTATTATAACCATTGTTGTTTCCACGATATCCTGATCCGGAGCCGTTCCCCTGGTGACTCGGACCGTAAGGCCCGGGGCCTGAACCGCCGCCTGGTGGCCTGTTACTAGAGCTGAACCGGCTCATGGCTTCCATCATGGCCTTGCATTCTCCTATAGTGTGTTTTGCTGGACGTTCCCTTGAGCCGTGTTTCGGATAAGGCTCATTCAACTCTTGTTCCCAGATAGCGGACCCTCCGCCGGTTTGTGGAGGCGGTTTACCCCTATTGCGCTGAAAGCCCCCTTGAACTTGGATATTAGCCACGAAATCAGAGCCACCCTCCGCTTTTCGCTTGCCCAAGAGTTTGTACCGACCGGACTAGCCTGCGCCGGTTTACCAAATTTATTTGCCTTTCCAGATTTATCTCCATCCGCTTCTGGATACTTAGTGTTGTCTGAGTCCCCGTACTTCACCAGACCGCTCATGAGAGTTCCCATGTCATTACAATCCCGTTTAAGCCGTCCCAGTTTTAACTTCAGAGACTCAAACCGGCAATTGTTTTCTAGTGTCACTATTGCCGTACTGGGATTGATACCGTTCGAAGAGTGCAAGATTTCTGATACTCGCCGTACCCATGCACTTGTAGACTCCTGTTCTCCATGAATACAGGATGCCAGATCCACCACTGACATTGGCTGCTTGCACGTATCCTTGAAATTTTTGATGAACTGGCGACGTAATTCTCCCCATGATCCGATGGAATTAGGCGGTAAGCCCTTTAGCCAGGTCCGGGCTGTACCCTCAAGCATCATGGTGAAGTACTTCGCGCAAGCCGCTTCATCTACATCCAGCATCTCCATAGCCATCTCGTAACTCTCAACCCAAGCCTCTGGAGCTAAATCTGCTGTGTAATTAGGCACTTTCCGCGGGCCCTTGAAATCCTTGGGTAACTTCACGCTCCGCAGAGCGGGGATAAGACACTGCACCCCGAAAGAACTCGTCGTGACTCCTGTTTCTGCTGTTGTTGTGTGAACCGGCGTAGTCTGGCGGATCTCTTCGCGGGCCGCAGATCTAACCCGGTTTGCCTCCTGAGCTTGCGCATCTGCGCCCGCCGGATTATCTTGTCTGTGACGGTGTCGCCTGCGTTCACTACTAGACACCTCTGGCTAATCCCAATGCCTAGTGTAACTCCGGCTGTGGCGTGGTGTTGAATGAAGCCTCTCCCTGCTATAAGAATACGCTTGCTGTTGTGTTAATGCCGTGTTAAGTAGATCCTTAACCCTGCGTGTCTCCACTGCTACGGGTGATGTCCCCTCAATGGGTAAAGCAGCCAGGCGCGAAGCGGCAGCAACAATATTATCCAAAGGGTTTGAATAAAGACCCAGAGGGGTAGGGACGTGAGGCGCATACATAACCCGCCGATCTTGCTCCGCAGTGGGCTGCCGAACCGGCTCGTCTCTCGCCGGGGCCGCCCTCCGGTTTACCGCCGGATCATTGCTGGTCCCTGATCCGGGTGAAAAACTTCAACTATGAACCCTGCGGCCAAAAGCCTGGCCACTTCTTCTCCTTTAGCCATGCGCCTTTCTTCGTTGAAGCGGCGTAGATACTGCTTGACCGGTTTAAACTTCGGATCAATGTTAAGACTGTGCTCAGCGAGTTCCCTCGGTATACCTGGCATGTCAGAAGGTTTCCATGCAAAGATATCCTGGTTCTCACGGATGAACTCGATGAGCGCGCTTTCCTATTTAGGATCAAGGTTAGCGCTGATAGTAAACTGCTTGGATGAATCGCCTGGCACAAAATCAACTTGCTTGGTCTCCTCGACCGATTTAAACTTCAACGCCGGATCATGCTCTGTAGTTGTCTTCTTCAACTGGGACATATCCACCGGATCAACATTGTCCTTGTAAAACTTTAACTCCTCCGTAGCACATACTACTTCCGCATAAGCAGTGTCTCCTTCTTCACACTCCAATGCAATCTTGCGACTTCCATGAACCGTGATGGTTCCCTTGTGACCCGGCATCTTGAGCTGTAAATAAACATAACATGGCCTGGCCATAAACTTGGCATAAACCGTCCTTCCAAATAGAGCTTGATAGGGGCTCCGGATCTTGACAACTTCAAAGGTTATCATCTCTGACCTGGAATCCTGTTCATCTCCAAAGGTTACTTCTAGGTCAATTTTCCCAACTGGGTAAGCTGATTTACCTGGCACCACTCCATGAAACACCGTGTTGGACTGTCTTAGCTTCTTATCCGTCAGCCCCATGCGACGGAAAGTCTCATAATACAAGATATTGATGCTACTGCCGCTGTCCATGAGAACTTTGGTGAACTTGTAGTCACCCACCTGTGGCGGTACCACCAAGGCCAAGTGGCCCGGATTATCAACTCGTAACGGGTGATCCTCCCTGCTCCACAAAATAGGTTGCTCTGACCAGCGCAGGAATTGTGGTGTCGCCGGTTCAACCGCGTGGACCGCCCGCTTTAAAACTTTTTGACCCCGTTTGCACAAACTCGTAGTGAACACATGATACTGCCCACTATTCAACTCCTTCGGATTACTCTGATATCCGGATTGCTTCTGACGCCGCTGATTGATTTGGTTACTGTGATTACCTTGGCCCTGCTGTTGGTTGTTTTGGTTATTGTACCCGCCTTGACCATGCTACTGATTGCCTTGGTTATGATAGCCGCTTTGACCATATTGGTTATTGCCTTGACTATTATAACCACTGTTGTTGCCACGATATCCTGATCCAGAGCCGTTCCCCTGGTGACTCGGACCGTAAGGCCCGGGCACTGAACCGCCGCCTGGTGGCCTGTTACTAGAGCTGAACCGGCTCATGGCTTCCATCATGGCCTTGCATTCTCCTATAGTGTGTTTTGCTGGACGTTCCCTTGAGCCGTGTTTCGGACAAGGCTCATTCAACTCTTGTTCCCAGATAGTGGACCCTCCGCCGGTTTGTGGAGGCGGTTTACCCCTATTGCGCTGAAAGCCCCCTTGAACTTGGGTATTAGCCACGAAATCAGAGCCACCCTCCGCTTTTCGCTTGCCCAAGAGATTTTTACCGACCGGACTAGCCTGCGCCGGTTTACTAAATTTATTTGCCTTTACAGATTTATCTCCATCCGCTTCTGGATACTTAGTGTTGTCTGAGTCCCCGTACTTCACCAGAGCGCTCATGAGAGTTCCCATGTCATTACAATCCCGTTTAAGCCGTCCCAGTTTTAACTTCAGAGACTCAAACCGGCAATTGTTTTCTAGTGTCACTATTGCCGTACTGGGATTGATACCGTTCGAAGAGTGCAAGATTTCTGATACTCGCCGTACCCATGCACTTGTAGACTCCTGTTCTCCTTGTATACAGGCTGCCAGATCCACCACTGACATTGGCTGCTTGCACGTATCCTTGAAATTTTTGATGAACTGGCGACGTAATTCTCCCCATGATCCGATGGAATTAGGCGGTAAGCCCTTTAGCCAGGTCCGGGCTGTACCCTCAAGCATCATGGTAAAGTACTTCGCGCAAGCCACTTCATCTACATCCAGCATCTCCATAGCCATCTCGTAACTCTCAACCCAAGCCTCTGGAGCTAAATCTGCTGTGTAATTAGGCACTTTCCGCGGGCCCTTGAAATCCTTGGGTAACTTCATGCTCCGCACAGCGGGGATAAGACACTGCACCCCAAAAGAACTCGTTATGACTCCTGTTTCTACTGTTGTTGTGTGAACCGGCATCGTCTGGCGGATCTCCTCGCGGGCGGCAGATCTAACCTGGTTTGCCTCCTGAGCTTGCGCATCTGCGCCCGCCGGATTATCTCGTCTGTGACGGTGTCGCCTGCGTTCACTACTAGACACCTCTGGCTCCTCCCAATGCCTAGTGTAACTCCGGCTGTGGCGTGGTGTTGAATGAAGCCTCTCCCTACTATAAGAATACACTTGCTGTTGTGTTAATGCCGTGTTAAGTAGATCCTTAACCCTGCGTGTCTCCACTGCTACGGGGGATGTACCCTCAATGGGTAAAGCGGCCAGGCGCGAAGCGGCAGCAACAATATTATCCAAAGGGTTTGAATAATGACCCGGAGGGGTAGGGACGTGAGGCGCAGACATAACCCACCGATCTTGGTCCGCAGTGGGCTGCCGAACCGGCTCGTCTCTCGCCGGGGCCGCCCTCCGGTTTACCGCCGGATCATTGCTGGTCCCTGCTCCTGGTGTCCTAAAAAGATTCATCGCCTCGTAAACCGGCGGTAGATGAGACTGGTATTTCCGACTCCTTACTCCCTGTGCAGAGGCCTGTTCCATCCTTAGCTGAAAAGCCTGATCATCCAACTCTGCTTGCCTCATTGCTATCATAGCCTTCTCTGCCTTCAGATTTTCTTTTGCTTGATCGATCCGGCCCTTCAGCTGAAGGAGCTCTGCATCGTGTTGCGCCTTGTCTGCTGGAGCCACCTCTGCCATGGCTCGGGTTGTGAACTCCTCGACTAAGGTGGATAGAGCGTCAGAGGGCGAGAGGGCCTGGCCGCTCCCCCCTACACCGGCTTCTGCTGTCATCGCCCCGTTCACCGTGGACTGCTGCGTAGGTTGTGAACCGGCCATAAAGACAGCCACTCGATTTGGCGGATCAAAGGGGTTCGGAATACTGTCTCCGTCGGACATACCCTCAGACCGGCCGTCCCGCAACTGATACAAAGACTCAGTCTCTCCGGATAAAGATTCATCGTCGGAATAGATAACTGTCTCGCCACCGGAATCCGATCCGTCCTCGGCTTGAACCCCGTGAATTGCTCCAACGAAAACGTGCTTCATGGCTGGCTGAATCCGGGCCGATCTCGCACGCTGAGCCGGCTCGACGATGTTGGGGAAGACGTCCGGCTCAGGTCCCGGTTCACCAATCTTGCCGATGAAGACGTGGATGCCGCCGAAGGGAACCCGGTACCCGTATTCGATTGAATCGGCCTCCGGTCCCCAACCTGCGTCGTCGATGTAGATCCGGCCGCGGCGACTCTTGGTCATCCGGCCGACCACGTAGCCCCTGAGCTCTTCAAAGCTGCCTTTCAAGAACTCGAAACCATCGTGCGGAGGCCCCACGGTGGGCGCCAACTGTCGTGGAATTAACACGGCAGATGTCCGGTTTAACGGACTTAGTTGAGGAACCATCGCACAGGTTAGCTTGAAGGGGTTAAAAGCACACAAAGGACACAGAGGGTTTATACTAGTTCGGCCCCTTCAAGGAAGGTAAAAGCCTACTTCTAGTTTGGTTTGGTATTGCTTGGGCATCGATGAACAGGGAGCAGATCGCTTGCCTGTGTCTCGACGGGTTGTTTCTCATCCCTGAACCGTCGCCGGGTCGCCCCCTCATATAGACGTGACGCCTGGCCCGGTTTACAGAGTCCCGAGGCCGGCTCATATTTGTGTCCGCCTCGGTCTCTGCTCTTACTCCCTTGTCTGTCAAGTTACACGATCAGGCGGTTTACAAACTGTAACTCTATACATGGGCCCTAAGCCTTCATGGGCCGTAACCTCTACTGAGTTTTACAACTATACAACAACATTATCATAATCCGGTTTACACTAGCCGGTTTATACCTGGTAGTAATATCCCTGACAAATAGCATCAACCCAAGCACAACAGTGGTAACCTTGGAAGGTAATTGCCGGTTTGAACCTTTGAGACAAACGTTGGGACGGCTTAAGCGTGATTGCAATGACATGGGGACACTCATGGGCGCTTTGGTAAAGTATGGGGACTCCGATAATACCAACCACCCAGACGATGATGGAGATAAGTCAAGGAAGGCGAACAAGAATGGTAAGCCACCGTAGCCCAATCCGGCGAATCAAGGTTACAACGGTAAGCGCAAGGCGGATGGTAATTCAGACTTTGTGGCCAACGCCAATGCTCAGGAGGATGGACAGCGTCGCAAGGGTAGATCGCCTCTGCGTAATGGGAGGCCGCCTATTAATCTGGAACGCCAGTTGAACGTACCTTGCCCGAAGCACGGTACACCAGAAAAACCAGCTACGCATCTCTGGAAAGACTGCTTTATTATGCAGGAATTCATGAACCGGAATAGGTATGATCACGGGCCCTCCGGCGGGTCAGGCCCTGATTTCCAAGGTCCGGATTATCAAGGTGGTGGATCCGGTTTAGGATACCACGGTAATAACAGCAACCACAATGGGCACAATCAGCATAACCAGCAGCATGGTCAGGGCGGATATAACAATCAGGGAAATAAACAGCGTCAACAGCAGCAACAATCCGGATATCAGAATAATCCGAAGGAGCTGAGCAGTGGGCAGTATCATGTCTTCACCACGAGCTTGTGCAAGCGTGATCAGAAAGCTCTAAAGAGGGCAGAACATTCTGTTGAACCGGCCGTGCCACATTTCCTGCGTTGGTCGGAGCAGCCCATTGTGTGGAGCGGAGAGGATCATTCGCCCCGTGTTGATAATCCGGGTCAGCTGGCTCTAGTTGTGGCACCACAGGTAGGTGGCTACAAGTTTACCAAAGTACTTATGGACGGAGGAAGCAGCATCAACATTCTGTATTATGAGACTTTCCGGCGTATGGGACTGACAGATAGGAAGCTTCGACAATCCAATACGGTGTTTCATGGGGTGGTGCCCGGTAAATCGGCATACCCAGTTGGCAAGATCGATCTAGAGGTTACCTTTGGAGATGAACACGACTCCAGGTCAGAGACCGTGACCTTTGAGGTGGTAAAAATCAAGAGCCCATACCACGCCTTGTTTGGGCGGCCGGTTTACGCCAAGTTCATGGCTAGGCCGTGCTATGTCTATCTGCAGCTCAAGATGCCAGGCCACAAGGAAACTATTACGATCCATGGGAGTCGCAAGATTGCATTGGAATGCAAGGAAGGTGACACAACTTATGCTGAAGCTGTTTGTGCAACCGAGGAGCTGAAGTTTTACAAGGACAATGTTGATCCGGTAGATATGTCTCCGCTGAAGAAACCAACCACAGAGCATGATCCGGCTTTGAAGTTCAAATCAGCGAAAGAGACCAAGCAGGTGGACTTTGTTCCTGGCGATTCATCCAAGCAGTTCACTCTTAGTGCTAACCTAGATCCAAAATAGGAAAGCACGCTCATCGAATTCAACCGTGAGAACCGGGACATCTTTGCATGGAAGCCTTCTAATATGCCAGGTGTACCGAGGGAACTCGCGGAGCACAATCTCAATATTGATCCTAAGTTTAAACCGGTCAAGCAGTATCTGCGCCGCTTCAATGAAGAGAGGCGCAAGGCTATTGGAGAAGAAGTGGCTAGGCTTTTGGCAGCAGGCTTTATAGTTGAGGTGTTTCATCCAGAGTGGTTGGCTAATCCGGTGCTAGTACTTAAGAAAAATGTCACTTGGAGAATGTGTGTTGATTACACAGATTTAAACAAAGCTTGCCCAACTGATCCCTTTGCCCTCCCCCGTATTGATCAGATCATTGATGCTACGGCAGGATGTGAGCGGCTAATTTTTTTGGATGCATACTCAGGTTATCATCAGATCATGATGGCAGTTAAGGACCAGGAGAAGACGGCCTTCATAACTCCTTTTGGAGCCTTCTGCTATGTTTCTATGCCATTTGGGCTTAAGAGTGCCTAGGCAACCTACCAGCGTTGTGTGCAGAATTGCCTTCATGGACAGATTGGGCGGAATGTTGATGCATATGTAGATGACATTGTGGTGAAATCCAGGAAGGAGGAGACATTGATAACAGACCTGAAAGAGACCTTTTACAATCTCCGGGTTTATAAAATGATGCTTAATTCGGAGAAGTGCGTTTTTGGTGTTCCGGCAGGAAAGATCTTGGGATTCTTAGTATCGAACAGGGGAATCGAAGCTAATCCAGAGAAGATCAAGGCAATTACATCCCCTGCTAAATCGGCGTGCTTCAACGATGTCCAATGCATGGCGGGCCGTATTGCGGTGCTCAGCCGGTTTATAAGCCATTTGGGGGAGAAGGCTATCACGCTTTTATCAGCTGATGAAAAAGACAGATCGCTTCGTCTGGAGTGATGCTGCTGATGCTGCGTTTGAGGACCTGAAGAGGCAATTGGCAAAGCCACCCGTCCTTGCTGCCCCAGTTGACAATGAGCCGCTGTTGTTATACGTGGCTGCTAATGCCCGTGCAGCAAGCGTTGCCATTATGGTTGAGCATAAGGAGGCAGGCAAAGAATATCTGGTTCAGCGACCGGTTGATTACTACATCAGTGAGGTGCTCATTGAATCAAAACGGAGATACCCGCACTGGCAGAAAGTGGTGTATGGAGTCTTCATGGCAAATCGGAAGTTAAAATACTATTTTCAAGGCCATCCAATCACTTTTGTCAGTTCAGATCTGTTGGGGGATATAATCCAGAACAGAGAGGCTACTGGTCGAGTTGCAAAGTGTGCCATTGAGCTTAGCCCGCACGGATTAAAGTATGTGCCCCGTACTGTGATAAAATCTCAAGCATTGGTGGATTTCATCAACAATTGGACAGAGTTGCAAGCACCTGAGGAGAAGCCGAATCACACATATTGGACTATTCACTTTGACGGTTCAAGGCAATTGGAGGGCTCGGGGGCTGGAGTCGTGTTAACTTCCCCACGAGGTGATAAGTTCTGTTATGTCCTCCGTTTAATGTTAACTTGTACTAACAATGCTGTTGAGTAGGAAGCTCTCCTCCATGGTCTGCGGATGGCCAAGGAGATGAACTTAAGCCGGGTTAAGTGCTTTGGCGATTTAGACCTAGTGGCCCAACAAGTATCTGGAAAAAGGGACTCGAAGGATCCACTCATGGCACCATACCGACGAGAGGTGGACGCTGTCGCTGGACACTTCAAGGTCTATCAGGTGGATCCTAGAGACCGGCGAAAGAATGAAGCGGCCGACACATTAAGCCGGCTGGGTTCTCAGCGTAAACCGGTACCACCTAATACTTTCTTGCATGAGTTGCACAATCCATCGGTGCAGTTACCTTCAGAGGAGGACTTAGCTATTCCTGATCTAGAGGCGCAATTGGTCGCGGCACTTCATGTCATTCCGGATTGGACGCTTCATACATGAGCCGTGGTGAGTTACCAGAGGACGAAGTCTTGGCTCGGTAGATAATCCGACGGTCTAAATCAATGACTATTGTCAATGGAGAACTTCATCATCGCAGCGTTTCTAGGGTGTTTCAGCGGTGTGTATCATGTGAGGAAGAGTGTGATATTCTTAGAGAGATTCATGAAGGGGAATGTGGTCATCATGTCGGTTCAAAGTCTTTGGTAGCTAAAGCTTTTCGTCATGGGTTACACTGGTTGACGGGTCATGCCGATACAGAGGACTTGGTCAGAAAATGTGATGCTTGCCAGAAATTCTCACGGTGTGCTCATATACCGGTGCAGGAGTTAAGGATGATTCCAATTACTTGCCAGAAAATGCGACTTGGGGGCTTGATATGGTTGGACCCTTCAAAAGATCCCAAGATAAAAAGACCCACCTTTTGGTGGCAGTGGAAAAATTTACGAAATGGGTTGAAGCGGAGCCTGTCAGTAAGTGTGATGCGGCAACGGCGGTTGAGTTCATCAAAAAGGTGACTTTCCGGTTTGGCTTTCCACACAGCATTATAACTGATAATGGCACCAATTTATCCAAGGGGGCTATGGAGGAGTTCTGTCAATGAGAGCACATCCGCCTTGATGTATTATCAGTAGCTCACCCTCAGTCTAATGGCTAAGCTGAAAGAGCCAATCAAGAGATCTTGCGAGGCCTCAAACCCTGGCTTATGGTTCCTTTACAGAGAACACCAGGTTGTTGGGTGGAGGAATTACCTTCTGAGCTATGGAGCATCAATACTACACCTAACAGGTCTACAGGGTAAACGACTTTCTTCATGGTATATGGTGCTGAAGCGGTCCTCCTTAGTGATATCCGTCATAACTCACCGCGGGTGGCGGCTTACATTGAAGCGGATAATGAAAAATCAAGGCGAGACGTGTTGAACCGGCTGGACGAAGAACGGGACACGACAGCAGCTCGGTCGGCAATTTATCAGCAAGATCTATGCCGGGACCACAGTCGCCGGGTTAAAACCAGGACATTTCAGGAAGGAGATTTGGTGCTCCGGCTCATCCAAGACCAGACGGAGATGCACAAGTTATCTCCACCTTGGGAGGGACCCTTTGTGGTCAGCAAGAACCTGCACAATGGATCATACTACCTCATCGACGTTCGAGAACATAAGGACTCACGTACAGCGGAGGAGGAGACCAAGCGGCCGTGGAACATTGCTCTTCTTCGACCTTACTATGCTTGAGCCATAGGCTCCGCTTTATGTACATATCTTTTGTATATTCTATGATCAATTTAATAAACCAGCGCCCCTGGTAAACTGGGGTATCAGCCGCATTTTCCATAAGAGTATCACATGGGGGCTTCAGCGGGCAAGGGAGTTCCTATGGCCTCTTAAACCGGCGACCCGTCAAGACCATCATAAGGGCACAGCTCTGGTTGCTACCGCAATTTCTACATGATGATGAGGGGCAAAAGAGAGTTTGATGCGTAGCACAACTCAAACATAGGCCCCGACGAGCAATGCTCAAATGCTACCTGGGGGCTCCTGATGCAAGACATCAGCGAGTTGAAAACTCTTGTAGTAAACACGGCTTGGAAGCTTGGTGTACACACCTAAAACCCCGGATTAACCTGCCTGCATCAAGTAAGTCTCGCCGCCCAGGTAAACCTGGTACGACCCGTCGAACGTACACACAAGTCAATCCTTATGGACCCTGAACTTGGTAACGTTAAATTGACAATCATCAAGTGATTACACAAGTTAAATCTTTACGAGATTTTGAACATTGGCAGCATTTGACATTGATGATTTCGTTAAGGATTGCGGACCATCTTAACAGGCTTTGCAAAAAATGGTTAATGACAGTAGCCTGGCAGCTTATAAAAAGCCTCGAATTTGGAGCCTGGCAGCTCGTAAAAAGCCTCGACTACATGGTCTTATTTGCCCCAAAACTTTATTTTTCATTTTTAATGTTTTCTCAAATCTTTATCTTCAAGGTCATTGGTTTTCAACCAAGTCCATTGATTCAAGAGTGGATGACTACAAAGTTGCCACTACATCTGTATTTACAGAGTTATAGTCTGGGTTATAAACACCAGTACTAATTTGCAGTTAAACTGGAGCTCATTGTAACCCGGTTCGGCCTTCATGACGAGCCAACAAATAATCAAGGGAGTCATCAGCACTTACACCTTGGATCGTTCCTGCCGGATTAAGGTTTGTTAAGATACACTTAATCGCAGGTATGGTACATACTTATATTTTGTACACGGTTCAAGTTATCAACTTAGATCATGTGCTTGGGCAGTATGACCCGTCCGGTGGTAAACCGCCAGGACACTTTGAACATTGTTTTATGCAGAAACAGATAGAATAAACCGTCAACAGCATTGCAAGTAGGATATATTTTAGAAATTGCCAATGAAAGCAATCTCACAGATATAGTATCTCAGCTATCCTATTACAAGGCGTTGGAAAGCCCAAAAGAATATCAGTTTTTTTCTCAAACTACTGGGACAGAAGGTTAGACCGGTGCTGGTTTAAGACTCTGCATCAACTCGTCGTGACGATTGAGGGTCAGCCTGCTCTGGGTCTTTGGTGGCTTCTTCCAGCTGTTGGAAATTAGGGGTGCTCCAGTCAATCTTGGCAAGGGCTCGGAAATAAACTTCGTCATTTATAAGTTCTGACGGATCAATGTCAGGAGCGAAGGTGTGCTTAAGGACGGGTGGAATAAGATTTTCAATGTCATAGGATGGACGCTCCACCCGTACGTTCTCCATATCATAGCCTGGGTGATATCTTGATAAGTCTGCTTCATCAGCAAGTTTACTGGCAAGCGGCCACATATCCTTAGTTAAAGCGTGAAGATCATCATTGGAGAAGGCTGATTCGTCTTCCTTCATGCTCGGATAACCATCATTACCTTAGCCGGATCAAAGTCAGGAACCCACGCCTTGGCTCAGGTTAAGGCCATCACAGACCCAGCTCTTGCAGATGACTTCTTTACTTCGACAAGATGGGCAGGCAAAATTGTCAGTTTCTCCAAAGTACCTTGGATGGTGGTTGGAGCCGGTTTATTGTGAGAGATAGCGCTAATGGCCCTTTGAGCGCCGGAATAAAGCTGCTCCACCAAAGTGTATGCAGCTTTCAGTTTCATCCGCACGTCATCGCCAAGATGAGTGATGCGCCTCCCTGCGTAAGCAATATGAGTTAAACCGGAACAGTACTGGATTGCAAAGATAAGCTTATGTCAAGAGAACTTATCGAAGATGGTAGATGTCATATCATTTATTTGCTGCCTCAACCCGGACAGTTCCTCTGTCACCGGGTTCAGAGCAGCCTCAGCATCAATGGCTCTTTTTTCCAAAGCAGCCTTTTCCACCTCCCAAGTTGATCGCTCCGCTTCAAAATCCTTCTTTAGCTTCTCCATATTAGCTAATGCAAGTGAAAACTCATCTTTGACTTTAACAGAAGCAGTCTCTTGGAATTTTAAGCTATCCCGGAGTTCAGTTATTTCAGAAGCCCTCCGCTTCAAGTCAGTCTGCCAAAGATACAAGTATATCAGATAGTCATGGAGCAATTAAATCAAAGTCCCAAGCACATAACAAGTTATGCACTTGAAACATGGGGGCTAATGTACATTTGCAGTAAAAAGCAGGCAATTTTTTCAGACAAGTCCCAAGCACATAACAAGTTATATACTTGTCACTTGGGGGCTAATGTGACATTGTTCTGAACATAGGAAAAGTCCCGGTTCACCCTCAATGAAGTAAACCGGCCCTTGGGGGCTACACCTACAAGTCAAAATTCTATACTTAATCTACTGAAGTTCCGGTTCACCCTGAAAGGCTAAACCGGCACTTGGGGGCTACGATGGACTAAAGGTACAGCTACAAGGCACAAGCAGAAATGAAAGACAAAGGAAAAGAAGTTACCTCCTAACATTCCTTCATTAAATTCACCAAGCCGGCTTCATGGTCACAGCTGGTGTATAGTCGGTTCAAATAACTGGAATGAAGCTCCTGAGCACTGAGCTGAGCATAGCTGGACAAGTCGGTGTTCCACTTGCCTTTGACCTTGTGGAGAAACTCTTCCTTGGCAGTGTGTTTGGCCAAAGCAACAGGCTCTCCTCGGGTGGTAAAACGGGTCCCAGTAATCTCAACGTCATCATTTGAAGCATCAGTTGGCCTAGAAGGATTGGCAGCAGTGGGATTGACGCGAGCAGGACTAGCAGGAGCCGGACTAGCCCGAGCAGGGCTAACCCGGACAGGGCTGGTCGGTTCAGCAGTATGCTCCATGGGGTCGTCCCCCGGAGCAACAATGTCTTCTCGATCCATAGGACGAGGATCATCATGCGGAATTTCAACATTGTCTTCTAAGGGGTTGGCAAGCTCAGGATCGTCTGCCGGTCCAGAAGTGGTATTATCGACTGCCGTTTTACTCAATTTGGCCTTTTTGCTAGGCTTGGGCATACTGAGAAAAGATTAAAGAGATAATGAAAATCTGAAGTCAAAGGTGAAAAGTTAAGCTGGACAGAGTAAAGACAGCTTACCCGTGAATAGTCTTGAGGGCAGGAACTTGTGTGGCGGTCGATTCGCCAGAAGAGGAGAGAGGAGTTTCCTGATAATTCGAGTGAGACGGATTAAGGGGTTGACGAATAACACCTGCTTTGGGGTAAAGAGCAGTTGGAGTAAGTAAAACCTCAGAACGACGCCTTCGAGCCGGAGTGTGCGTTAAACCGGTGGATTCAACCACATGGACACTATGGCGAGTGGTGCGGCGAGCTTCATGTTGCTGTTTCTTCAAAAGAAATTTTGGATCCAGTTGAGCATAAGGATGAGAAAACTCAAATTTCCGGACTACCCGACGAATTTTTGGTGGCGGTGGTTTTGAGTCGGAGGAAAGAGAGATTACCTCAACGTCATCCGCTTTACTGCCTTCAGCAAGACCCTGGGAACAGTTATTATTAATAAAAATGCAGGTAAAAAGAAAGACTAAGGAATCATAAGAACTAGGTGGTACCTTAGAGGCCGGGTCATCTTCCTCCGCATTGGATCCTGATGCGGCAGCATGCTTCTTCTTGTTCCTCTTCACGGCCAGGGTCTTTTTGCGAGCTGGCTTCGCCGGTTTTTCTTGGGTTTTTCTTTTTCAAAAAGGATCGTTTGCCTGTTTAAAGGAATAAAAGTGTATTAAGCCAAGTACTATGGACGGATTAAAACAAAGCAAAGGTACGGAAGGATTTCTTACCGACGGCGGTTTATTGGTCACACAGAAGGGTGCCAAGCTAGTTTTACTACATTCTTCCAGAGGTATATTCAGCAGCTTTTTGATGGATTCATTAACTTCATTCTTTGGAAGCACCATCTCTGTGTGACGCAGAGGGTCCTTGGGATTCCCAGTGTACTCGCACATTAAACAGGAACGCCGACTTAGCGGGAGTATGCTCCAAGAAAGCCAGCAGCAGACGAAGTAAACTCCTGTTAATCCGTTGGCTACTAAGGCTCTGAGATTTGAAAGCTGAGGGGCATATTGAGCTCGTTCTTGGGCACTTAAGCGTTGTGGAAAAGGGTGGTCCTCTGAAAGACGGTGGGGGCGATAACCCGGTAGTGGATTTTCACCCTTTGGAGAAGTGTCTACACAGTAGAACCAAGTTCGATTCCATTCCTTGGGATGGCTGTGGAGAGTGGCGTGAGGGAAGCTAACATCCTTCCTCTTCTGGATAGTCATTCTGCCGAGCTCAGTATTTGGGCCATCATGGAATTCAGTCCGACGGTTTAAATGAAAGAAGTCCCGGAATAGCTCCACTGTTGGCTCCTCTTGTAGATATGCTTCACAAAAGACTTGAAACTTGCAAACGTTGGATAAGTAATTGGGACCAATATCTTGTGGGTGAAGCTGAAAGTTTGCCAATACGTCGCGGAAAAACTTTGACCCAGGAGGGTTGAATCCCCGGGCCAAGTGATCAAAGAAGACAACAATTTCTCCTTCCTTGGGATCTGGAGGACATTCTTTTCCAGGAGCCCTCCAGTGATGGACATCCTTTGGACCTAAAGCACCAATTGAGGCCATCTTTTCTAAATCGTCCTCGGTGATCCGGGATGGGACCCAGTTGCAAGTGACGAACTGTTTGGCTGCGGAAGTCATCCTTTCAAAAGGGAAGGCTGAAAATACAATAAAGGGCTGGTTTGGTAATCTAAGCAGAGTTAAACCGGTAAGTTATGCGAAAGTATCGGTCTAAATGGCGGTTTAAGCAGGGGCCTAATGGTATCTACCGGATTATAATGTTTGGAAACATTAAACCGCCGAACACAGGCAGGTAAGACATAGATCTAAAGTTAAACCGGCGACACAGGCAGATGAGATGCAGATCTAAAGTGTGGGGAAACAACTTTCATACAAACAGCAGTAAGATATGGATCTACAACATATGGAAAACTCAAAAATAATTCAAGTTGTGTTCAGCGAAAACAGTGAAAGCCCTAAACAGATTCAGTTTAACTAGCAGCATTGGGAGAAATAAGATTACAATGACGGAGCGGAGCTATGCTTACGGTGGTTGACCTAAAGTTTGAGATCTACGGCTAAATACTGTCTATGGCGAAGAACCGCGAAGAACAGGAACTCATCTATGAGCTCGCATGAAACCCTAGAACGGAGATCTACGGGAAGGGAAGAAGTGGACGTACTCGAGGCGACGGGTGCGGAGAGGCGCCGGTGAGTTTCTGGAAGCATTCAGGTTGATGCAGCGGCCAGGCTTGACGAAGAAGACGGGTTCGATCGACAACGGCGGAGCTTGAACATTAGAGGACAGAGGAAGAAGAAGCAAGGGGGGGAAAAGAGATGCCCCTTGGCCGTATTTATAAGCCGAAGGGATAAAACGGCAGGCACGGGAATCGAGGAGCCCAAAAAGCGGATATGGATGATGTTGTCGCCTCGATCTTCGGAGCTTTAATGAGTAAAGGTAAAAAATAGGTATAATTATTAAATGCGCAGATGGCGTCACGACGGTTTATAGTGATCTGAGGAGATGACGTCATGCAGGTTTACAAAGCATGCTGAAGCTGCAGAAAGGACAATCTATACAAGACTTTGAAGATTGACATGAACAGGTTCAAATCAATCTGGGGCCTAATGTCAGGGATATTACTACCAGGTATAAACCGTCCAGGAGGGGTCGGTTTACGTTATCAAGATTATTTTATCAAAGGCCCAGCGGAGCATAAAGTAGGAGATTTCAGCCCAAGGGGTTTAGAGCCCAAGTGTTAGGGCCCATGATTTGTAAACCGTCATACTATGTAACTTGGGATGTATGATAGAAAGAACAGAGACCGAGGCGGGCACGTTTATGAGCCGGCCTCGGGACTCTGTAAACCGGACCGGGCGTCACCTCTTATATAAAGGGACGATCCGACGATGATTCAGGACAGACAACGACAGCTTGAGACACAGGCAAAGCGGATTCGCTCCCTAGTCATCGAAACCCTACAAATACACACCAAACTAGACGTAGGCTTAAGGGGATGAACTAGTATAAAATCCATGTGTCCTTGTCCGCATTAACCCCTTTAAGCTAACCCGTAGCGATGGCCTCATGACTAAGTCCTTTTGCTAGGACATCTGCCGTGACAAAACCACGACAGTTTGTGATGTGCTTACTTTTTTACCCAGTCGCGGCTAGTATGTACCATGTACTGCAGACCGCCAGACATACGCGACAGTGTTGACATCATCTGAGCGTGTGTGTGGTTGTCCAGTTGCATGTCGTTCACTAACTGGTCTGTCAAAGGATCGTCTTTTTTGTGCGATCGCATGTGCAAAAGCATCCCAGGGCTTTCCAGCATATTGTGATTGTGGTCGAGTTCAACCTTTTCTATCACAAATTTGTCATCCTTCCTCTTTTTGACTCTAATCTTTGCCTTGCAGTCAATCCTTTTTGATGTCTTCTGACGTTCCCGGTGATAATCTGACACAGTCTGCTTGTGCGTCCCTTCTCTTGAGCAGACAATGTAGGCATTTGTCATGTGTTTTGCCCTCTTGCGTATGCCAAACCCTGCACATCTTGCACAATTGTTGTAAAAGTCACATGCCTTGTGTCGGTGTACTAAGGTAGGGGTACCTCAGTACCCCAACTTGTGCACGGGCAGTAGCAGCTTCCCGCGGCAGGGCTTACCACGTGCTCGTCGGAGACCTTTTCTGATCCACATAAAACCATTCAAAAACAAAGTATACAAGACAGAAGATCAAGGCCCCGGCAAGTGTAGCTTGCCGGGAAGGCCGTCCCAGGCTCAAGGTTACCTCACTAACACGAGACCCTGGCAAGAGGAGCTTGCCAGGAAGACCAGAAGATTACATTTCAGAAGACATGCCTCGGCGCAGCATGCGCCCCGGCAGGGCCCGGGGAGCGACAAGCTTCAGAGCCCGGCAAGCTTCCGGGCCCGGCAAGGTCAAGGCCCCGGCAAGGTGCACCTTGCCGGGGAGAGTTACGCTGTGTGCCCGCGCTCCAGCTCATCGAACCACGCATCGTCCTGGGGCCATTCCTGGGACGCGTGGCGGATGGCTGTGCAGCCTGGGGGAGACGGTGGCACTACACGGTGACGAAGCCATCGCCGTGGCAAACTGGGACGCAAGGGCGGGCGCTTTTAGGGTCGACGGCGACGGGCATTTAATGCTCTTGTCCCCCACTGTCAAAGTAGGTGATGACCACTGTTCATCCACTGTTGCTCCACTATCCCCGCACTGTTACAACTACCACCACAGTTACATTTTACCCCTTTTTCTACGTTGACACCTGTCGGTGACCCCTTGAGCTATAAAAGGAGGCCCATGCACAACGTAGAAAGGGTTCAGAACCTAGATCACTCATTCGCCCGGTGTAGCTAGTTCTTCAAGCTCCCGAGCTCTCCAACTCAATACAAACTAAGCAGGAGTAGGGTTTTACGCGTCCGTCGCGGCCCGAACCTGGGTAAACTGCCCGCGTGCTCTCTACGATCTGCTCTTTGTGCCACCTCCGCTCCCTTACCGCACGAACAAAGGGGCTCCGGTCCCATAGGTGCTCGTGGTGGACAGTTTCCCCCGACATCTTTGGCGCGCCAGGTAGGGGGCGTCGAGGTTGTGCGAACCTGATCCGGCGTTCACGCGGGCACATTCTTCATCAACCTCTCCAGCTACATCATCTTCATCAGCAACAACAGCATGGCCCCGAAGAAGAAGGCTTCGGAGGTCGGAGGCCCGTCCGCGTCTGTTCCACCGCCACCTGAGCCAACGGTGGGTGGAGGAGACGCCGTCGGAAGGGTGTTCGCCGGCGAGGAGACTCGCGGCGCCACGAAATCCAAGGACAAGACGGATGACCGAGCCTCGGTCTCCATGGATGCGCGACGTCCATCTCAGCAAACGACAACCCAACAGCGCCGTGGTACAGGAGGTACCATCCGCTTGCTGGGGCAAGGGCAAACCGGAGGTTCGCGGGATGCTCCGGACCACCGTCCGGGCACGAGCAAGGTGCGGTCACCGGGGCGGGAAGCTGCTCCTTCTAACCCCGTTAGGAGTCCGAGCATATCCCGCTCCTCGCACCGCTCGCCCCCGCTCCCCTCCTCTCCAGCAGAAGCACTCGCAAGAGCGCAACTGCTCCTCAACTTCCCTCCAGCGGCAGACAAGGCCGAAGACTGGAGGGCAACCATTCAAAGACTGATCGTCTTCGCCAACAACGACTCTCCGCAGCACCAAGCGACCTCGCGGCCACGGCAAGTCGAGAAGACGAAGGCCGATGGCGACAAGACCGCCGGGGGTGCAACCACCGTGCACTCCCCGCCGCGGAAGCAGAAGACGCCACCCCACCGGATCAACGTCGACGACGACTCTAGTCGTCGGATCCGCGGGCTCGTCGGGACCAGCGCCAAGTCCTTGACGACCGGCGACAAGAAGACGCTCGAACGACGATCGAGCGCCGCCGAGAAGCTCGGGGACAATCAGATCAGCGAGCCGGGAACGCTGTCGACACGCACGCGCCCGGTGAACCAGGCGACTTGCCGTACGCGGCAGGTTGCCCTGCGTTTACCCGTGAGCTGCGACGCGTCCAGTGGCCCAGCATGAAGAACTTCAAGCCCGACGTACCGGAGAAGTACGACGGCAAGACGCACCCCTCGGAGTTTCTCAGCATCTACACCATCGCGGTGCAGGCTGCCGGGGGGCGCGACGAGAAGATATTGGCGAACTACTTCCCGCTAGTGCTTAAGCCAAAAGTCCGTTCTTGGCTTATGCATTTGCCGGAAGGCTCCATTTCTTCTTGGGCAGATCTTTGCCATCAATTTGTTGGCGCCTTCACGGGCGGCCACAAACCCCACGGCCAGGAGAGTGATCTCCACATCTTGGCCCAGAAGGAAGGAGAACCTCTGCGCAAGTACATACAACGTTTCAGCCGCGTGCAGCACAACATCCCCGACGTCCACCCTGCCGCGGTTATCAGTGCGTTTCATCAGAACGTACGTAACCGCCGCATGCGTGAGGAGATGGCCATGACCAAGATACGGGATGTCAGCGAGCTCTATGCTCTAGCTGATAAGTGCGCACGCGCCGAGGAGGGAAGGAGACTCCCCGGAGAGGATGCTGGCGCGGGGGGAAGCGACAGCGAGGATGCCGCCCTGGCAAAGAAGAGCCGGCGGCGGAACAATAGAAGAAAGAACAAGAAGGAAGTGCTTGCCGTCGAGAAGTCCGGCAAGGAGGCTCCCGCCAAGCAAGCACAGGCTGGCGGCTCCGGCAAGGAGCCTGCCCCTGTAGCGGCAGCCGACAAGCAGGACGGCTCCGACAAGCAATACTGCAAGATCCACCGCACCAAGGGCCACGACCTCTCCAACTGCAAACGCGTCGAATACCTCGTCGAGCAGTAGAAAGCTGAGTACGAGCGGCGCGACAAGGAGAAGGCCCAAGGTGGCGGAGGAAAGCCAAGCAAGAAGCGGCCATTCAATGGCCGGGGAGGACGCCGCGGCAAGGCCAAGCAGCGGCAAGGTGACCGACCTCCCCGGGGCCGCGACAAGGATGAAGAAGACGACGACGATGACATGGAGGAAGAAGATAACAGCGAGCAGGAGTTCCAGAAGGCCACAGAAGTCCTGTGCGTCGACGGCGGCGCCTCTCTGCATACTTCCCACCGCCAACTCAAGCAGTGGGTGCGGGAAGTAAATGCAGCAGAGCCGCCCGTTGAGTCGCGCAGGCTCCTCAAGTGGTCCAGCACGCCCATCATTTTTTATCTTGAGGATCACCCTGACCGCACCACTGCGGTCGGGTGCTTCCCGATGTTGGTCTCACCAACCATCCGCAACCTCAAGGTCACCAAAATGTTGGTTGACGGCGGGGCCGGCCTGAACTTGATCTCCTCGGCTGTGATCAAGAAACTCCAAATCCCAGACGGCGAGCTCGAAGAGACCGGTTCCTTCCAAGGAATAAACCCGGGGAGGAGCAAGCCCAAGGGGAAGATAACTCTGCCCGTGACCTTTGGCGGGGAGCTCAACTTCAGGACTGAGCACATCACATTCGACGTCGCCGATATACCATTGCCATATAATGGTATACTCGGCCGTCCCGCCCTCGCCAAGTTCATGGCAGCTTCCCATTACGCCTACAATGTACTCAAGATGCCGGGGCCGATAAGCGTCATCTCTGTCCATGGCGACAAGAAGGACGCGCTTATCTGCGCCGACAAGATCTACCGGGATGCAGCAGCCGCAGCAGAGAAGGACACACTTGCCGCTGAAGCTCCCGGGGGGAAGAAGACGAAGACCAAGTCCGGCAAGTGCTCTGGGGCCCACTCCGGCAACCGCACCTCTTTAGAGTGCTGCGCTGCCGTCGAGGACGTTCCATCGAGCTCCACCGGCAAGTGCAAGAAGGGGATGGCCGCTCCTCCGGCAACCAAGAAGGTGTCCGCCAAGGAGGACGGCACTGGTGGTACCTTCACCATCAATGCCACACTTGACAGCAAATAGGAAAGCGCGCTCGTTGCCTTCCTGCGGGCGAATGTCGATGTGTTTGCCTGGCAACCATCTGACATCCCCGGGGTTCCCAGGAAGGTAATTGAGCACAAGCTTGCTGTTTGTCCTCATGCGCGGCCCGTCAAGCAGAAGGTCAGGAAGCAAGCCGTGGAGCGCCAAGAATTCATTGTCGAAGAGATCAAGAAGCTAGAAGCAGCAGGCCTGGTTAGAGGCGTGATCCATCCCACGTGGTTGGCAAACCCAGTTGTCGTGCGTAAGGCCAACGGGAAGTGGAGACTGTGTATAGACTTCACCGATGTGAATAAAGCATGTCCCAAGGATCCATTTCCCTTGCCGCGCATTGACCAGATCATTGACTCCACTACCGGATGTGATCTGCTATCTTTTCTTGACGCATATTCAGGCTACCACCAGATTTTCATGGCCAAGGAAGATGAAGAGAAGACTACATTTATCACTCCATGCGGCACATATTGCTTCATACGCATCCCCTTCGGATTGAAGAATGCAGGCTCCACATTTGCAAGGGTAGTGCACACTGCTTTTGAGCCACAGATCCACAGGAATGTAGAAGCTTACATGGATGACATAGTGGTGAAGAGCAAGAGCAAGGATACCCTGATCCAAGATTTGGAAGAGACGTTTGAGAACCTGCGCAAGATCCAGCTTAAGTTGAACCCCGAGAAGTGCATCTTTGGAGTCCCCTCCGGCAAGCTTCTCGGGTTCTTTGTGTCATAGAGGGGGATTGAAGCCAACCCCGACAAGATAAAAGCCATCGAGCAGATTGAAGCCCCGAAGCGCGTCAAGGATGTCAGGAGACTTGCAGGTTGTGTGGCTGCCCTCAGTAGGTTCATTTCGAAGTCTGCAGAACGCGCCCTGCCTTTCTTCAAGATTCTGAAGAAGGCAGGTCCTATGAAATGGACTCCGGAAGCGGAGGCAGCGCTGCAAGACTTGAAACAGTACCTATCCTCCACTCCAATACTTGTCGCACCTAGGCCACAGGAGAAGTTGCTGCTATACCTAGCGGCAACCAACCAGGTGGTTAGTGCTGCGTTAGTAGCGGAGAGGGAGGCCGACGAGGAGTCAGCACCACCGGCAAGCGAATCCAGCGACAAGCAGGGGGCTCCTCCGACAAGCTCTGGCCCCGACAAGGACGACTCTGCGGAGGAGCAAGAAGAAGTGCAGAAGAAGATGGTGCAGCGCCCAGTGTATTTTGTAAGTCCCCTCTTGCAGGGAGCTAGATCAAGATACTCCGGGGTGCAAAAGTTGCTTTTCGGCCTCCTCATGGCCTCGAGAAAGCTGCGCCATTACTTCCAAGCACATGAGATAAAAAGTGGTCACTCGCTTTCCGCTGAAGAGGATATTGCACAATCCAGAAGCGACAGGCAGGATCGTTGAGTGGGCACTGGAGCTGTCAAGCTTTGGTCTCAAGTTTGAGAGTACTTCAACTATCCAGAGCCGAGCTTTGGCAGAGTTCATAGCTGAATGGACCCCGACGCCCGATGAAGAAGTTCCAGAGACAAGTGTACCCGTACAAGAAGCGACAAATGAATGGGTAATGTACTTCGATGGTTCCTTCTCGCTGCAAGGCGCCGGTGCCGGCGTGGTACTCATCGCGCCTACCGGAGAGCACCTCAAGTATGTTATCCAGATGCACTTTCCCAGGGAGCAAGTGACAAACAATACTGCTGAGTACGAAGGCTTGCTTGCCGGCCTCAGGATTGCGGCCGAACTTGGGATCAGAAAGCTAATTGTGCGGGGAGATTCTCAGTTGGTGGTCTGACAAGTTAACAAGAGTTACCAGAGCCCTTTGATGGAAGCTTATGTAGATGAAGTGAGGAAACTTGAAGAACACTTTGAAGGTCTACAAATGGAGCACGTTCCAAGAGCTCAAAATGACATTGCAGATGGCCTTTCAAAGTGTGCTGCAATGAAGTTACCTGTGGAACCAGGGACCTTCCTGCTCAAGCTGACTCAGCCATCCGTTACACCATCTATTGGGCAACCCAAGAAGAGAAAGTTGGTCTCCGGCGACTACTTGCCGGCGGATCTTCCTGAAACCGCCGCCAAGGTCCCCAAGATCAACGATCAGACTGCTGAGGAACAGTTTGCTCCTGCAGATCTTCGGATCTGTACAGTTGAAGCAAACGTTCCCGACAAACCGGAGCAAACTGTTCCTGATAAACCTCGCCCCGGCGAGCTTGCCGGGGGACCATCCGCTCCGGCAGAACCAGAGGTTCTTGCCGTAGAAGCTGGGGTTCCCGCAGCGGCCCTCATGCCTTTAGTCCTCGCCGTTGAGCCTCAGGCTCCAGCGTGGGCGCAGCAGATCGTCCGTTTTCTGCAAACTGGAGAACTTCCCGACGACCCAGAAGAGATAGAGAAGATAACCAGGCAGTCAAGTATGTACCAGTTCGTGGATAACGAGCTGTACAGAAGAAGACTCAATGGTGTCAGGTTGAAGTGCATTTCCAGAGAAGATGGACAGAGGCTGTTGGCAGAAATACATGGAGGCATATGTGGCCACCACATTGGCGCAAGGGCACTTGCCGGGAAGGCGTTCCGGCAAGGGTTTTTCTGGCCAGAAGCCCTCCAAGATGCAACTGCACAAGTAACCAAGTGTGAAGCGTGCCAGTTCCATGCCAAACAAATTCATCAGCCAGCTCAAGCTCTCCAGACAATCCCTTTGTCCTGGCCCTTCTCGGTCTGGGGGCTCGATATCCTCGGCCCTTTCCCTCGAGCTGTCGGGGGCTTTGAGTACTTGTACGTTGCAATCGACAAGTTCACAAAGTGGCCAGAAGTGGAACCAGGGGGAAAGGTGACAACACAGTCAGCGGTCAGGTTCTTCAGGTCGATTGTTTGCCGTTTCGGGATCCCTAACAGGATCATCACCGACAACGGTACACAATTTACTAGTCGCACCTTCATGCAGTACGTCCAAGACCTTGGCGCCAAGGTCTGTTTCGCTTCTGTTGCTCACCCGAGGAGCAACGGTCAAGCAGAGAGGGCAAATGCTGAAGTGCTGCGCGGACTCAAGACGAGGACCTTTGACAGGCTGCGCAAGTGCAGAAGAAACTGGATAGAGGAGCTACCGACGGCTCTTTGGTCAATCAGAACGACACCAAGTCGAGCCACCGGACAGACACCCTTTGCTCTAGTCTATGGAGCAGAGGCAGTTCTCCCCAAGGAACTCGTATACGGATCTCCTCGAGTGCTCGCTTATGATGAGCTCGAGCAAGAGCAACTGCGACAAGATGATGCATTGCTCCTCGAGGAGGAACGTCTCCAGGCTGCTGTACGAGCTGCTCGATACCAGCAAGCCTTGCGCCGCTATCATAGCCGCAAGGTTAAGGCCAGGAATCTCGAGGAAGGCGACCTTGTTCTTCGGCGTGTTCAGTCCGCCAAGAATTCCAACAAGTTGACGCCGAAGTGGGAAGGCCCTTATCGGGTGAGACAAGTCACGAGGCCCGGCGTTGTCCGCCTTGAGACCGAAGAAGGCTTACCGGTGAGCAACTCCTGGAACATAGAGCATCTTCGCAAGTTTCATCCATAAGGCGCGGTTGCCGTGATCCGTTCCGGCAACCACCTTTTGTACAAGCCTTGCCGCTGTTGCATGTAACCCTTTGTACAAAGCCGGGCGCAGATCCCGTGCATCAGTAAAGCTTTTGTGTTTTGCGCTATTTGCCTTCTCCATGCTCTTCTTTGTTATTTGCATGCATTATTTGGCATCTTGTGCAACACACATATCCGGTAAGCATTAGCACGCCGAAAGGCCATATACTTGTTTCCCTCTTCTTTTTCTTTCCCTCTTAAGCAGAAAGAATGTTCCTCGCGCACAAGTTTGCCGGGGGGGAAGGAGATGGAAGATGAACCAAGTGCTGTTCAAGAAAGAGAAGCCTTGTCGGAGAAGCAAGCAATATATGGAAGCTAAGTCACCAGAATTTGAGCAATTCAAATTTTTAAATTTTGGTTATCTTCCTTGAACAACCACGCTTTGTATGGAAAACCTGTGCGCGGAGGAACCTACCCGTGGCTAGCCGCACCCTTATCTTGTTTTCGAGTACGCTCAATGACTTAAGTGAGCTGCGACAAGTGTCGCGCCCTTGTTTCGTTTTCAAGTTCACTCAGCAAGCTAAGTGCGCTGCGACTAGCTGCGGCAAGGTTACTTGCCGGTAAGACCTTTGCCAGCAGGCTGCTCAGAGTCCAGCACTCAGCGCTCGCGGCAAGGGCCCCTTGCCGGCAAGTCCCCTAGAAGCGTAGGGTTAAAAGCATACAAAGTAAAGGACCAAAACAAGGGAGATAACACTGCATCAATTGATCGAAATAAGATAATATCTTACAAGAAGTAACTTGTCGCAACGACTAATAAGTTTGTGTCCATGGCAGACTATGCAGCAGCAAAAGAGATAAAGAAAAGGAGGCCTAATCTACGCGGTCGCCTTCAACCCTGGAGATCTTGTTCAGCTTGGCGATGATGTGGGCGACCTGCGCCTTCAGGGCCTCCATATCCGCGTCGGCCGGCAAGCTGCGGAGAACGTTGACGAGGTTTATGCCAGGGTTGCGGTACACTATCTTCGTCAGGACGCGCTCCAAAGTTCCCGCGCAGAGCTGGCGTGACTCCTCGGCCAGTTGCGCGGGAAACTTCTTCTGAAGATTTGCAAGAGCCGGCGCGACCCCTCTGAAGAAAAGGCTGAGCTTGGCGTTGTGGGGGAGGTTTGGATCCGGAGAGTATATGAGATGCTCAACCCTCAGCGCCATCAGCTCCTTGTCGATGCTAGCTGCAGAAGCCACCAGATCCTCAGTCCATACCTCGACGGTCTGGCGGAAGTTGTTGGTTGCAGTAGTGGCGCTCTCCACCAGACCTCGCTCTTTGCGGAGCTCGTCCTTCAGTTTGGTCTCGCGCTCCCGGACGGCGTCGAGCGAGTCCTTCAGCGTGGAGACTTTCAGCTCCAGATCTGCAATCGAGTCCTTGGCGGCCTTCAGCTCGTCGCCCTGCTTGGAGAGGCGTACCTGGAGCTCCGAGTTGGTATGCGCATCCTTCTCGCGCTCTATGTTGAGCGCGGTGACCCTATCCGTGCTCGCCTTCAGGTACTCCTCCAGCTGCGCCACCTTAGCCTCGAGGTCTTTCTTCGCGGTCTCCGCGGTGGCTGCGGCGGCCTTTGCTTCTTTCAGCTCCCCGCCAAGGGCCTGCTCCCGGGCGGTAAGGTCTTCCTCGTGAGCGTCGAGGTTGACTTTCCGTTGGGTGAGCTCTCCTTCTCGCCGGGACAGCGCTTCTCCGGCGAGTCGCTGCTGCTCCTCGGCCTCAGCCTTCTCCAGGAGCCACTCTTGATATTCTCCAGCGAGCCTCTCGCGCTCCTCCGCCAAGTCGCGGAGGGCCGCCTGGTTGGCGGCGCGGAGCTCCGCGGCGCGCTTCTCCATATCAGCTGCGGCCTTGGCGGTGAGGGCCTCCCGAGACTCAAGCTTCGCCTGCCTGGCCCGGTAAAGGACCAGGAGCCGGTGGAGCAACTTCTCCTCCTCGGGCTCGTCACTCCCGCCAGGCGCCTCGACAATCTTCAGCCCCGCGGAGGCGAGGACCTCTCCATCAAAGGCCTCTCCCTCCGCGGGGGCTCGCGACGAGGATCCCCACGGCACTTGGATGAAGACGCCGTTGGGAGCCTCAAGGTAGAAGCCCGACTGCTCCTTTCCGGCGGAGGGGTCGGCGGCCGGCGCAGCGCTAGACGCTCCTGCCGCCTCCGGGCCGGCAGTATGGCCGCCGTCCCCCTCCCCGGCCGCTGCGTCTGCGGTCGGGGCAGTCTCCTCCGCGGCAGGCTCGGCGGCTCCCGCCATGTCTTCAACAACAGGGGCGTTGCCGCCGTCGCCCTGCACGCCCTCCTCCTCGACGACGATCTCCGTCTCCATCCGCTCCGGGGGAGGAGGATCTGATAGAAGAAGAAGAAAAAGAAAGGAAAAAGTTCAAGCAAATATCCAAAAAAAGACAAGTCCGAGAAGACGAAGTTACAAGACCTACCTTGGCGGACTTCGTCGACGGCAGGCTCCCTCGCCGGGGAGCTCTCCCTTGGCGGGGTGGCCACCCTCGCCGGGCTGCTCGCCCTTGGCGGGGTACTCGCCCTTGGCGGAGTACCCGCCCTTGGCGGAGCGCTCTCCCTCGCCGGAGAGTTCGTCCTTGGCGGGGACGGCGGGGCCTGCGGCTCCTCGGGAGTGATCTCCGGGTGCTCCTGTGGCTGCGGCTCCACCTCTGCACAAGACAATCAAGACAAAACAGAACGACAAGATGTTAGTACAAGACAAAATCCTCAAGCGCGCCCGACAAGCGGAAAGATTGAAACCAGACTTACGCTGGGGGCTGCGCTGGGGGCTGCTCCTCGGAGCAGCGCTCGGGTCCGGCAAGCTCGTCGCCGGCGCGTCCCCTGTCGCCGCGATGGGCGAGTCGTCCTCGACCTCGACTACGGGAACCTTGGCCTTCTTTGCCGCTCCCTGGGCCAGGGTCCTGAAATCAAAACAAGAAGCAAGATCAGAATCAGCAAAGAAAGAATCAAGACAGAATTGAAGAAGCTACAGAATACAAGTCCTTACTCCTGTTCCTCGTCGTCGTCGTCGTCGCTCAGGGCGGAGAAGTCGAACTCCACCTGAGGCGCGTCTGCACGAGGGGCAGGAGGAGAAGGCTCCCTCGGGCGCTTGGCAGTCCCCGGGGCTGGGGGCTGCGAAGACCCGGCCCCTGTGGACGCCGAGGCCCGGGGAGCGGGCGGAGCAGCCGCTCCGCTCTGAGAAGACCCTCCTCCCCTTGGCGCTGACGTACGGGGCGCCTCCGCCGCAGCCTGTGTGCGGGGCGCCTCCGCCGCGGTTGGTGCGTCGGGCGCTCCCGTCGCGGCTTGGCTCCCCCGGGTAGCTCGCGCCGCCCGGTGAGCTGGTTGTTGTCGGGGCGCCTGCGCCCTCGTCGCCGTCGTCGCCTTGCGGAGGCGCTTCAGCGGAGATCGCCTGGGACTTGCCCGAGGCGGGGAGGTCTCCGATGATGAAGAGGCGTCGTCGTTGAGCCCCAGGGACCCGCCGGAGCCCTCGCCGGCCCCGGCATCCTCCTCCTCCTCCTCCTCGGCCGGCTCGCTGGGCCCAGCGCCCTGCCCTGCGGCCGTGCTCCCTCCGGCACCTCCGCTCCCTCCGGCGCCTCCGCTCCCTCCGGCGCCTCCGCCCCCTCCGGCGCCTCTGCTTCCTCCGGCGACGTCGCCCCTCGCGGCGGCCTCTGTCACGATCCCGGGGATCCCAGCATACCTCAGAGAGGGGACCCCGGCGAGCTCGTCGGGCGGAAGCTTAAGCAGCCTGTGGATCTCCGCCTCCTCTGCTTGGCACGACGCTTCCGCAGCCTCTGCCTCTTCAACCGTGAACCCGAACTCTCCTGCCGCTGCAGCTGCGGCGGCCTCTTCTACTCGGGAAGCAATATAAGCAATCTCCCGGTCAGTGGTGTCCCGAGTGAGCCCCTTGATCTCCTCCTTGTTCTTCGGCACCTCCACCAAGTTGTCGAAGAAGCTCATGATGGCATCCGGCTTGGGCGCTATCCATGTTGGATCGACGCCGTGCGAGTCGCATGCGGGCATCATTGCGCGTAAGGGGTCCCGGGCCGTGCTGTTGCATAGGGGCACCACTCCCCGGGGAGCTCTAAACCATTCCGGGTGGGCCGGGTCGTGCTTAAAAAGCTCCCGGACCATCCCCTTCAGCTCCAGCGACGTGAAGTTGAAGTTTAGCCCTGGGCGCAGTCTCATAATGTCCGCCGCGTTGCCATACTCCCATGCTGGCCTCTTCCTCTCCTGTAGAGGGGCAATGCGGCGGCGGAGGAAGTCTGCTCCTACCTCTCCGATGGTCAACTTGGCTACCCGGAGACGAAGAATTCTGACAAGGGCGACGTTGAGCTTGATGTCGTCCGAATCCAGCTCGCTCCAGTCCCTGCCGCGCACTATGGCTGTTGTGCGCGGCGCGGTGAAGGGCTGCGGCTCGTCCTCTACTATCCAGCACCAATCCGCGCGCCACTCCTCCCACTTGCCGCGGAGCTCCCCTTGCAGATAGGATTCCTTCTTGTTCAAGCGGAAGACCCAAGAGATACCCCCGGAGAGGGGAGCGCCGGCCTCTAATCTAGGCGTAAAGAAATGCCTAAAAAGCGCTACATTTGGATAGTTCCCAATATAGTTTTCGCACAGATGTGCGAAAACCGCCATCATGAGGATGGCGTTGGGGGTGAAGTCTAAAAGGTGGAGGTTGTAGGTGTTCATGATATCACAGAAAAATTCAGAGAAGGGAGGACAAAGGCCGCAGTGGAAGAAAACAACGAAGAAGAAATACCCGCCGGGGTACATATCCTTGGCGGCGGCGGGATAAGCTCTGGTCCGAGGATGCGCCTTGGTCTCCTTCGCCCAGAATAGGTAGTACTTGTTCCAGAGCTCCCGCGCGCCGAGCCTTGGCGCGAAGACGACATTCCTCTTCCGTAGAAGAGCGAGCCTCGCCGCCTGCTCAGATTTCTCTTTCTTGGCCTTCTCCGCCTTCGCCTTCTCGGTCTTCGGGGCCATGGCGGAGGCGGCGAGGAAAGGGGGAGCAAGGAGTCCGGCGGCGCCGCAGATGCGAAAGACGGCGGAGGAGGTGTGGAGGCGGAGCGCTGAGGGGAATTTCTGGAGATGGAAGAAGCAATGAAGGCGAAGTAAGGTAACGGCCCCTGCTTCCTCTGCTTTTAAGGGGGAAGTGGGGGACACTCCACATTTCCCATTAAAGAACGTGGCCACGTTCCCTCCCACGACGCCGCAATCGACACGTGCAGTTACGGAGGGACGCGGCGGATGCGGAAGGGAATTCGACGTGCCGTGGGCCGCGCGTGCCCGTGCACTGTTTTGGGCCTGGCCCAACAGCGCTCGGCACCGTGTGTGGCCCAGGCCCGGGGGCTCCTGTCGGTGTACTAAGGTAGGGGTACCTCAGTACCCCAACTTGTGCACGGGCAGTAGCAGCTTCCCGCGGCAGGGCTTACCACGTGCTCGTCGGAGACCTTTTCTGATCCACATAAAACCATTCAAAAAAAAAGTATACAAGACAGAAGATCAAGGCCCCGGCAAGTGTAGCTTGCCGGGAAGGCCGTCCCAGGCTCAAGGTTACCTCACTAACACGAGACCCTGGCAAGAGGAGCTTGCCAGGAAGACCAGAAGATTACATTTCAGAAGACATGCCTCGGCGCAGCATGCGCCCCGGCAGGGCCCGGGGAGCGACAAGCTTCAGAGCCCGGCAAGCTTCCGGGCCCGGCAAGGTCAAGGCCCCGGCAAGGTGCACCTTGCCGGGGAGAGTTACGCTGTGTGCCCGCGCTCCAGCTCATCGAACCACGCGTCGTCCTGGGGCCATTCCTGGGACGCGTGGCGGATGGCTGTGCAGCCTGGGGGACACGGTGGCACTACACGGCGACGAAGTCATCGCCGTGGCAAACGGGGACGCAAGGGCGGGCGCTTTTGGGGTCGACGGCGACGGGCATTTAATGCTCTTGTCCCCCACTGTCAAAGTAGGTGATGACCACTGTTCATCCACTGTTGCTCCACTATCCCCGCACTGTTACAACTACCACCACAGTTACATTTTTACCCCTTTTTCTACGTTGACACCTGTCGGTGACCCCTTGAGCTATAAAAGGAGGCCCATGCACAACGTAGAAAGGGTTCGGAACCTAGATCACTCATTCACCCGGTGTAGCTAGTTCTTCAAGCTCCCGAGCTCTCCAACTCAATACAAACTAAGCAGGAGTAGGGTTTTACGCGTCCGTCGCGGCCCGAACCTGGGTAAACTGCCCGCGTGCTCTCTACGATCTGCTCTTTGTGCCACCTCCGCTCCATTACCGCACGAACAAAGGGGCTCCGGTCCCATAGGTGCTCGTGGTGGACAGTTTCCCCCGACACCTTGTTGTACGTGGTGAACTTCATTCCAGCGGCAGGTATGAGGTTCAGCGGCATGTTTTTATCCTGCATTAAGTGCAATGCTCTATGAGATAATTTGTTATGTTCTGTTTATTAAATACGAGGAGTGCATACGAGTTTAATAAAGCATTGCAATGTTCTTAAGTTTTCAGAAGAATCCAATGTATTAGATGCTAGGTCAAACCTCACAAGAAATATCAGTGTGCACTTCAATGTTATCTGAATGGACTGCAACTATCATTATTATTTTTCAGAACATAAACTTACATGTGTGTAGAGTCGTTCACCCGATGGTGTTTGCAGCTCGCCGGGTTGTATTGGACATGGTTGGGTTATAGAAGATCTGTGTAGTTGAGGATCTCGTGGCGGCAATAGTGAGGAGGATTTGTACCTGCTGTTGACTTTTGACCGAGGCACCATTGGTGGTCGCAATGTCAAAGTTGATGTAGAAGGTCTGCTTGGGGCTCTGTTTTTTGGTGCAGCAGGTGGACGCTGAGCTATTTTTTGGGGTGCAGCAGGTGGACGTGGTGGTAATCTAGTGTTGTGACGATGTGTCAGTGGGTTGGTTTGAAAATTTTGGAGCGGTGGCACATCATCATAGTCATAATCATCATCTGCTGCAACATCGTGTTTAACTGCATCATCATTGTCTGTTCGGACATGTTGTCCAAATGTAGTGAACTCGTGCTTATACTCTGGGTTGAGAACAGTTATTGGCTCATCTTAATCATCATCATATTCATCATGCCGTTGGTGAGTTCCCTCCCAGACGAATGTGACATTATTGTCATCTTCGACTACCTCTTCTTCCTGGAAAAAATACTCTTCCAGAGAGTACTACGCCCTGCTTGTTGTTGTGAAGAACCCTCGAGGAATCTCAGGGGTAACCCAGCCAGTATCTCTTTCAGAAGAAGCTTCACTCTTCTGAAAGTTGTTGTTCTCAGTGTTGTCAATTTTGCGTGGCATTTTGTATCTGTTGAACATCATTTCCTGCACATAAAATGACCGAGCTGCATTGTCAGGTTAAATGAACTGAATCATGCGAACTGCAATGTGTTTGAAATGGTACTGCCAAAGTATTGCATGCTGAATGCATCACCCCGCAAGGTGAACTGAAGTAACCGCACTGCATCGTTGTCTGTATTGAACCTACACAAGCGTATTGCATAACCGAGGAAGTTTACTGCATTTTCCCCCACAACGAACCGAAGCAACCGCACTGCATCGTATTTGTAGGCATACTGGACTGCGTGTACTGCTTTGTCTGGAATAACTAAAATGATATGGTTGACGAAGTGTACTGCTTACCTCGTGTTGTAGTGATTTCTTGCATTTGCAAGAGGAAGTTCCTTTCTCGTCCGTCTGCACAACTTTCGCATTCGCCTGTGCACTCCACTTGACCTTCAGAAGTTCATGAGCGGTCTGGACGTTGGTCAAGCTGAACGGATACGGAGGATTTGCTGTGAAGGTCGTTGCAGACTTATTCCAAGAAGGTGTCGTGGATGAAGGAACCTTGTGCATAATCCTCCTTGCTCGAATTGGTTTGATGTCGAGGCAGCACCAATCCACATCTGATGAAGTACAACTAATTGCAGGCCCGGAGGAGTTCGGTGGCTGCGCTACCGAGCTGTTGCCGTGAAAGAAGGTGGAGGTGTTGCTCGGTTGCTGACGCTAAAGAAGGCCGAGAGACGACGGGCGGCGTCGCTGCTTGGCCGCTGCCGCAGAAGAACGTCGGTAGCGGAGGGGCGGCGTCGCTGCCGACCGCCGCCGCTGAAGACGGCCGGTAGGGGAGGGCCCGTGGCGCTCCCAGCCCGCCGCCACGGAAGAAAGCGGGGAGGGGAGGGGCGGCATCGCTCCCAGGCCGCCGCTACGGTAGAAGGCCGGGAGGGGAGGGGCGGCGGCGCTCCTAGGGCGCCGCTGCGGTAGAAGGCCAGGAGGGGAGGAGCGGCGGTGCTCCCAGGGCACCGCCGCGGAAGAAGGTCGGGAGGAGAGGGGCAGCGGCGATCTGTTGGGCGGTGTGCAGAATAAGGCTGGTGTTATTAGAATAAGACTCTTAAGGGGTGTTATCATAATAGACCCTATATATATAGGGTGTTATCGTAAATGACGTCAAGAAACTTCTGGATTTCTTCGACAATATGCAGAAGATAAACCCAGAGTTTTTCTATGATTATGAAGTTGATGCACATAACCATGTAAGAAACGTCTTTTGGGCCAACGCAAGTTTCAAAGGATCGTATGAAGATTTTGGAGACTGCGTTACATTTGACACGACATACAAAACTAACAAATTTCACATGCCGCTGGGGGTGTTCGTGGGAGTGAACCATCATCTACAGAGCACCATATTTGCTATTGCCCTCGTGCAAGATGAAACAATACCATCATTCGAGTGGGATTTCAAAACATTTCTGAGGTGTATGAACAACAAGCTTCCAATCTGCATGCTCACAAGTACAAAAAAACACCTGCATACTTACATTCGTTTGGTGCACTTATATTTCTTCCATCTATCTTATACACACACAAACAACTTAATAAAAAAACACTATTTGTGCCTTCTCAGACCAGTGTTCTTTGATGAAGGCAGCATTAAAAACTACCCTCCCACATACTCTGCATAAGTTGTGTCCGTGGCATATCATGAAGAAGTACAAAGACCACCTCGCCTTGCTGTATAAGGCGCACAAGAAACTGAAGGATGAACTCAATGCGGTGCTCAACCACCCACTAATGTCGTCAGAATTTGAACGAGCATGGAAGGACCTCATTCAGAAATACAAGTTGCAAAAGGACGATGTGATGAATTCACTGTGGGATGACACGCACGAGTGGATCTCGGCTTACTACAAGGAAATTTTCTATGCTCGGATGCCTTCCACACAGAGAAGCGAGAGCATGAACCGCGTACTGAAGAAAAACTATGTAAAAGAGAAGCATGATCTCCATCTGTTTGCTCAGCAGGTGGACAAGTGTGTTCAGACCAGGAAGGCCGTTAAGCACAAAGAGACATTAGCAAATGAGGTAAACGAAATGTCAATCGAAATTTTTCTAAAATATAACTACAAAAACAAAACAATTTTTTCATTTCTCTGGTTCGTAACAGTGCATTTCTGATCATGCTGTCAGAGGTAAAGACAACAACCCAGTTTGGGTTCGAGGTTCAGCTATCAAAAGTGTATACAAGGGCAGTGTTTGCAGATTTCAAAGAAACACTCTACTGTAGCACTGCATTCAGAGCAAAACAGTGCCCTGAGAACCCGACAAAGTATCTCGTACACCACTACAACAGATCGGATGCATTTGACTGGGCAAGGCAAAATTTCCATGTGGTCGCTGATGAACAGAAATGTGACTACGAATGTGAGTGCAAACTCTGGACACACACAAGTGAGACTCCTATCACAAAAAATTCTAGTTTCTGATAGTCATGCACGAAATCTCACTTACTGAACTTTAAAAGTTCACATAAATGACTAATTCACAAAACAAAATGAAGTTCACTTCTTTAAAATGAACAAATAACGAAAAAAATATGTGTTTATTAATTTCATGCAGTTCACTTGAAAAACAAGGAAAACATGTGTTGTCTGCAGGGCTCTTTTCCGTCCATGTGTTATGCATGCTTTCTCATTTGAGAGTGCACAAGATTCCTGAGGTGTACATCATGCAAAGATACACCCGTAACGCAAGATCAAATGCAACGTTTGACAGAAGAGACTATGAACAAACAGCACTAGACGGAACCTCGCTTTATTGCCGTAGAAAATTGCCGACAGAAACAACAATGGACCTTGCAAACAAAGCGACAAGGTCCGACGCTGGGTGCCACAGAGCTTTGTCTGGTATGAGGGCATTGATCGAGAAAATTTATGTGCTCAACGAAGAAGAAGAAGAAGCAGCAAAACTAAAGCAAGCAGAGAAATGCGAGCATGACAATAATGCCGAGCAAGTAGAAAATACAGAACACAACGGAACTGGTGTTATCAAAAAAGAAACAATTCTTCCACCTCCTGTTTCAAACACAAGAAAGGGGCCGACGCAACCCAGAAAAAGGTTCCATGGAAGGAGAAAAATGATGACAAAAACAGTAAGCCACGGCCTAAGCTGGATAGTGATGGTCACCCACTGGGAATAAACAGGTGCAAGAAATGTAATGAAATCAGCGGCCACAATTCTAGGACATGTACAAAAACACATGAACAAGAAAACCAAGGACATGGCGATGCACAACCAAACATAAATTCCACTCACAACACTAAGAAATGGACGAAACTGAGACTTTGCAGCATCCGCAATAAGAGGACGAGGCACAATGCAAGAACCTGTCTCAAAAGAATAAGACCAAAAAGCGAGGAAGACGAAGAAGATGAAATCAAAGAAGTAGATAAAGAGGAGGAGGAAGAAGAGAGTGAAGAGGACGAAGAACATGAAGAAACTGAAGAAGCAGTGGCTTATGAATTAACAGATGATGAAGATGAGGAAGAGCAAGAAGAGGAGGAAGATGAGAGTGAAGAGGATGAAGAACATGAAGAAACAATGCCAACAAGAACACCACAAGGGAATGCTGTTGTACAGAAAAAACCGAGAACGACACCACTTTCAAAAAAACAAGGTAGGAGCAAAGAAGGATGAGTTCACATCACTGGAAAACGAAAGCAGCCATCAACAAGCACGCGAGGAGCAAGGAAGGATGCATTTCACAGCACTAAAAAACAAAAGCCACCATCAACCAGCACGCGGGGAGCAAAGAAGGATGCAGTTCACATCACTCAAAAACAAAAGCAGCCATCAACCAGCACGCGGGAAGCAAGGAAGGATGCAGTTCACAGCACTCAAAAACAAAAGCCGCAATCAGCCAGCACGCGAGGGACTACAAACACAACGGTGCAGAGATAAGAACAAGCAATACCGCCGCGGAAAACAAAAAAAAGTGGGACATTAGACACACTCCAGTCACCGCGGAGAAGCAACAGGTTAATGACCAAATAGATGAACTTCAATACACTAATCATATTCATAGCAATTTGCTTATCTGTATGATTTATGTATCAGTTTAATTTTTGTGTAAACACAAATTTCCCACTGACTATGAGTTATTCAACTAAACCATCTGAAGTGAAATGGTGTACAGAGTATACCATATATATAGCAGTCTAGAGTAAAACTTCGACACATATTAATCCAAAAACGATGTACAAAATGCAGTTAGCTGCATGGTAGCACAAAGTTCAGAATAATAATTGAAGCGGTTCAGATCACAAAAGTGCTTATTACAAAACACATAAAAAATATGAAGCGTTCTAACATGCAAAAGTACTTATTACAAATAAACATCATAACCTTAACCAATCATGTCAAATGTGATTCTAACCGTACGATCCTCAAGTTCAAAGAAGTTGAGGACAACAACTTGCTCAGACTTCAGGCCACCATCAATGACAAATTCCTTCCACCCTTTCTGCAGACACAACCGCACGTCAACGCCTACACGATACTTGGCTGGTTGAAGGTGTCCATTACCAAGAACAATTTGGAGAATTTCCTTCTTCTTGAGCCGGAGATACCTAACAGCTCGTTGGGGAATTTTCTGCATAAAATTAGTGCAGATTAAACACAATCTAATGTGCAGTGCGGAACTTGCAAACAAGAAGTACCCTTACAACTATTATGAAGTTCTTGAGATTACCTGCATATAGTACAAAACGTACAAGCAGGCAAAATTGGGGAAACTATTACTTCTCATCTAGTATCTAAACAGTTCACATATTGTGACCATGCAAAAAAACACGAGCTCCATGCACACAAGAAAAATAATAAAAACAACATATAAGTACAAAGTGCAGTACACTTCAATAAAACAAAATAAGTGCACTCCTAAAAAACTAGAAGTTTAGACTATTATGGAATTATACAAAAATATGTATTAAATCGCAAAGAAAAAATCAGATCAAGCGAAAAATACCATCTTGTAGTGAGTCTCCACATCTGTTGGCACAAGCTGATGGACAAAAGGATGAGTGCGGCCAAGGCCACGGCGAAGCAGGGCAGAATAGAACGCAGAAACGTTGATGTGGCCCATATCCAATCCTTCTGTGAATACTGTGCCATATGCAAGCTGCTCCGCTCGCCCAGCTCGGCACAATACC
>LR738710.1:717006940-717027911 GCA_902687465.1 Secale cereale | reverse complement strand
ACGATTTTCACGACGGGCCTACGAGCAAGTTGAGCAATCACAGTGCGTCTGCACACCACAACCATGGCCGCAGCAGGAGAGAATGGCGTAGGGGCCTGGAGCCATCGCAACAAAAAGAAAAAAATAAAGGGAGGCTAGAGAAAGGAGAGAAGTTGCGGCTAGAGGAGAAATGAACTGCAAAGGAAGGGTAGAAGTTGGCCTACATTTATAGAATAGGAATGCAAAAAGGTCAAAACTAAAAATTAAAGGGAGTTAATGAAAATTACGTTACAAAGAATGAAGGACAATCAATAAAGGTTTATGTTTCAAAAGAAAAAAATCTTACCAGACGGTTCTACAAAGACTTTGATTGCAGAAATTCCCACGAACTAACCGCAGATTATTAAATAATAATTCTCTAAAAAATTATAATCCACAGACCATTTTACGTGTGCAGTTCTCCAAAGTCTTACCAGGAAGTTCACTATATGTGTGCATGAAGTGCAGTACATGCTCAAAATGAAGGACAAAGAAAAGCACTTTCGCGCAGTGCACAAAAAGCAGAATTAGTGCACCTGATGCCTGATGTAGTCCTTAAATGTAAGCCATGCAGTCCGCAATGTTGGCATAACCACTAACAACTTTAGCACAAAGAAGCATGCACGCAGTGCAAAAATGTGTACACCTGCAGCACAGGACCATGACGAATGCAGTGCACGTAGAGGCAACAAAGCAGTGCACACCTCTACACTAGAAAAAATGCTACGTAAGAGGAAAAAATAAGAAAGATAAATGCTACCAATGCAGTGCACAAAAATGTAGCGCAAACATGCGTAGGACGGAATGCGTGCACATGCAGTACAGAACCCTGATCAATGCAGTGCACGGATGATTTGCTAAGCAGTGCACGCCCCCACATTGAAAAAAATATTTAAGATAGAAAATACAAAGAAAAGAAAAATTGACCACCCAGGTGCAGCTGGCCCCAGCCAGTCTCGTAGTAGGTCTGCGGCCAAACTAGGCGAGTCGTTCTGAGACACGATGTGTGGGGCCGGGCGCAGATGGGCCCACAGGTGAGAGAGCATAGAGCAGCGAGCGCTGTGCTTAAGCGCCCAAATAAGTAACCAGAGGAGTTCGACACGGCTGCCTCGCCAGCGCTTATAAACAGGTCGGGCGCGCCTTCCGCGGGTGAGGTGGGACTAAACATTAGTCCGCACACAACGCATCGGGAACCAGCCGTGCTCACAGGCCGACTTGGGCACAATGCGTCTTCACTCCCCGAACACAGGCCCAACAAGGCCCACTAAGAAAAAACAATAACTTCAAAAATAAAACATCAAAGAAAAATAAAACGCAAGAAGCCCAAAGTCAACGTACAAATGCAGTCCGCGACGTCCAGCAGTGCTATTCCCCATGTGCAAACATGTAGTATTAATTGTTCTCAAATGCAGTTCTCTTTCTACTGCATTGCAGTATGGCTAAAATGAAGAATGCAGCCCTGTTAGTTGAGAAAAGCAGTCCGTTATAAAATAAAGAGCTGCATGAAAGAACTCCATCCAAAAACTAAGTGTGCGTACATCTGTATGAATAGTAATCCGATATAATCCAGTGCAGGAAGAAAAAACTTCACTTCCATGCAGTGCACTATGTGGACGTACGCAGTTATGTTCTGGTACAAAAGAAGTGCACTTACTAGGAAATTTCACCGAAAACACAATCATCACATGTTCTGACAGTTGTGTCAATACCTTGAACTAGTCACGAAAAAAGAGGCGACGACGTTCCGGATTTCCAACGCACTACCTCATAGCAGAACCTCTCTATAGTTGCCACGTAACTTAAAAATAGAGCCCCACCACACTACCACCCCGCTCCACCTCTCCCACGTCCTGTCAAGGAGAGCATAGGAGAGCAGAGGAGAAAACACAATGGCTTCATCCCCCAAAAACCCCATTTCATCTTCTTCTCCACAATTCCTTTCACTGACCTCTGTCTCCAGAAAAACACGAGAGAGCAGAGGAGAGTCATGGTGGATGCACCTCTGTACAAGCAGCTCCGCAAGTACACCAGGGAGCGCCAAGACGTCGACCTCCACGGCAACCACAAGCTCCACGTCGTTTGCACAAGCAAGGGTAAAGACGTGGTCAAGATGCTGTCCACGCTCAGGAGGAAGCTCGGCGGAATGACCGTCAAACTAGTCGACGTTGATGTCGAGTACACGCACTACGTGAAGCCACATCGGGCTGCAGTGCTCCAGCTATGCATAGAAAAAGAATGCCTTGTCTACCACATCTCTGCAACTAAAGACAGGTCGGAATAACTATCAATCTGTACTATTGCTTGTCAAAATTGATTTTAAATTTTCTTCACTGCAATCGCCAATATTTAAACTTTGGTTCTCATTTTTGAAAAGCGTGGCATATGAATTCATTGACAATTTTCATCTAGCTCCATGTATGTTATTCATGTGTTCAATTCTTGAATTATATGATCTAGCAATACACGCAATTTTATTTTGTTTTATAAAAACACAAACTATTTGACTGAACAATAGAAAACTGCAATACTACTATACAAAACATGTATGAAATACAGTTCAAGAATACAATCATGCACAAAACATGCATTGTTTATGCAATATATTATCAGATTACTAGTTATGCTGAACAGAGTATTAGCAACTACTAAATGCAACAGATTCAGATATTCATATTGCAGTTCAGTTTTGGAAAAAACAAAAAACACTGGTAGTTCTAAGAAAATAAACTATATTCACTCTATACAAACATCTTGCAGGCCAATGGAACTAGACAAATTCCTCATGAATGGTGAGTACACCTTCGTCGGATTCGCCATTGAAGGAGACAAAAGCAAGCTGAAGCTATCTGGTTTGGAGATCAACTCCGACAACTACATTGATATTCAGGTGGAATGGAGAGACCCATACAATAAAAAGAAGTTTGACTCTTTGGCTGATGTTGCCGGCAGGATGATAGACATTCACTACCATGACATGAAGAAAAAAATTAACCGCAAGGAGGACCATACTCTGTGGGGATTTTCCTACTGGTAGAAAAGCTTATCAAGTATGCAACAATAGATGCATTCGCAACATATGAGTCATGGAGAATCATCAACGATGTCATCATGGGACTGGACAGGGCAAAAAGAGACAAAGAAGCAAAGCAGAAGAAGAACAAGGTTGTAATCCAGTACAGCAAATAGAAATAATCCAGGGCTATGTTTTAGTTTCACTTTACTTTAGTCGTTGTGTTGTTCTTTGTTTCATGTATGCAACCTTTTGATTATGTCCATTCCTTCATATCGAACATTTCTTTTGTATAAACAATGTCGTTTTAGAATTAGCATTAAATTTTATTTCAGTTGTTTGCTTATGTATCACAGTTTGCTACTGATCAATTGTTCTCGCTGAAGATTAGTTTGTGTTAGAATAAGTACCAGAAAACTTTGAAAAGTTTCGCGTGTGATACCAAAACATACTATTCACATATAAAACATGTTCAAAAACAAAGGATAAAAAAATTAAGTAATCTGACTACAACTCATACCTAAAAAAGAAAGATTAATGCAGATCACAATGGTAAAAAATAAGCATTACACATTTGTACACATGCAGTCCACAAAAAGTAACTATAGAAAAAGAACATTAATATTAATATTTATAAAGAAACATGAATAAGGTTTACATAACAAATATATGGCAATTCACAAAGTGTATACATGAAGTGCAGTACATGCATAAATTAAGAATGAAAAGGGCTGGACCAACTACAACCTGGTGCAGTACATACAGAGTTGGTACGCGTAATGCAGTACTCAACATTGGTACAAGCAGTACAAATGACATCATTTGTACTACCATGGAATATATATACTCCAAAAGAAAAGAATGCATCAGATAAGGAAAAAAAATTGACGACCCAGCTACAACCAGGCCCAAGCCAGTCCCGTAATAGGACACTAAAAAATGCGTGCAGTTCTCCAAAGTCTTACAAGGAAGTTCACTATATGTTTGCATGAAGTGTCGTACATACTCAAAATGAATCACAAGAGAAGCACTTTTGCGCAGTGCACAACCCAGAATTAGTGCACCTGATGTAGTACTTAAATGTAAGTCATGAACTCCGCAGCGTTGGCATAACCAGTCACAACTTTGGCGCAAAGAAGGATGCACGCAGTGCAAAATGTGTACACCAGCATCACATGACTATGACGAATGCAGTGCACACCCGTACACTAGAAAAATGATACGTAGGAGGGAAAACAATAAAAAAATGCTACCCATGCAGTTAGGGGTGGGCATTCGGTTTATATGGTTAATTCGGTTCAATTTATTTTGATTTTTAGAATTTCGGTTTCTGTAAAATGACAACCAAAATAATCATGATAAAAATTGCCACCGAACCTTATTAACCAAAATATATCGGTTCGGTTTGTTCGATTAACCGAAAAACCAAAATACATGTGCACCACCATCAGTTGAAGCAGCATATCATGTAACCATTTGTTATATTTTGTACAAACATATTCGTCAATCATCTTAAAAAATAGCTACCAATTAGTATTTGCATGCATGAGATCCTATAATCTATGCACTAGACCCATGCTCTTGTGATTGCATAAATCTATGTATAATTTCCAAAGCGATACACAACTAGCTAGCGACTTGGACTAATTGGCTATCTTATTGTGCTTGCGCAGAGAGAAACAAGGGTAGTGGACTCATAATTCGGTTAGCTCGGTGTATACGGTTTTTCTCAATCAAAAACCGATTTAAAATTAAACACCAAATAATTTATATTTTTCAAACCAAACCAAATAACCAAAAACCGATTTAGCCTATATTTCGGTTAAAATGGTTCGGTTCGGTATCAAATTTTGGTTTTCGGTTTGAAAGTGCCCACCCCTACATGCAGTGACAGGGAGGCGACGGACTGCGATAGACCCACCCCCCTGCTCGGCCTCGCGCTAACAACGCACGCAAACCTAACGCACGCAGTGCGCTTGGTTTATAAGCGTAGTGCGGACATTCTGTGTTTCCAACAAATAGGACGCATGCAACCCCAGAGCCACACCCCTAAGATAGACAGGGAGGCGACGGGGTGTAACGGACTCGCCTGCGCCTGCGGCGCCGTGGCACGCCACGTTGCCGCCTGCTCCAGCTCATTCCAGGCTCGGCCTCGCAGGGGGGTGGGGATGGGGGGTCACAACCCCCCTCTCACCCCCTGCTCGGCCTCGCGCCACCGCACATAGTGCGCTTGGTTTACAGGCGCAGTGCGGACATTCTGTTTTTCCAACAAATAGGACGCACGCAACCCCAGAGCCACACCCCTAAGATAGACAGCGAGGCGACGGGGTGTGACGGACTCGCCTGCGCATGCGGCGCCGCGGCACGCCGCGTCGCCGCCTGCTCCGGCTCGTTCCAGGCTCGGCCTCGCAGGGGGGTGGGGAGGGGGGGTCTTGACCCCCCCTCCAGCCCCCCTGCTCGGCCTCGCGCTAACGCTCGCAGTGCGTTAACTATAGGGAATACAAAGAGCAAATAAAAATCTATGGACAACCAAAAAATGGGGGGGGGGCAACCCCCCCTACCTTATAATACAAAGAATAAAAAAATAGCCAATTGAAGGGCGCATCTTTAGGCAATAGCAATGCACTTGGTTAGGCAAAGCAGTGCATTATCATAAAAGCAACGCAGTTCCAGCATACACACATGAATAAGCACAAACTTGTAGACAAATGCAGTGCTTTTTGTTGGACGAAGAAGTTCGGCATCACATGCAATGCAGTTTATGGGACACATAAGCTACATATAAGCGTGACAAAAATGCCAGTTCACACAGAACGTGTAAGTCAACAAAAATAAAAATATACACATATATATACTGTATGAATTATTTATATAAAATACACATACAGATACAAATTCGTCCATAGAACACTGCTGCAAAAAAGCAGACAAAAAATCACAACAATAGGAAACAAAAGTCTTTTCATACATTATATACCTTAGACACCACACAGTACACAACGTGAACACTAGTTCTTGTCCATACACAGGGTTTTTACCAAGTAGATTGTTACTGCGTCTGCGACTACAACAGAGAAGTAAGCACGAGGTCCGCAATCAGTTCTCGTCGCTCAAGCGGCATGTCTTCATAAAACAAAATGTTCGAAGAATTGAACAACAGCTGGAACATGTACTCCGCCTTCCAATCTTCAATAGCAGGCTGAAAAAGAAAATAAAAAAATGCAACAGTGATTAAATAAAAAGGTTGTCATAAAGAACAAAAAGTGAAAAGGTAAAATAATAAAAAAAGTAACAAGAAAAGAAGAAAACAGAGAAGGTGTTACGTCGGTTTTGATAATTTTCTCAACTAGACTTTGGCCGTCATACAACTGCGTCACCCTCAGAACATATATTCCGCACTCGTTTGCTCCCTGCGCTGGCACGACCGGGTTAGAGGGCTTCTCCCAGTCAGGGTGGTTCTTAGATTTATACACTTTTCACCATAAATCCCCATCAGCAACTGAGTCATCCTCCTTATTTGGCAAAAAAAAGGAAGCACGATGTAAAAATAACACACACCACAGATCAAATTACAATTCGGACGAACCAAAAAAATACAAAAGTTGTTCTCAACGTCTAGACAGTCCCTCTTTTAAATGCACGTCGTCACCCATAAAAACCTTGAACTGGTTAACTGCATCTTGTAAAACAAACGGGCTATGCACAACTGGCGACACACGGTATCCTTCTTCATCTCTCGTCACAAAGGTTTCCATCTGAAGAACATACTGCAAAGAAAAAAGAACAAAAAAAGGACATGAAAATAATAATAAACAATGCATGAAGGCATGGACATAAAAAACCAGTACAAATAGAAAAAAATGACAGCACACGTTTACCGTGATAAATAAGGGTGAAAGTACCACACGTTCACCAGAATGATAAACTAATCCCATTTCAGGGTCTTGCTTCCAGTACTTGATGACAAAATCCATGAGATACGAATCCATTAAAGCTCCTTTGCCATATGTATTATAGATATATTCAATAGTGTAAGTATCAAGATCACCAAAGGGACTGTTCACCATAAAGAACACATTCCTGCAGTAAACATCCAGAGATGGGATCAATAAAATTAAAATTAAAAGCAAAATACACAAAAAGGATCAAGGGCACACACATAAAACTTACTCGTGGTATTTGGTTACAAAATCTTTGCTCAGAACAAGATCCTTTATTTTCCTCGCCTCATCAATATATTTGAACCTCGGAGGGTTCAATTTCTCTATAGAGCATCTCAACTTAAAAGCCCTCCCACCTGCCCTCTTGTTCGAAAAAACTTCAACGTTATCCACAGGAGGACGATTAATTGCTGCACTCCGAGTCCTCGTGACGCGAGTACACAGCGTAAAAAAATCATCATCATCAACATCAAATACATCGCATGGAGAGCTAGGTAGAGAAACACTTCCACCATCAGGTCCAGACACCACAACTGGGTTCAAACCATCTCCAGCCAAAGAACCAGAATTATCTGGAGAGATTACAATGGCGCAATCCTCCATAACCACATCAGAACACTGGGACTCGAACAGTGACGTACAACCTTCATGAAGCCCCCCATCAAAACCTAAAATTGTGTAGAAAAAACATGGAAACAATCAGCACAAAATTACAAAACCAAAAAACATGCAATGCATCTCATTAAAATAAAAAAATACAGTTCACTAAAGAATAGAATGCAGCACAATTGTCTACAGCAATGCAGTCCACTTGTATACAATAATGCAGCACACTTATAAAGAAACAATGCACCTCACTTGCCCAAAAAATAAAATGCATCTCATTAAAATAAAAATATACAGTTCACTAAAAATAGAATGCAGCACAATTGTCTACAGTAATGCAGTCCACTTGCCTACAGCAATGCAGAACAAAGAAATGTATACAACAATGCAACCCACTTGTATACAATAATGTAGCACACTTACAAAGAAACAATCCAGCTCGCTTGCCCAAAAAATAAAATGCATCTCATTAACACAACAAGTAAATATACACATACATTCTAAATCACAAAATTAACTAAACAAACGAGTAAAAAAACCGTAAGAACCGGAAGCAAGCAGTAGACAAAAAATAAATAAAGGAAGGGTAAAGAAGTTCACTAAAACAGCCTTTATCTGCAAAAATTAAAAGTGATGTTAAATCAAGGGAACACATTCTCGATGTGAGCCAACTATAGAGCATGGCCTTTCTGATGTAGCCAATGTGCTCCACCCCAAACTTAGCAAATTGTACACCATCCCAAGTCTGCAGGAATTGAAACATATAGAATCCACAATCATGCCTGCAAATAAAAGAATAAAACATGAGTTTCATAAAATGAAATTCAAAAAAACTTGAGCAGTATGGTGAAGAGCGGTTGTACGGAACACACCCATTAGGCTGTATTGGGACAATGACATGTTTCATCAGAATTTGAGCTTCCTTCTTTTCATGCACGCTTGATATTTTTAACCATCCTCCTAAAAACCCTGATCGCATCAGGGCTGCCAGGTTTATTGAGCGAGTCAAGAAATTCAAACCGCCTTTCTTTCACATTTAACGCAACTACACAATAATGACCAAAGCCATCCCTCGTATCTGGCGGATCAAAAGTTGCAAAAAGGACATGTTCGAAGCACGAAAAAATAAATAAAATTATTATAAGAATAAGAAATAGAACACTATAAAAACAATCAAGCAAAATATAGTTTTCGACACATAAAAACGTTACTCACCATATCCTTTTTATCAACACACTCCTCGGCTTTTGAAGAGAACATCATTTTAACACTCCTGCCTGCAGTACTACCATTCCAAATATTTGTCTGCCAATACAAAACCCAAAATCAAATAGTGCTCAAGAAAACATGTCGTCGCATGAAATCAGAAAAGAAAATAAAAAAAATAAAACAAAAATTTATGCATCCTTACAGAAATATGGAACGGGACAACCATTGTCGGAGATCCCTTAAACTTATCTACCAGCAAAGAAACCCCAAGATCTACAAGTCTTGTAGTGAGCGTCCCTTTTTCCAAAAGGATTGTCCAACTTCGCCAATGGTAATATCACCCATCTCAGGTTTAAAAGCAATCATGTCCCTGAATTTTTCATGAAAACTGAAACATAAGATAATAAAAAAATAACAACAAAGGAAAATGGCTAAAAACTAAAATTAGAAAATACATATGCACAAAACAATTTCTAAATAACCATACTTCTTCTTATTGTCCTTCCGAACGCTCATAACAGCAGCATACAAGTCATTGTATCTTCTCAGAAGAGCTGGATCGATGCTCGACGGTGTCACAACAGGAAGTTCGTCATCTGTAACAACAAGATGAAGTTCATTATCCAAAATAATGAAGTTCAAAAATTAAGATAAGGAAATTCTGCTAGCTATTTTGAAAATCAAAAACAAAAGATTAAGTTTCATTTATCATTAAACAACGAATACCGATACCATAGTAATTAAACAAAATGAACTCAGAAAAACTTCAACTACACTTTTCGAAACAAAACTCTTGCCTTCAGTGTCAGAGTCTCCATGCTTTTGTTCTTGAGAGCTGACCAAAACATTTTCTTGGATAGGTTGCAACGAATCCACCACAACCTCACTGGACTGCCCTTCTACACCAACATTAGCATTCTCTGGACTTACAACAGTCTGGTCAACCGCAACGTCTTTAGATACTGCTGCTACATGAGGCTCCAGTCTCGATACTTCAGGAACATCATTAGCCGCCAGAACAACAGGGGAAGCAACAACACTAACAACAGGGACAACATTCTCCAGCGGCTTTTCAATACCATAATCAGAATCTTCATGCCGACTAGGAGAAACAGCATCATGGGATTCTTGAGCTATAGAAGGGTCTACACAGTCAACAACTACCGATGCAGAAGCACTAACACTGCCACCACCATCAACAGCACAACCGCCCTGATTCAGATCAACGTGAACTTCCACGTTTTCTTCTCCAGGCTGTGGAAAGATTAAAAAACACACAAAACACAAAAAATAAGCGTGGGGATAATTAACAAAACAACTGCAACCCACGTGTATCAAAACAACTACAACTTCAACCCACAAATACGTAAAAAAACTGCAGTTCACTTTATCAAACGCTGCAGTTCAGCTATGTTAAATACTGAAGCTTATGTACGTAAAACATTATGGATCATGCATGCGAAATGGAATCCAGTTCACTTCTGTCAAAGACTGAAGCTCACACATGTAAAACTATTGCAGCTAACATATGTAAATGAAAAATTCATATGAGTAACAGCGTACATCAAGTTTACAACAAACAACAAAAAATTAGATTACAACACACTAACAGAACAAGCAATACAACTATACCTTATCAGCTACAACATTCGGAGGGGACGATGCATCAGCCAAGACCTCGTGCTTCCCAGAGCCATCGTAGGACTGTTTGTGCACATCACAAGCAGCAACACCAGTCTACAGGCACAGAACAAACCAAAAACGAAAATAAGATGGTAACGACAAAAAAAGGAAAAACTTCAACTATGCATAAGCAGTACCCACTTTACAACCGTGAAGTACAAAAAAATACAATAAAAATGCAAGTTTAAGAAGAGGGACGCATGGCAGAACAGTCATGGCAGAAGTACTTGTACCTGACCAGTTCCATCGTCCCTAGTTCCATGGACACCAGAAGATTCCACTCCAGCCTATCACAAAAAACAAAAATAATGAGGAGCAGTCCACATAATACACAAAAGAGGTTCAAAAGCCACAAATACCAGAACATACATTATCAGCACCAACGCCAGTGTCCTGATGGATCATTTCATCCAAAATATGCCCAACATCCTTCTCATACCGACCGCATTTTTCCTCTTGTGAATTTCTCAATTGAGCATACGAAGACCGAACATTTGTTACTGCAATCTTCAGGCTTTCAATCACACCACAATCAAAATTGTGAGCAGCAACAATATCTTCATCTCGTGGGACATGGCCAACAGCGAAAAAACCAGTAACTGTCCTCAACCTGTCACCAAAGGTTGGCAAATCTTCAGTCAACTTCCAAACCTTCAGAAGCAGCTCATCAATATCCTCGTGGTTTTTGCCGCCAACAAATGTATGTTTAGAAGAGCTTCTATTATCAAACATCTATCGAGCCATGAAACCACGAGTACACGGAAGCTCATCATCACAGGAAGGAAGCTGGCTACATATAGGCTCATAAAATCTAGCATGAGTGCTAGGTCTTACATCAGAGTTGCCGCATACAGCTACAACAGGACGGTAGTACACAATATCACCTGATGCCTTCCACTGCAAAAAAAGAAAGAAAAGAGGCAAAGAGAAGTACACATGTGAGTACTAGAAAAGTTCAGATTTATAATGGCTGCACCTTTTAAAAAAATGATATTAAAAACTTAGATGCACTAACCGGCAGCTTCCCAAATTTCTAAGTTTCCAAGTAAATCTTTCCCTTCACAAGCACATCCTGATTGTATAACTTCATGAGGTCCATGGTCGTCAGGTACGACGCACGTGGCGTCAACGTGTGCATGACTGGAAATTTGCGAAGCTTCAAGCAGTCAAGATACATAATCAGTGGGACAATGGCACAACCCTCTGCATAATTCTGCTTGCTGCCTTCTATTTGCCACCTCACCACAGCTGCCTGCAACTCATTAACAACAAGCTGGCAAAAGTTCATCTTAGCCATAGCCGCATAATCCATGTTCCCTATCATTGCAGCAACTCGACCCAAACGAACTACAGGCCCGGGGCACAACAAATTCTGGTAGAGTATTAGGAAGAACACCTTCACAGCAAGGTCAACAGTCACATGATCATCTTCTTGCACCAACACCTTCAACTTCTCAAGCAAGTCCATGACACCTATAGTTTTTGAACGGTCAAAGCCAAGTTCATCCTTGAGGGCACTCAACGAGTCATCATGGCCGCTGGCAGCAGGCATGGGTGCAGTGTCACGTCCCAACGGTAAATGAAAAATGTGATGAACTGCATCACGATTGATTTGAAGAACCCTGCCATTCCCAAAGTCCATTATCATGGTGGCAGGGTCAATCACTCCCATTAGATAGCACATAATGCTCGACACATTTTTTTGTACTGTCAGTTCAAAGACAACACCAAATCCAGCATCCCGAACACGACTATAGTGTGCCTCTTTCAACAAGGCAGCAACCTTTCAAACAATGGGAAGCAACAAACGTACAGTCTTGTTAAATCAAGAATCATCTTCCTCAGCATCATCTTCAGTTGCATTGCTCTTACTAGGCTTCTTCCTCTGTGTAAATGGAAATGCAATCCACATTAGAAGACTAGCCATAACAAAAGAGACAGAGAAAACACAGATACAATAACAATGAAGGAAACAAATGCAGTCCACTTCAACAAACCTTTGGAACGGCATCCACCTCCACACCAGAGTCACCACAAACATGTTCATCGACATCATCACAGACACACTTGGGTAGAGTCTTAGATGAACCATAGTCTTTGCGTCTACCACTATGAACACCCCTCACAAAATCAGCACGAACAAAGTCGTCGTCATCAGAGTTGGCACCTTCAGTGACATGTAGTGGCTTGCGCTGAGGATCATCCTTTCCACCAGCTTCAACAGTTCTCTTGCCAAGATTCTTGTTCATGCAAGCAACACGTGGACTCCGCCGAGGTGTACCACCTTCCTCAGCAACAGTACTCAGCCTCTTCTTCTGCAAAGAAGGCTTCTTCACCTTGGCAACTTTGGCACCCTTGGCACCATCTGCAGCTCTCCTATGCTTCTCCTTCTCCGCAAACTCTTTTGAGTCACTTTCAAACCTCAACTTCTTCTTCCTTTGCTCCAACTCATATTCACGAAGCTGTTCCGAGACCATCCAATCCTGTGTAACTTCCTCTGTACCATCAACAGACTGCTATTGAGTTTCAGACAAGACGGGACGTCTCTGGTCAAAGCTCACACCAACATTACCCTCTGCAAAATAATGGTCAATCAATTGAATAACCTCCTCAAACCCAGGCGCCCCAGCATGGAAAACAGACACTTCGTCGAAATGAAGTTTGACTATGGTCGTTAAAAAGTGCACAAAAAGAACAAATGTAGTACACTTAGACATATAAATGCAGTGCTACAACCATAAGCTAAAAATAAAAAATAATACATTACACAAAAAACATGAATATAACAATAATGCAGTTCACACATACATATAGTGGAGTTCACACATACAAAATAAATGCAGTCCTACACACACTAACTTCACGTTTGTTCCCAACAAAATGCCGGACTAGATACAGCAAGCCAACGCCAATTTGTACAACATCAAGTAACCAGCATACACAAAATAAACAAATCAATCACATACCAGAAGCAGGGGCCACACTTATGGGACAACATTCAATCGGCGAATTCACTTGATGTACTCCCTCGACACCATGATCCTTTCCACCAGGACAACGAGAGCCAATTGGTGTATCATTATGAGAACCGCAATCACCTACTTGATTCAAAAAGAACAAGAAACATAAATTACAAAACATGACGTGCCAACTAACAGAGCATAAACCAATATACATGATGATTTAGGAAACTAGATAAACATCAAACAAAATAAGTACTCCACATACCCCGCACCACGATGATGAAGTGACAGATTTAAGCAACAAAATCGGCAAAAATATAATGAAACCCTAGATCCACCTTGCTATACACGAGTATCGACTTCAAGTCGAGATAAAATTCGGCTGCCTACGGAAAAATTACACAAGCAAAAACAGCAACAACAACTACGAGAATCACAAAACAAGACGAGGGGACAAACAAGACCGAGAACAAGCGGAATGTACCACAAAAAAGGTGCGGCGATGGCTACAGCGGAAACAGAGGGGAGGGGGGAGTGTGCGGCGACGAGAACGGACAGGGCAGTGCTGCGGGAGTGCATCGGCAAGGGCTCGCGGAGCGGACGACGACGCCGAATACTGGAATAAGTACCTCTTGAGGGTGCCGGTTCCTCAGGCAACGGCGGTTGCTACGGGCGACGATGGTTTTGCTCGAGGGACGGATGCCTCGGGAGAAACTGCAAAAAGACGAGAATGATCGCCTGAAACGGTGGGATCGCCTGGAACGGACACGTAGCACGCCCGCCTGTGGCAAAGGCCAACATAAAATGGGCCGGCCCAAAAACGACCCTCCTATAAATAAGAAAGACCACATCAAAACACACATGATGCAGTTCCATGTGAAGAACAATGAAGTTCAATCGGTAAAACAAAATAAAATAAACGCATTTCGTAAAAAAAGTTGAAATAAAAAACAACACGCATGTTAAGAAAACGCATCCGAAAAGAAAAAGTCTACCTTCAAATAAGTGCCACACAAAAAAAATAAAAAATGGGGGGCCCCCAACACCCCTACCCCTCACGTACCAGGGACTACACTAAGTGCAGGAAAAAACAGATGCCGTACGCAACGCTGGATAAATGCAGTGCACGTAGTTACACAAAGCAATACGGTATAGTAATCCAGTTCCATTGCGGAATACATTGTACTTTTTTTCAGGGGCTGCGGCAAGGACACGCAAAAAACGGTGAAGTACGCACCTGTAGACAAAATGCAGTTATGTATTGTGGAAGATGCAGCGCAGAACTATAACCAATGTAGTTTCATTATCACGTAGGATACACATAAAACGTAACAAATGCCCGTTCGCACAAAAAGTGGTGCTTAAAAAAAATTACTGGTCGAAAATAAAATAAAACCACGTTAAAAAAACATGTTCGCATACAACCACCCAATCGGAGTGGTTCCATCGCCACAAGCCCACAATCACAGACGCAACACCAATCCACGATCTGCACAACCGCATCGTCAGCGAGATCGTGCAGTTCATCCGATGCGGCCATCCCAGCCCACACCCTTCCCTTAAATTAACGGTTCTTGCTAAGCCCGTAGTAGCCACGTAAAACTTGCAACAACAAAGTAGAGGACATCTAACTTGTTTTTTGCAGGGCATGTTGTGATGTGATATGGTCAAGACATGATGAGTTATACGTTATTGTATAAGATGATCATGTTTTGTAAAGTTATCGGCAACTAGCAGGAGCCATATGGTTGTCGCTTTATTGTATGAAATACAGTCAGCATGTAATTGCTTTACTTTATCACTAAGCGGTAGCGATAGTCGTGGAAGAAATAGTTGGCGAGACGACAATGATGCTACGATGGAGATCAAGGTGTCGCGCCGGTGACGAAGGTGATCATGACGGTGCTTTGAAGATGAAGATCAAAAGCACAAGATGATGATGGCCATATCATGTCACATATTTTGATTGCATGTGATGTTTATCTTATTATGATTCTTATTTTTCTTATTACGGCGGTAGCATTATAAGATGATTCCTTACAAAATTTCAAGGTATAAGTGTTCTCCCTGAGTATGCACCATTGCGAAAGTTCGTCGTGCCGAGACACCATGTGATGATCGGGTGTGATAAGCTCTACGTTCACATACAATGGGTGTAAGCCAGTTTTGCACACGCAGAATACTCGGGTTAAACTTGTCGAGCCTAGCATATGCAGATATGGCCTCGGAACACTGGAGACCGGAAGGTCAAGCGTGAATCATATAGTAGATATGATCAACATAAGATGTTCACCATTGAAAACTACTCCATCTCACATGATTATTGGACATGGTTTAGTTGATTTGGATCACGTGATCATTTAGATGACCAGAGGGATGTCTATCTAAGTGGGAGTTCTTTAAGTAATATGATTAATTGAACTTTAATTTATCATGAACTTAGTTCTGATAGTTTTTTTTGCATATCTATGTTGTTGTACATGAATGGCCCGTGCTACCGTTCCTTTGAATTTTAATGCATTCCTAGAGAAAGCTAAGTTGAAAGATGATGGTAGCAATTACACGGACTGGGTCCGTAACTTGAGGATTATCCTCATTGATGCACAGAAGAATTATGTCCTTCAAGCACCGCTAGGTGACAAGCCCCCTCCCGCTAATGTAGACGCTTTGAACGTCTGGCATACGCGGTCTGATGACTACACGATAGTTCAGTGTGCCATGCTTTACGGCTTAGAACCGGGACTTCAACGACATTTTGAATGTCATGGACCATATGAGATGTTCCAGGAGTTGAAGTTAATATTTCAAGCAAATGCCCAGATTGATAAATATGAGATTTCCAATAAGTTCTATAGCTGCAAGATGGAGGAGAATAGTTCTATCAGTGAACACTTGCTCAGAATGTCTGGGTACCACAATCATATGACTCAACTTGGTTGCAAAGTTGACGAGGATAGTGTTATTGATAGAGTTCTTCAATCACTGCCACCAAGCTACAAAGGCTTCGTGATGAACTATAATATGCAAGGGATGCAAAAGACAATTCCCGAGCTCTTCGCTATGCTCAAGGCTGGGAAAGTAGAAATCAAAAAAAGGAGCATCGAGTGTTGATGGTTAACAAGACCACTAGTTTCAAGTAAAAAGGCAAGGGAAAGAAGGGTAACTTCAAGAAGAATAGCAAGACAGTTGCTACTCCCGCGAAGAAACCCAAGTCTGGAGCCAAGCCTGAAACTGAGTGCTTCTACTGCAAAGGGACTGGACACTGGAAGCAGAACTGCCCCAAGTATTTGGCGGATAAGAAGGATGGCAAGGTGAACAAAGATATATGTGATATACATGTTATTGATGTGTACCTTACTAATGCTCGTAGTAGTACCTGGGTATTTGATATCGGTTCTGTTGCTAATATTTTTAACTCGAAACAGGGACTACAGATTAAACAAAGATTGGCTAAGGATGAGGTGACGATGCACGTGGGAAATGGTTCCAAAGTCGATGTGATCGCCGTCGGCACGCTACCTCTACATCTGCCTTCGGGATTAGTTTTAGACCTAAATAATTGTTATTTGGTGCCAGCGTTAAGCATGAACATTATATCTGGATCTTGTTTGTTGCGAGACGGTTATTCATTTAAATCAGAGAATAATGGTTGTTCTATTTTTATGAATAATATCGTTTATGGTCATGCACCCTTGAAGAGAGGTCTATTCTTGTTGGATCTCGATTGTAGTGATATGCATATTCATAATATTGAAGCCAAAAGATGTAAAGTTAATAATGATAGAGCAACTTATTTTTGGCACTGCCGTTTAGGTCATATTGGTGTAAAGCACATGAAGAAACTCCATAGTGATGGACTTTTGGAATCACTTGATTATGAATCACTTGGTGCTTGCGAATTATGCCTCATGGGCCAGATGACTAAAACTCCATTCTCCGGAACAATAGAGCGAGCAACAGATTTGTTGGAAATCATACATACAGATGTATGTGGACCGATGAGTGTTGAAGCTCGCGGCGGGTATCATTATTTTCTGACCTTCACTGATGATTTGAGCAGATATGGGTATATCTACTTGATGAAACGCAAGTCTGAAACATTTGAAAAGTTCAAAGAATTTCAGAGTGAAATAGAGAATTATCGTAACAAGAAAATAAAGTTTCTATGATCTGATCGCGGAGGTGAATATTTGAGTTACAAGTTTGGTCTTCATTGAAACAATGTGGAATAGTTTCACAACTCACGCCACCCGGAACACAACAGCGTAATGGTGTGTCCAAACGTCGAAACCATACTTTATTAGATATGGTGCGGTCTATGATGTCTTTTACCAATTTACCACTATTGTTTTGGGGTTATGCTTTAGAGATAGCTGCATTCACGTTAAATAGGGCACCATCAAAATCTGTTGAGATGACGCCTTATGAACTGTGGTTTGGCAAGAAACCAAAGTTGTCGTTTCTTAAAGTTTGGGGCTGCGATGCTTATGTGAAAAAGCTTCAACCTGATTAGCTCGAACCCAAGTCAGAGAAATGTGTCTTCATAGGATACCCAAAAGAGACCATTGGGTACACCTTCTATCACAGATCCGAAGGCAAGATATTCGTTGCTAAGAATGGATCCTTTCTAGAGAAGGAGTTTCTCTCGAAAGAAGTGAATGGGAGGAAAGTAGAACTTGATGAGGTAATTGTACCTTCTCCCAAATTGGAAAGTAGTACATCACAGAAACTAGTTCCAGTGATTCCTACACCAATTAGTGAGGAAGCTAATGATGATGATCATGAAACTTTAGATCAAGTTTCTGCTGAACATCGTAGATCAACCAGAATGCGTTCCGCACCAGAGTGGTACGGCAACCCAGTTTTGGAAGTCATGTTACAAGACCATGATGAACCTATGAACTATGAGGAAGCGATGATGAGCCCAGATTCCGCAAAATGGTTTGAGGCCATGAAATCTGAGATGGGATCCATGTATGAGAACAAAGTATGGACTTTGGTTGACTTGCCCGATGATCGGCAAGCCATCGAAAATAAATGGATCTTCAAGAGGAAGCACGACACTGACGGTAATGTTATTGTTTACAAAGTTTGACTTGTTGCGAAAGGTTTTCGACAAGTTCAAGGAGTTGACTACGATGAGACTTTCTCACCCGTAGCGATGCTTAAGTCTGTCTGAATCATATTAGCAATTGCCGCATTTTATGATTATGAAATCTGGCAAATGGATGTCAAAACTGCATTCCTGAATGGATATCTCAAAGAAGAGTTGTATATGATGCAACCAGAAGGTTTTGTCAATCCTAAAGGTGCTAACAAAGTGTGCAAGCTCCAGCGATCCATCTATGGACTGGTGCAAGCATCTCGGAGTTGGAATATACGCTTTGATGAGGTGATCAAAGCATATGGTTTTATACAGACTTTTGGAGAAGCCTCTATTTACAAGAAAGTGAGTGGGAGCTCTATAGCATTTTTGATATAATATTTGGATGCCATATTGTTGATTGGAAATGATATAGAATTTCTGGATAGCATAAAAGGATACTTGAATAAGAATTTTTCAATGAAAGACCTCGGTGAAGCTGCTTACATATTAGGCATCAAGGTCTATAGAGATAGACCAGGACGCTTAATTGGACTTTCACAAAGCACATACCTTGATAAAGTTTTGAAGAAGTTCAAAATGGATCAGTAACAGAAAGGGTTCTTGTCTGTGTTACAAGGTGTGAAGTTGAGTAAGACTCAATGCCCGGCCACTGCAGAAGATAGAGAGAAAATAAAAGTCATTCCCTATGCCTCATCCACAGGATCTATCATGTATGCAATGCTGTTACCAGACCTGATGTGTGCCTTGCTATAAGTCTAGCAGGGAGGTACCAAAGTAATCTAGGAATGGATCATTGGATAGCGGTCAAGAACATCCTTAAGTACCTGAAAAGGAAAAAGGATATGTTTCTCGTGTATGGGGGTGATAAAGAGCTCATTGTAAAGAGTTACATCGATTCAAGCTTTGACACTGATCCGGATCTCTAAGTCACAAACCAGATATGTATTTTTATTAAACAGTGGAGCTGCCAGTTGGTGCAGTTCCCAGCAGAGCGTCGTGGCGGGATCTATGTGTGAAGCGGAATACATAGCTGCTTCGGAAGCAGCAAATGAAGGTGTCTGGATGAAGGAGTTCATATCCAATCTAGGTGTAATACCTAGTGCATCGGGTCCAATGAAAATCTTTTGTGACAACACTAGAGCAATAGCCTTGGCAAAGGAATCCAGGTTTCACAAGAGAACAAAGCACATCAAAAGACGCTTCAGTTCCATCCGCGATCTAGTCAAGGAGGGAGACATAGAGATTTGCAAGATACATACGGATCTGAATGTTGCAGAGCCATTGACTAAGCCTCTTCCACGGGCAATACATGATCAGCACCAAGACTCCATGGGCGTCAGGATCAATACCTTGTAATCTAGGTTATTGACTCTAGTTCAAGTGGGAGACTGAATGAAATATTCCCTAGAGGCAATAATAAAGATGTTATTTGTATTTCCTTATATCATTATAAATGTCTTTTATTCATGCTAGAATTGTATTAACCAAAAACTTAGTACATGTGTGAATACATAGACCAAATAGTATGTCCCTAGTATGCCTCTACTAGACTAGCTAATTGATCAAAGATGGTTATGTTTCCTAGCCATAGAAATGAGTTGTGATTTGATCAACATGATCACATCATTAGGAGAATGATGTGATGGACAAGACCCATCCTTTTGCTTAGCACTATGATCGTTTAGTTTTACTGCTATTGCTTTCTTCATGACTTATACATGTTCCTGTGACTATGAGATTATGCGACTCTCATATACCGGAGGAACACCTTGTGTGCTATCAAACGTCACAACGTAACTGGGTGATTATAAAGATGCTCTACAGGTGTCTCCGAAGGTGTCCGTGGTGTTGGCATAGATCAAGAATACGATTTGTCACTCCGAGTGTCAGAGAGGTATCTCTGGGCCCTCTCGGTAATACACATCATAATAAGCCTTGCAAGCAAATGACTAATGAGTTAGTCACGGGATGATGTATTATGGAATGAGTAAATAGACTTGCCGGTAACGAGATTGAACTAGGTATTGAGATACCGACGATCGAATCTCGGGCAAGTAACATATCGATGACAAAGGGAACAACATATGTTGCTAAGCGGTTTGACCGATAAAGATCTTCGTAGAATATTTAGGAGCCAATATGAGCATCTAGGTTCCGCTATTGGTTATTAACCGGAGATGAGTCTCGGTCATGTCTACATAGTTCTCGAACCCGTAGGGTCCGCACGCTTAACGTTTGATGACGATCGGTATTATGAGTTTATGAGTTTTGATGTACAGAAGGTAGTTCGAATTCCGGATAAGATCATGTACATGACGAGGAGTCTCGGAATGTCCGAGACGTAAAGATTGATATATTGGACAACTATATTCGGACAACGGAAGTGTTCCAAAAAGTTTCGGAATAAACCAGAGTGCCGGGGGGGGGGGGGGTT